>OZ037995.1:22291144-22298644 GCA_964035705.1 Porites rus
TATTTACATTTATAATATTGATATAACTTAAATCATTATTATTATCATTTGGAGGAATTTCATTGGGAAGGCGGGGCCCAATTGTTGAAAACTCACTAAAATTAGAAATAAAGGAACCATTCAACTTCAATTCTTTCGCTGTTGTATTGTTGGTGCGACGGGAAGTAGGTACGTTTATGGTTTGCCCTGTTTTTCGAGAATTACCTTTAGATTGACTAAAAGCATTAGAATAATAAGATGCTTTAGAAGTCTTGATGATATTTTTTATTAATTGTATTCCGCAACTTTTTGTACTTTGCCTAGTCGCTTGGATCATTCAATGCCATAGCTTTTCTTTTGGCAGCATCACGATCGCGCATGCCTTTCTTTAATTCTGAATTGATGCAGGGTGCTATTTTTTAGTCTAGAGCGTTTAGTTCGGAGTGGAGCATGAAAGTTAACAACATCCAAAATTTTCGTTTTCCAGTCAGCCCACAAGAGATTAGGATCATCAGAGCCGTTACAAGTCCAGTCCTGCTGAGCAATATCGTTACGAAAACTCTCTCGATTAAAATTTTTAAAAATTTCTGTAAAAAATGGTTGAATGTCCTTTTGAGGGAAATGCAGGAGATAATTTCCTATAAACGTAAATAAGGCTGTGATCGCTGATGCCAATATGAGAGACTCCGGAACAGACTACCCTGCCAGGATAGTCAGGTAAAAATTAAATCAATTAAAGTTGCCGAGGATTTTGTTATGTGAGTAGGCTCAGTTATAAGTTGTTGAAGCCCAAATAAATTAGAAATTTCATATAAGCAAAGAGTATTTGGATCATATTGTAAGGAGGCCAGGTTACAATTTAAATCACCTAAAGGATAATATTCAAGACCAAGGGAATCTAATTTTTGAAGAAACGATTCGTAATATAAAAATAAATCAATCGAAGAGCAAGGAGGTCTATACCGCGTAGCTATCAGAAATGGCTTTGAGTTAGGTTTACGAATTTCAATACATAAATTTTCAAGATTTGTTACATTTATATTAGAACAAACTACAAAATTAATCGAGGTTTTTATATAAAAGCTTACACCTCCGCCTTCTCTGTTTCTATCACGTCAAATAAATTCATAGCCTGGTATATGGACCTCATAGCTTTTGATAGTGTCATCAAGTTAATTTCATTAATTGAGATAATATCGACAGAGTAATCAAAAAGGAGAATTCTCAATTCATCAATGTGTTTAGTTAGAATGTTGATGTTCAAATGGGCTGTTCTAAAACCTCGTCTAGAAGGAATAAAATCAGAAATATTATTATGTTGATTTGAAATAGGTGAGCTAAAATATCTTTGAGAGGTTAGCGTGAGCGTCTCCAGTTGCCAGCTGGAGTAGAACGGTTTCCTAGCTCCATTAGAAGCTTTCCCAGTTTTTGAATAGCTGGGGACCGAAAACCCTTACGAGACTGATTAAACTTGTCAGAACCAGATCTTAAAAACTTAATAAACTGCACGGCTAGCAGTGATGAACCCTTAGCATTTAGATAAAGTCTACTGCTCTTTTCAGTTTCCTAGTCATCAGCTTTTCCGTTGGGGTGATGGGCCGGGCAGCCCAAAGGGTTGCTCTCTAAACGGGAGGCTTCGCCCGAAAAGAGTGCCTTTTAGTTCAGCCTTTAAGGACGTGAAATTACTGCGCTTTTCACAAACATGCGAATTCCGAAGTTCAAAAGACGAATGACGATTGCGTTTTTCGCTGCCGTAAATCATCTTAACGGACCTCTTAGGAAACAATAGCATAACCTAATAGCATGAATTTAACATCAGGAGCCCATAACCCGGAGCGTGCAACTCCCATAACTAGCCTATGCAACAGCGTTTTCACAGATCAAGTTATTTTTGGCATCTTTTTTTAGCACTTTTTCCCGCGAAAATGGAAGCACTGTTCCGTATGCATGCCATCTAAGAAATCAGAAATACTTTTTTCTTGTCTCTGGTTTTTTATGACTGATTTGTAAGACTTACATATGGCATTCGAATTTGGCGGGAAAATCGATCTAAAAATAAACTGGTCTCTGAAAAAGCCCCATGGGCCCAAGGGAGTTGCTCGCTCCGGGTTATGGGCTTCTGCAGACATTACATGCAGTACAAACATTACATGTAGTAAAAACATTCCTCGTCTCAAAACGCTTTTTCAGAGAAAAAGATACAAACAGTAAAATCGGAAAAAAAATCAATATGGATTTATGGTAGAACTAAGGGAAGTACAACATAAATGATTAAAAGACAAACCCCGTATATGGAGATAGGAAGTTCAAGATTCGCAAATTTCTAGACTGGGAAATTCGAGCAACTTCTAATAATGACTTCTCAGTCCCCGTTTACACGGTTCCGAACAAGTTTTTGAACGGCCAAAACCTTGCAGGGATACGTCTGTCGTTTACAGGGAACCCGCGGAAGCGTGCAAGTTTTTGAACTGCAACAGTACTGCAATCTGCGACAGATTTTGCACCGTTTCTTGTAAACGGCTTGCACAGGAAAAAAAATTCGTCCGTTCAAAAGTAAACTGTCCGGACACGGGTGTAAACGGGTCTCAGCCGCAAGACTAAGGAGGCAAGGATTAAAGCCGGGAAATATTTATTGTTAACGACGTAAGTTGACCTCGTGCGAGTACTTATTAAAAGGGAGTCGTGCCGTTTTGCCGTTGGCTTAGTAGAGGTGGTATCTATGCCGTAATGGTTTTGGCAATTTAACATTTCCCCTTGCTTTTCTTATAGAAGAAACTTTCTTCTTTCAATGGCATCGGCAGCTCCGACGTTTTCTTCTACAAGAGAGACAACTAATTATGCCAGATTATGCCGGCTTTTGGTGGATTTTGGTTCTCAGGCCCTGCGAGAAACATTTGATAGAATTTATCCTCCAGGAGGCCTTGAAACAGTTTTGGCAACACCACCAGCTCTTCCTAAACTGCAGTACCTTCAAGTGAAGAAAATCTTGAATCCTTTTCAATGGGATATACTATACCCTGCCTTCAAATCTTCAGTTTCGTCCAAAGACTTTGATATCACCTTGCTGGTGGTGCTCCTCAGGAATATTTTTGGCCTGACTCCTCCAGCCACTGGCTGGGATGCCCTTCCTTTGCCTACAGATTTGTCTTGTGAAGCTGACATCGCCCGCATCAAATTCTATAGAAATAAAGTGTGTGGTCATTCCGCCCAAGCGTCGGTTGACGATGCGACATTTCACGATTATTGGAAGAATATCCGCTGTACGCTGGTAAGACTTGGTGGAGTGGTGTATGAAGCAGCTATTGATGGGCTTAAGTATGACTGCTTGGACCCTGAACTAGAAGAACACTACAAAGAGCTTCTAAAGAAGTGGAAGACGGACGAAGATAGTGTGATGGACAAGCTGATTAACGTTGAAGCCAAAGTAGATAAAGTAGTAGCAGCAGTGGATAGAATTGAGAGGCAATTGATGCCATCGCCTGGTAGGTGAAATGGTAGGAGTATAGCACATAAGTTACTTGTTTTATGCACATGTTATATCGCCTTTTACACAAAACACCGATCAAGGACACGTACCTTAACAATCTTTTCTGTTTAGGGAAATGCTGGTAAGTCAGCTGTGTAATTAAAACTAGATTGATCTTCAAGTACGGCTAGGCACTCTGTCATCGCCTCTCCTATCTATTCAAAGCTCGGGTGTTTGTTGTTTTCTACAGGTAGCTTGAACAGCGGGACAATATTGTGTTGAGGGGATGGGGGAGGGAAAGCTTTATTTTCTCCTTTTTAAGTTGGCAAAACCCCAGAGAGGCTCTTTAGGGCAAAGTGTCGCAACTAATTTTGTCGCAGATTGAAGGTCAGACTCCTCTGACCTAATTGTAATGTTCGAGTTGTTATTAAAGATCCGATTAAAGAAAAGTGGTGCCCTCCTCAGTTTCCCTTCAGGTCTTCGTGTTATTATCCACTAGCATTTTGACGTGATCTATAACTGACCAGACATACACATGGTATAGTGAAATCCATTTGTTTTGTATGATGTCGAGAATTTAGGCAGGCCGAAATTAGCCTCTGTCGCTCGACTGTAAAGATATCTGCCATCAATTCGCAGGCAAAAAGTTGGACACTAACATCTAGTTTCAAAACATACACCTGTTACTTTTAAAGTTTTACAAAACCTAGGTTTTTCTTTTCTCACATTTGTCCTTTTCTTAAGCTTTTTTCTGTTTTTGTTGTTTCCGTTCCAAGGAGAGATGAACAGGAGCAAACAAAAGAGCGAGTTACCAGAAAAAGACCTCAATATTCAGGGCCGCAAGAAGGAGATCGATGACATTGTTCAAGTTCTCTCGAGAAAAAGAGACAAAGTGGTTGCAGGAGTCCTTGTCAGTGGAACGGCTGGAGTAGGAAAATCCACGGTTGCCATTCAAGCTGGGTATCGGCTAAAAAATGACTTTGAAGCCATCGTGAGGTTTTGTTCTTTGGGAGGCGCTTACAAAGGGCGCAGTGAAGACAATGGCGCTTTGAGGGAAATTCTAAATGTGTGTGTTCCAGGCCATCAACAAGGCAGCGAGTACCCCAAGTATGTTTTGCTCAATTGGTGCAGGCGGCTTGACTATGAGTTGGTCCTTATTGTTGATAATGCAGAAGATGTTATAGGCGATCGGGGTGACTACACTTTTTTAAACTTGGTGAGTGATATGAGGATGTGCTCTGATTGTAAAATAAAGTTTCTTGTAACCTCTAGACGTTCGGACATTGCCGGAGCGGTTTCCAACATTCAATTTGTTAATATATGTCTCGGTCCTTTGGATGTTAAGGAAAGTATAGAAGTTCTGAAGAATGGTGCGCGTTTGACATCTGACACTGATACTGACACTGAAGTCAAATTGCGTGAGATAGCTGAACTCTGTGAAAACATTCCCCTCGCACTTCGATTAGCAGGCCCCCTCCTTGCGGAGGAATCTGAATACACTTTTGAAGGACTTAAGAAAAAACTTGAGCAGAACCCAGCAAAAACTCTTGGTGCCGAGAAAATGATGGAGATAGCTTTCGAAAAACTAGACGACTCTTTGAAACGTGCCTTAGTGCGTTTATCAGTGTTTCCTCAGTCTTTCAAAAGAGATGCAGCGGAAGCAATACTAGGTGATAACTGTGCTGCAGACCTGACAAATTTAAAGAAAAGGTGTTTGATCCAGAAACAGGACGACCGATACCTCATTCACTTACTGATTCGAAGCTATGCAAAGCAGGTTGGCAAAAAGGAAGAATTCTGCCAGATTCTATCTGATGGCAAGCACGGTTTTCTGAGGCACTTTTTGTCGCTGATTTTGAGATACGCAAAGAAATATTGGGGGAAGGACACATGCAAAGAGTCGTTCATTCTTTTCAATGAAGAAAGAATTAATCTTGAATCCACCCTTCGGGAGGTTGCCAGTCAAAAGGAAATCCAACATTGCAGTGAAATGGAAGCTGCGATGAACGAGTGTCAACAAGTAGCACCTTACATTGAATATTGTGTTCACTTTCAACTTTACGATAAATTTTTGAGGGGTCTTCTTCAATTGTGTCAAAGTCAAGGGAAGATAACCAAACAAGTGGAAATTTTGTGCCTCCTGTATCATGAAAAAAGGAAATATAGTTGGAATTATGAGCACAAATTAGAAGATCTCATTCTCCAAGCCAAGGAACTGCACGATGGCAATCTCTCTCATTTCGAACGAGACAGGTTGTCTGAAGCGTTCTATTTGAACCACTATGGAAGATACCTCTCAGAAGACCGTAATGAAAGAGAACAGGCACAGCTTCTTCTGAAACAAGCAATCTCGATTTATGAAAAGGAACTCACTATCAATGGTTCTGTTTTGACATAGGCAGGATTATTGCTCAAATGGGCCATAACGCGACAAATGGGGAAAGGCGTCAGGAAGCTCTTCAATTCTATACAAACGCCTTACGTTTTCGTTCTTCTCACTACGGAAAACACTTTTTGACCACTTTTGCACACAAAGACCTGGCTGATTACTATCTCAGGATCGAAAATTTTCGTAAAGCAGAGGAAAGCTACCTTAAAGCAATTCAAGTTCTTGACGATATTGAGATGATAGGGCAAAAAGAGGTACTTCCAGTTTGTAGAAATTTTGGAATGTGTTGTGAAAAGGGAGGGAATATTGAGGAGGCTCGAAGAGTATTGGAAATGGGAAGACATGTTGCCGCTAACACCATCGAGGGAAGTGTGAAATGGAAGGTTGAGATCAACACCTATTTAGCACTGCTTTTGTATAGAAATTACCCTGATGAGATCAGTACTGCAGACGAACTTTCCAGAGAAGTTTTCGACATGAGCAAAGAACTTAAAATGGAAAAATGGCGTGAAAGCACAGTGCTTGAAACATTTTACAAGAGGAAGTAGACATCCGGCTGAAACTTTGCGTGGCTAATATTTATCTAGAGTTTTTCCTAGCTATTCCAGATCTATTAGGGGTCAGGGGTATTCCGTAATCTTGACATGCAAATGTCTATAATAATAATGAAAAATATTTATCGCTGGTTTTCAGTGTCACGCCATTCTAGATAGAGCAAAATAAAAATCAAAACCGCCCAATAGATGAAGTTCAGAATCTGGGAGATAAAAGGAGGTAATATGAAAATACCATCGTCAAGATTCTGGACGGTGCAATTTTTTCTTATGCGAGATATCCGGAGAAATGTTTTACCCAGATTTATAGAGATTTGTATGGAGACGCCATGTCATTGGTGCCCATCCAGATCGTAGGGCACCAACATGGAGGTCGGAAACTAAGAGAAACATTGGTACGAAAGCGTGAATTCATTTCTCGATGAACTCACAGTCCTTCAAGAACTAGATAACCGGTAATGATAAAAAATACAAGAATATTCAGATCCACAATTTTCCAAATTTTATTCTACTAACTTATCCCTTTGTGACTCTACTCCGGACGTAATATTCGACAACTTACCGACGATTAACTGTAATTGGCAAACGCGGCTCATACCTTGGCATCCAGATACATTATAAGTACCGACCCTCAAAACCTTTTAGTACCGACGTCCGCTCAGAATACTTCCTACAGACTCATTTCCTGGAAGCATTGGTATCAAGCAAGACCCACTCTGCACCTGGTTCAGCAATTCTCCTGAAAATCGTGTTCAACTCCATTAATTTTTGTGGTATTGTACAAAAGTTAATATGTTTTGAAAAATTTGACTGATAACAACAAAACTTTGTTGGTAAGTAGATAACATTACAAAAGCACTGTCCGCAGCTAGCAAAGCTATTCGAAGAGAGGTTGTACATTCAAAAACGAAGATAACGTTAACACTCATTAGAACGATCTACAACACGTTTGACCGGTAAACTCTGCGGTACCAGTCTCCATTATTTTAATTTTAAATTATACCTCGAGATTACAATTTTTGGGGCCTAAAGCCTGCATGATACTTATCAATTTGCTATTCAGCTGAATTTTTGCTTTCTCCCAGCCATACATTACATATGCAATGGAAATC
>OZ037995.1:22311144-22393644 GCA_964035705.1 Porites rus
ATGAGTTCCGAAATGTTACTAGGTCTTTTGGTAGATCGCAGCTATGAAGTATCATCTAATCTGATTTTCTTTTAACTCTAACACTTGTTGGCATATATGTCACCACGAAACGTACCATTCCGGGTGTCCGCCATTTTGTTCTTTATAATTTGTTGTATATGAGGTTAGAATATCCCAAAAATCCTTTCGCGCGATGTAAAACTGCTTCACTATCTCGAAACTTCGAGAAACTTCTCGTGAATTCACAAATAACAGAAAAAGATCGGGTCATTCTTACGGATCTAACGAACCAGTGACGAATGGTTTAATTTTAGTACCTGACATCGATACTTCAAGAAAGTCATTTTTCGAGAAACTTCTGGTCTTTTCACGAAAATCAGAAATTTCTTTCCCGAACCATCGATCGTTACTAAAATTAAATACCCATAGTCAGCGTTTTTCGCTATAAAAGTGCGTTTCAGTCTCACCGACAAACAGTTCAAAACGTTCTCTGAAGAATCAAGATTTGGCAGGAGATTTTCAACTGAGTGGAATTACAAGCAAGGATTTCTATAACATGGCTCTCGTTTTCGGATTTCCATCCTATTATCCAACGCATCGGTAAGTTTTTTACAAAGCTTCATCGTTTTAAGACTTTTCTCTATAAGCGTTAGTCACTAAATAAACTTAACGTCTCCTCGCCTTAACTCCTCACAGAGTTAAATTTTTGAGTTATGAAATGCAAGCTTTCATTAAAAACGACTGACGACAAGCAAGAATTCTCAGTCAGAAGTATTATTGAGAAATCAAGAGAAAAGAAAACTGGAAGTGCCTGAAAGTTAGGATTCTTGTGTGAGCAAAATTGGGCAATGACTCAATTCTTACCGACAAAGGTGAGGAAATCTGTTTCTGTAAAAAAAATACCAGTTAATAATTAAAAAACGTTTGAGGCATGCAGGTTAAGTCAGTCTTACCGATTTTACTGTCATTTTCTCATTTATTTCTACAGCAGAGACTATGATGTATTCCAGGTTTTGGGTTTTTGCATGATCTATGGAGAAAGATAGCTCTTCCTTCTGACGAGCTGGCGCGAGACACTAGCTTTCAACACAGCAAAAATAAATTGGTAGTGCAGAGCCCAATCAAGATTGCTTCTCTGCCACTAAAGCAGTACAAGCCAGAAGACATTTCACTCGATGTGGACGGCGAAAATATCATCTTACATGGTCAGCATCCATCAGAGAGAGAAGATGGATTTGAGAATAATGAGTTTAAAAAAATTATTAAGCTTCGCAGACGGAGTTGATCCTACAACGGTGAAGTCTCGTGTCATCAAAAATCTGAACAAAGGCAGCGTTCTGGTCCTTGAAGGCGACAGGCGCGTTGAAGAAAAAGCAAAACAAGACGATGGCAAGTTCGTGGTTGAATTGGATCTGCGTGGATTTAAACCAGAAGATATCAAGGTTCAGCTTCTTGGACATGAGCTCACAGTCACAGGAAAACACAAATCAGAAGACCAAAGTTTCTATGTTTCACGTGACTACAGCCATCGCGTTTTGTTGCCTGATGACGCAGACCTTAGTTCAGTGACGTCACGTCTCTCCAAGGAAGGCTTGCTAATCATAGAGGCGTCCCGTGATCCAGCTTTGTTACCAAAGGAAAGAAATCTGGACGTCTCTATGGAAGATGATGAGCAAGGAGCTGACGGCAAGGCCAAACATGTAGCACGTGGTGATACAGAAGAACAGAACAAAAACTGAATGAACTGTGTTGGCAGATTGTAAGACATACCTACTCTTTGGTAGAGCATGTTTGACTTTTGTTGTAGTTTTGATTAACTTCTTAGGGCAAAAAAAAACATAAAGCAATATTTCAACATAATATCAGTCAGCTATTTTTTGGATCAATTTAACACCTCTTAGAGGATTATAAGCTTGTTGTGATTATTTTTGAGAAATGTAGAGAGTTAGTTAATAGTTCCAATTGCCTTTTTTTGTTAAGCTTTTTTGAAAAGCGAAGCAACGATGAATGTAATAATATGTAGTTTTCGTAATTTTTGTCTGTTCAAGTTTCTTTCTTTTAGTGTGTACTTTTTGTTACGCTAGAGTTTTTTCCCCACAAAAATTTTGAAAATGTTATTTTGTACTAATTCATATTAGCTCTACGCATATTTCTACGCATATTTCCTGCTCTAAGCGTTTTCAGGCTATTAAGTTTTTTAGTTTTCAAGAGATAAATTAAGTTGTCGGATATTACGCCTAGAATAAAGTCACAAAGGCATAAGTTTTGTTGTTAAAGTTAGTGAAATAAAAGTTGGAAAATGAATAAATCTGCCTTATCTTGCATTTTTATCATTGGTCGTCGAATAGGGACTCCTTTCCTTTTCCAAGAGACATTTGACTTAAAACGGTTAGCGAAATCATCTCCTAAAAAACAACGAGCTGGTTTCATTATGTGTTTTCTTTTACAACTATAGAGTAGTGCTACAGTGTCTTTTACCTGGCTAAGGAGACTGGGAGACCTCTCTCTCCGTATTATTTGACATCTCACTCTTTTACAGAACAATTACCTACGTTTGCCAACATTCTCTTGTCAAAATCACTTCCGCCAATGCAAATCTGAGGCGAAAGCGGTAAAACCAAATTAATTTCAAACCTTATCTGTCACAGACATCTCGATACCGGAAACTTTAAGGGGTTGTAGCTCATTTGACAGCGATTCGTAAGAATTATTGGTTGTTTTTCTGTTACTCGTTTAATAAACGAATCCAGGAGACCGTCGGTTTACTAAGCGCGAAAGGTTTTTGGGGTAGTCTGACGTCATCAGGCTAAAAGAACAAAATGGCGGACACCAAAAAAGCATGTTCCGTGGTAGTAGAGTAAGAAGATATTTACGCAATGCAACTTCACTGACGTCTGGGTTATATATTGGTACCTGCAATGCACTAGAGAATCAGGTAACATTTCGGATTTCATAAACATCCAATACGTACGTCCAAGTATTTGTAGCGGCGAACACAGCTTGATCGCGGAGTGTTTGGAGTACACGCAGACCTTAAGACACACGGTTTCCGTGTACGGGGACGGGTAAATTAACCGTACACGTAGCCGTAAATACGGTTAGATTGCCTCTTACCCGGGAGAAACGGGTAGGCTACCGGGTAGAATGGTTACGCCATTATCACATCCTTTTATAAAACTACGAGGTAAATGTTCGCTGACCCGTACTCGAAGGTTGAAACGGTGTACAGAAGCATTGCTTTTTCGCGTCAGATTTATCACATAGTAAGCTCTCGTTATCAGCAAGGTATGTCAAAAACACTCTCCCAGCCCATTTAAGAAAAAAGGAAGTCGAAAAAGTTTTCGTGGTTCCGTAACTTTACTTCTGTAATCGTCAAATATTGCGGTTCGTTGAATGTTTTTATCATTAATATTTCGACATGTACAGACGTTTCTCAAAGAACCGCTCGCTAAAATTATCGCACAATGTTGGTCAATAACTGTCAGTTCTCGTTGGCTCCGACCAGCATCTAGATATGTAAACTGATATCGAGAAACGAAAGTGTGAAGATGTAAATGAATGTAATTCACGTGTAGGAAACTGGTCGTTTGCCTTATCCTCGTCGCCAGTTCTTGCACCATCGGCGCCAAGGGCATCATGTAATTTGTATTGCTTTTGTTAAATCTGTAGTTTTTCTGTAGTACGCATCATAACCTCTTGGCCTTGCTATATAACTGCTCAGTCTTTGATGCTCGTATTAAGATAAAATTTGTGCGTCAAGAGAAATAACGCAAGGTAACGACACTATCACTACCGCAGTGTGTTACCTGGTTCCGGCCTCTTTCCATTGTAAACATTCATGCCCGAGTAAAGCGGAAAATTCTGAATTTGTTTTAAAAATAGCACATTTATACACCTTGAAACTCCGTAAAAATTTGCCGCTTTGTTTAAGTGCCTGCAAGTTGCTAAGTTTTCGGCCATACCCCTCCGGCCTTACTATCAATATTTTTTCCTTTTCCTAGAAATCACGCGTTGGCTTCCGGGAATTGTTGATAATTACATTGATTGTTGTTGAGCTGCCAAACCGATTATTTCTCTTCAGAAGTCTGATCTAGATAAGAATTTGGTTAACAGTAGAATTTGTTTAACAAGAGCGAAAAAGTACCTCACAATATTGAGGTCTTTCTAGTAGAGTGTTCTAATTTTGAAATTGTAGCGATCGATGCAGCGTTAGGCTATTTTCAATGTTTTGGTTCGCTGTTTCGGCTGACGCCAATTCAATACTTAACTGATACTTGAATCAGCTGCTTCCTAAGCACGACACTCGAGTCTTTTTCACCAACACTTAAAGGTACGTATTGGATGCAAAACTGTCCGGGTAGAACCTAATAACAACCATTTAGATAGTTATATACATACAGGCCTTTTTGGCAATGCTTAATAATACAGACATTTACCCGTCAATAATCAGTGAAGCATAGCAAACAAAACTTTGGCCCTTACGATGAGCTGATTGCATGACGCAAAGTGTTAATTCGGCTGAACTAACTACGATCGAAGACCAGAAATGCCCTGAAATGCATTATGAGCCGATAGATAAAGTTAATTCTGGACCTTTACGTAGTTTCTGAGTTGTGTGGGAGACTTATATGCTTGAGTATACTTGGCTACATTTTTGTAGTCATTCTTTTCTCGAGTGCGACTCCATTGGGATTCAACCTCAGAAAGCTCGGATTAAAGGAGACTGATTCGTACCAAAGTTAGCAGAGGGGACTAACCAACTACTAACTATGATAATGCGGATTGATTGTTCCAAAAGCTAACCATTTATCTAACTTGTAAGTCGGAAATCAAACAGAACGGAAAATTCTGGAAGAAAATGGCGTCTTTGGGCGCGATCCATTCAACCAAAATTCCGGAAATTTCGGTCCTAAACTCAATGGATCGGTTCGGTCCAACCGGAAAAGTTTCGAAAAAACTGGTCCACCTTTTGAGGTGGTCCTCTTTTCCCGGTCGGACCGGTCTGAATTTTGGTTGAATGGATCGCGCACTTTGTTATGCTCTGTGTAGCGTGCCCGATCACGTTTACGGTGATTTTAGGCCTGATTCCAGCTGGCAGCACGAAGGCTAATTTTTCTGCTGGGCGCATGGACTAACATTAAAACGTTTGTTGTGCGCCCCTGAAGGGGTTTAGATATTTTCTTCCGTAGTTAATGTTATAAGACTCTGCTTTTACAGCAAATTTTCATAATCGTAAGTTATTTATCACTTTCAGGGCACTAACACGCGCCCTCAAAGGGTTTTTTCTTCAGTTCAAACCTGCCTTTTGATGGACGTCAATCAACCGTTACCATGGTTTTTCACGTGTTGGCCAAGAGCCAGAGAGGATTCTTTCCCCGTTTCTCACGCACTCGGAAGAATATGTCGGCGTTTAAGCCGTTTTTGCAATATGTTGCTTTAGAATCTGACACTGCTTCATGTCAAGATTTATATTTGTTGGGTGTTTGTTGGAGGAAACTCAAATTATCGACATATTTACGCACTGTGAATTAAAACCACATAAGCTTTCTCGATATACGCTCGCAACTCGTCTGGCAATTCGTCCACAGCTGCCGTGTTTTGATACAATCAAATAGATAAACAGCCTGAAAACCTTTACGTAAACTATAGAGAATGTTTTGGTTATTTCACGGAGCTCGCATAGACCTCGTTGTTTTAATAATGTAATCCTTCATCTTATGAAATAATTAAAAATGCTGTTGTAATTCGAAAATTGAGTTTACGCAACAGGACGGCAGGAAGAAGAGGACGGCAAAACGCTTATGTGTGATTAACAGACAGGGCTATACCTTGCGTGTTTTGCCGTGGTCTTCACTTAACATTAATGTTTCCTGGTTTTTTAGGAAAATATCTGTTTAAAGGAAAGTTAATTTCCGCTGAAAGTTGTTTCAAACAAAATTATTGCCACGCTTGTCACACAGGGTTTGCTGTCTTCTTTCCGCTCTTGTCCTGCCTAAGTTCATTATTATTCTTTAAGTCTGCGCCCTTCACGATGAGGGAACCTTCTCTGTCAGAGCGCGTGGAAAACCATGGGAACAATTGATTGACGTCCACGAAAGCTCATGTTTAAACAGAGAGGAAAAAACCCTTCGAGGACGCGTGTTCGCGGTAACCACTCTAAAGTCTTATTGAGAATTTTGACTTGAATTAGCTGCTTAGAACTGCTTCTTTTATTCCATTTGAAACATTTTCAATTTAACTTAGGTGTTATTTGAAAAAAAAATAGTGGCCTTTTTTTCATTAAACTGAGATGAGTTCTAAATGTTAAAAACTGTTATAAATACTGATAGTGTTTTCCGCCATTGCCACGAAATGAGTCAACCAAAACTTAATGAGTGAACCCGTTGTTAGGTGGTTAGCCCATTTCACTTTGATTTTGCCTTCTTTTGTCCCGGTCGAAACAAAAGCAAACAGGTAAGGGGACGGGGGAAGAAAGAAAAAGGAGGTAAAAAGTAGTAGCCTTTCCAACACTTTTGACGATGAGTCAATTTTGAACGGTTCAGTTGAAAGTTCTTATAGGAAATGGCTGCAATACAATTTTTTTGTTGACAACGATAGCGAGACGGTCGAGACCGCATGTATTATTCTTTATATGGAAAAAGTATTAAATTTTCCTGATGTCAGACCACCGACATACGCACAACAGGGGCACCCAACGACCGTTTTCTGTTAAATAAGTGTTCCGAGAAGCAAATACTACCTAGAATTTTCCTCTACTTGAGGACGGCTAAAATTCCTTTACCGTTCCATTCATGTACAATTTTCCGAAGCTTTTCTTACAAATTACGTACGATTTTAAGTTTAATTTGTCTTATTTCATTCCCATGTTAGGCTTTTTTTTCGTAGAAAAAAAAAAACCTAAAATTTTCGGTGATGGAGAGAGAAATCAGAAAAAATTCTCACTTTCTTAGTGCGTTAAATTACATCTTAAATTTTCAGGCAGCGGAGATAATCATCTCGCAGAATAATGCTTTCAATTGCTCGGGACGGCGAAAACGCATGAGAGATGACTAAGTTGATATTTCGCTTGAACTTCGCCTGAAGATCAAGGTTCAAATCTGTATTTTGGAGGAAATTGTAGCCCACGTAATAATGTTCATCTGACGTGTATTTTTTCTGATGGGTACAAAAGACAGATACTCAGATTTCAATAACAACAACGGCCACACTAACACGGGGTGGTCCGCCAGTGGTCTTAGGATAGAAAACTTATTAGCATGCACAAGCTTTCGATTCGTAATCTTAATCAAGTGATGATGCGATGGAGTTAGACGTTTTGTCACGTGATTTATGTTGTGAATCACGTGACAAAGCGTCCAGGTGGTCGGTTGTTGATCGCGGGGAGCTCCTCATCGGCTTTGAAATCTAATGTCGGTTCTTACTTTGAACAGGGACGCCGCTTACTACTTCCCCGCGATATACCTCAACGTTTTCTCACGTGCTTCACAGTATAAATGACGTCACTTGACAAAACGTCCAGCTACATCACTTGAAAACGATTCCTTGATGGAATCGAAAGATTGTGTATGCTAATGAGTTTTTTATCGTTTGAGTTAAAACTACTTTTACTCTAAATATATTAAGACGGAATCCATCGGGAAATTGAGTAATTTTAATTTTCAGTGGACAAAAACCTTGTACCAGAATAATTTAAACAATATCGCATTCTTTTTTACAGCTTTTCAAGGGCTATAGATGTAACAAGTTTCTTATGGGAGCCCGAGAAAACGAATGTCAAATTTCACAAAATGACATCTTACACATGAAATTTTCAAAATTGTGCCTGTGTTTTCACAATTCTTGTGAAATTTGATGTTTATTTTCTCGGGCTCCCATGAGGAATAGTCTTTGGCGTTATTAGAGATACTTTATTATATCTGTAGCCCTTGAAAAATGTAAAAAAGGATGCGGTATTGTTTAAATTATTCTGGTACAAGGTTTTTTTCCACTGAAAGTTGAAATTACTCAATTTCCTGATGGATTCCCTCTTAATTCTGTTTTCTCGCTTTTAAATTTAACAGATTTTCTGCAGGCTCCGTATTCTACATGGCAACACCAAGTGTAACATCCACCAAAGAGTCAACCAATTATGCTCGGTTGTGTCGCCTTCTTATAGATGTTGGTTCCCAGGCTCTAAGAGACACTTTTGATGGATTTTACTCTCCAGGAAACCTTCACACTTTTTTGAGTAGTAGCTCGGTTCAGTCTAAACTAAATTCCCTGAGAAAAAAGAAAATCCTCAATCCAACACAATGGAGTAAATTGTTCCCCGCTGTGCCCACCACTGTAACTTCTGCTAGTTTTGACATCACTCTTTTAAGCGTTCTCCTGAGAAACATTTGTGGGTTGAGTCCTCCTGCATCAACAGCATCATGGGACAAATTTCCCCCACCAACAGATACATGTCGTGAAGCTGACCTTGTTCGAATAAAGCATTTTCGAAATACCGTTTATGGACATGCTGAGAAGGCCTCTGTCGACGACGTTACATTCAATGGTCTCTGGCATGACATTGAGAGTGCGATGGTTAGATTAGGAGGACCACCTTATGCAGCTGCTATTGCCAAACTTAAGGGTGAATGTATGGACCCTGATATCGAAGAATATTATAAAGAGGTTCTTTTGATGTGGAAGAAGGATGAGGACAACATTAAAAACAAGATCGAAGAGCTAGATAAGAAGTTTGAAGACTTTATGAAGTCATCAGTTGAAGAAAGTGGTAAGTCTCTTCTAAACCCAGGGACAGTACAATATGAAATAAAATTGTGGCGAAGATGACGACTCAAGAAAATTAAGGCATGGGTCTTCTATTTAATTCCTCAACACAGGGGTGGGGGGGGGGGGGGGGGCGGTGGTCTAACGTTTTAAGCTTTCAATGAAACACAAAATCACTTAAGGACAGACTTCCTGGGTATAAGTTTAATATTTTTGAATGACGATTGGAGACATTAATTGTCATGTGGCCTATTAAAGCTGTTTTTAGCTCAAAAATCTATTGGGCAGTATGGAGCCACTTTTCATTACTTCCTGAAAGTTGCAGTTATCGTCTTAGTAATGAGACCAGGAGGTTACGGTACATCATTTCTGTGGCCGCGCCTTTTAAGTTAATCCTTTAGACAGGAACGAAATTTGAAAATCGGTTGATAAGGGGACTGGGTACTAGTACAAAATACTGTTTATTTTCACTTTCATAAATTATTCAACAAAGCCCGGGAACAGATGTCTAATTGTGGTCTGTGAAAGGACCTGAAAGATCTAATAAGCGCATTTTATGGCTGTGAAAAACATTAGAAAACATTCTGGTTTAGTTATTTATTCATCTTTACAGCATTTAAAAAGAGATGCAGCTTTTTAACCTAGGATACGAAAGGGGTGCCGTTTCCATCAAAAAATAATGGTTTATAGAAGGGTAAGGGGATGGACGTCGTGGTGAAGCCTCCCCTTACAAAATTTTGTTGGGTACCCAACTCACCGAGTACGGAAACGGGATTTACCAGTGGTTGGTCTGTGTCGACAAGTTAGCCAATGGAAGTGCGCGCTTTTGAGAACAAATCCAGTTATATAATAAATGTGAATATTTCCGTGTCTTTTGAAATGGTCCGTGGTGGATTTAATGACAGTTTATTTCATTTTTAAAAGGGAAATTCAGGGATGAGGTCAACAAGAAACTGGACTTTTTGACTAAGAGAGGTAAGATATACGCTACCAAAACAAAACAAAACCATCAATCGTTTCCTCAATAGTGGTAGAGCTTAATAAACTTCGCATCCAAAAGTGATGCAATGGAAAAGTGTGAGAAAATACATTGATTGATAATTAGCACGGATTTAGTTGCTTCTGAATTTCTTGAGCCGAACAGATTCTTAGGGAATTAATTGTATCACAACCATGTCGCCAGTGCTTAGAAAGCAGGCTGTCACAATTCTGGCTACAAAATGATGGTGATGGAAATAAATCAGCCTCCTTTAGACTGAGAAGCAGAAACTAAGATTTGCAAAAAATACAGAATTAACTAGAAGTGACCGTTTTTGAATGTGAGAGGCCTTGGTGTGTTCAGGGTCGCGGTTGAAAAATGTCAGCAAATAAGAGAAAGTCAAGGGTGAGGTCAACAAGAAACTGGACTAGAATCTATTTCGGATTTATTTTAGGTATTATTTCTGTGCATCTAATAGATAGGTCAGTCGTCTAAACATAAGGCTGTTATTTTTATGGCTCCAGTGCTAATTGACAGAACCCGGTTACCCTCTCTGTAGGCCAGCTCTCTCAATAAGCTAAGCTATAAACCCTACTTCAGAAAGTAACTAATGTCTCTGGAATGACAATTAAGCGCCAAAATTTTAATCTTTGACACAGTAATACCGTAAAATTCCGAAAATAAGCCCCTCCATGTATAAGCCCCTCCAGATATAAGCCCCCCAAATTTTAACGCAAAAAACCCTTGTTAAATCGCCCCTCGGAATATAAGCCCCGCGGGGGCATGTAATTGGAATTTGCCCTCGTATACATAGTAAAACAAAGAAAAAAAAATGGTAAATCTCCCTCCCACTACAAGCTAGTTCAATCGATTTTGAAACGCAAATTTCCCTCCGTACATAAGCCCCGCCGAATATAAGCCCCTCCAAAAATAAGCCCCTCAGAAAGGGCCTTTGAAAAATATAAGCCCCGGGGCTAATTTTCGGAATTTTACGGTATTTCGATGTTTTCTTGCTTATAATTAGCTGCCATCGTAGTTCATTATAAATTCAAAGAGTTTTCAAATTTCGGCTTGCAACTGACAATAAACTATGTAAATCATTTTCAATGATAAGGCTTCCTCTTGACCACTCTCGAAGTAAAAGGCCAACACACTGTTTGGTTATAATGGTCATATGCTAGTTTATCTCACATTCGCATGGAGCTTGTTTTCTTTTGCTTTTTATTTTCATGACAGAAATAAACAGAGACAACCGCAGAAGTGAGTTACCAGAAGAAGTACCTAACGTACATGGACACGAAAAAGAAGTTGATGACATCGTTCAAGCTCTCTGCGGAGAGAGAAAAACGACAGCAGCCGGAGTCCTTGTTAGTGGAATAGCTGGGATAGGAAAGTCCACGGTTGCCATTCAAGCTGGGCATCGGCTTAAAAACGAATTTGAAACCATCGTTAGGTTTTGTTCTTTGAGAGGTGCAAACAAAGGGGGCGGAGAAGACGACGACGTGTTGAGAGAAATTTTGAATGTGTGTGTCCCAGGCCATCAACAAAGCAGTGAGTACCCCAAGCATGTTTTGCTCAACTGGTGCAGGCGGCTTGAATACGAATTGGTCCTTATTGTTGATAATGCGGAAGACGCTATAGACGATCCAGGCGACTATTCATTTCTAAACTTGTTGAGTGATATGAGAAAGTGCTCATACTGTCAAATTAAGTTCCTGATAACCTCAAGAGGTTCGGAAATTGAAACTGCCGGAACAGTTTCAAACCTTCAGCTTGTCAAAATACCCGTTGGTCCTTTGGATGTTAGGGAAGGTGTAGAAGTTCTAAAGGACGGTGCTAATTTGCCGTTTGAGGCTGCGCCTGACATTGAAGTCAAATTATACAAAATAGCTGAACTATGCGAAAATATTCCACTAGCACTCCGATTAGCTGGTCCTCTCCTTGCAGAAGAATCTGAATATTCTTTTGACGGACTTATACAAGAGCTTGAAAAGAACCCAACGAAAACTCTCGATCTTGAGCATATGATGGAAATAGCTTTCAAAAAGCTAGACGAGTCTCTGCAACACGCATTAGTTTGTTTGTCCGTGTTTCCTCGATCTTTTGCAAGAGATACTGCTGAGGCATTACTGGGCAAAGTTAACTGTGCTCAGCACCTAACAAAGTTAAAGAAAAGGTGCTGGATCCAGAAACAGGGCAACCGATACCTCATTCATTTACTGATTAGAGGGTACGGCAGGCAAATCGGAGAAAGGGAAGGGTTCCGCCAAATTCTAGCTCTTGGCCAGCAGAGGTTTACTGAGCACTTTTTGACACAGATTTTAAAAGATACCGACAAGTATTGGGGAAAAGACAAGTGTAAGGAATCTCTCCGTCTTTTCAACGAGGAGAGGGTCAATCTGGAAGCCACCCTTAAAGTTGTGGGCCAACAGAAAATGCGCAACTATGGGGCATGTAGAGAACTAGAGGGTATGATGATGCAGTGTCAGCAAGTAGCACAATACATTGAATACTGTGTCCCCTTTAAGATTTATTATGACTTTCTTGTGGGCCTGCTTCAATTTTCTCGAAGCCAAGAGAAAATTACTAAGGAGGTAGAGATTTTGTGCCTCCTTTTTCACGAATCAAGAAAACGTGGTGAAGGTGAAATGCAGAAATCAAAAGATCTCATTGAACAAGCTATCCAACTACACGATGAAAACCTCCCATGTTTTGATGAAGAGGGCTTGTCTGAAGTTTTTTATTTGATCCACTATGGTAGATACCTCTCACAGGACTGTCACGAAAGAGAGAGGTCACAGCGTTATCTTGAAAAGGCAATTTCAATTTATGAAAAGGACGCTGCGAAGCATTTGGAACATAACTTCACATTTGATAAGGGCAAAATTCTTTCTCAAATGGGACATAACGCGAAACTTCACAAAGATGGAGTAAAGCGCGAAGCTGCTGTCAGATACTATAGTGAAGCCTTAAGTTTTCGTCTGGTGCATTATGGAAAGCATCTTTTAACAGCGTTTTCATACAAAGAAATGGGTGATTACTTTTTGTTTCTTGAGGAACTGGGCAAGGCAGATGAAAACTACAAGAAAGCACTTGCTGTTTTGGAAGACATGGATGTAAAGGAACAGAAAGAGATAGTTCCCATCTATAAAAACTTTGGAATCTGCTGCCGGAAGAGAAAAGACTTTGTCCTATCTAGAGAAATATTCCAGCTGGGAAGTTCTGTTGCCGATAACACCATAGAGGGAAACCACAAATGGAAAGTTTGGATCAAGACTCAACTAGCGTTGCTTCTGTATAGAGAATATCCAGAAGAAGAAAGTCAGGCCCGCATAATTTCTGCAGAAGTTTTTCAAATGGGTAAGGAACTTGGAATGAAGAAATGGCCTAAAAAGGAGACACTTGAAACGTTTTACAAGAATCATCAGGAACATGATAAACACCACCTATAGACTACTTAACAATTAGACCCGTGGCCCTTGAGGGCGAAGGATCTAATTGTTTTAGTATCACCCAACTAGTCGGACAGATAAGGCAATAATAAAGTTAGCAAATGCAAGTTGAAGAAATATTTATTTGGGAATAAAACGAAAGAAAGCTTCACGCTCGATTTCGCCAGATTTGCATAAATTTACATAACTGTCACGTTTTTAAACACGTGATACAAACGCGTAGCTTGTGAAAATTCATTCACTGATTCATTCAGATAGGAAGTTGGTGAAAATCCAACCACAACTGTTCATAGAAAAAAAATCTATAAAATAGTGCACTGACCCACAATACTTTTATGAACTGCAAGGAAAGCTAAAGTGAACTAGATCAAGTTGGCGATTGATAATTGGGCAAAGTTTTCAACTGTTTGTTGATTTTTAGTTCATCGCATGTAGTTGTTGTATTGTTTACGATGGAAACAGAGGAGCAATGAAAGCTGAACGACTGCGGCATTTGCATTTGCACTGCTGACTGTTGATCCTGTGGAGCCACAGAAAGAGTGCTTGCTCCAGTAAGCTCTTTCGTTGTTGAAGCACCCTCGAGTACAAGAACTCGTGGTTCTGCGGAGTCACCAGAGATGAAGCCACCCAATATGTTAGACATGTTCCCTTTCTGCTGAAAGGAAGCCCTGGAACAGTAAGATTCAATGGAGTTGTCTGATTTGTGTCCAGCACTGACAGTCTTAATATGCTTGGCTTCAATGTTGTGAACTGAGAGCACTATAACTGATGTAGATCGGACGCAGTGGTTAGTTAGATGAGGAGCTATCCCGGCAGATGTTGACATGTTTTTCATCATGTTTTCGAGTGTGCTTTAGCCGACGGGGAAATTGCAGAACCACACTTCATCTTTGGAACTTTGTTGACACTTCTCTTGGTCGTTGAAACAGAGCTTGCAGGTTGGGAGAATTAGAGACAACCGGATAGTAATACCAAAGCTTCAGCCCTCCTTTTACGAACTATTCTTGAAGTTCATTCAAGACGGTACGTGTTTTTGCGGTCTGTCTTGTGAATATCGGCACTGCAGAATTGCATATGTCTGCAATCGCCGCTCAGTGTGTACAAATCCTGTATAAAAAACTTCCTGAGCATCTCTGCCTGTTAAACAAGCTATTACAGTTGGTTCTAGTTCGGGTTTTAACATGAAGTTACTACATGATTGGAGTAATTTTTATCTTCCGAATCTTATGCCAGTAGAACACAGATAAGAACACACTTCCTTGATGCCTTCATCATGTTTGTCTGTCACTAATACACACCATGATACACGCCGGCGTCCGCAGAAATGAACAAATTAGGGGGTTCTTATAGGAGGCGTCTTTTGCCCTCTCTCTCCAATCTTTTTCCCTTTTTCCCTTCCTCCCTATCCCCTACCCCTTTCAACACCTGCTACGCTGGCTACTAACCATTAGACTCCGTTTTCCTTTACGGAGAGCTAGGGAGGGGTGGTGGTTGAGGTTGTGTGATATGCACCGCGTGCCTGGAACTACTACGATGTAAAAATCCTCGCCACTCGTACAAATGAATTTCTTGTATTGTGCGCTAGTTTTTACTTTTTTAGCACGCACATGCGTGTTCATTATTTATCAAGCCAGGCAGGTCGCTAGGAATTCGATTCTGAACTGTCAATTGGCAAACGTTGCACGTTGACCACATCTGGGATTTGCTTGTAGAATAGGCTCAAAATGTCCAGATAGCAATAAACATTTTCAATTTAAGGAGCGAGGGATGGCGCAGTGGTGAGAGCGCTCGCCTCCCACCAATGTGGCCCGGTTCAAATCCCGGCGTCGACGCCATATGTGGGTTGAGTTTGTTGTTGGTTCTCTCCTTTGTTCCGAGTGGTTTTTCTCCGGTAGCCTGAGATCATGCCCTCTCCCTATTATCCCTTTAAGTCTCCCACGGGAAGAGGGCATGATACATTTCTTTGTCGGATCACATGTAAAAAAGCCAGCATCTGGACATTTTGTGATTGGATAGGAAACAATACCGATGTTTTGCGTTATTTAAATTGGCCAAAATGCCACCATCCGTTAGTTGTTGTTGATTTCAGTCCGCAGTTTTCCTTGCGTGATGAGCAGTGAATACACACGCGAGTTCGTTATAAAATTTCTGCCGGCTCAATTTTCTTGAATTTGAAGAATGCCTAAATAGAAATTTCATCCATTGAAATATTTTCCATCTCATCGTATACTAAAAAGTTGCAGTCAAAAATTCACCGATCATTTGAATGCAATTAGATACCGGCTACAAGTTACCGGGAAGCGACAAACGGGTTCACTTTTAAAATAATCAATTCATCATGATGGAATCTTGACCTGGTTTGACTGTAATTCCTCATTCAGAAACCTACGAATTATTCTGAGCGATCTTCGCTTTCACAACACCTTTCAGTTCGTAAAATATGCAGTGCTTCAGCCTAATTTTTTTTTCACGGCTTTCGGGACAGATCAAAGTCAACGAGCTTTAACCTGTAAATTCTTTATTATTTGTAGCTGTTAAATAAAGGTACGGCAGCTCCAGCTAGCCTATTTCATCACAAAAACAACACATTTAAATTTTTTTTTTAGGAAGCGCGATCTGAACATGGACATACTTAAAAATTTTCTTTTCACTAAAATTGATTTCAAAAGATTATTCGCACCAAAATTTGATTCCCGTGTGGTAAACGCTTATTGGCTAATAACATGACAGGTCAAGCAGACGTTACATTATGTTAATTAGGGGGCGGTTAACGGATTGTTAAATGAATGAATGAATGAATGCCTTATTTTTTTCCCTCTCGAGCAAAAGAAACAAAGAAGCAAAAGAAAAAATAACGCCTGATCTCAGGTTGTTTCTCCGGTTTTCCCCTCTTCCCAAAAACCAACATTTTCAAATTCCAATTCGATCAGGAATCGGGTAGACGAAGAACCACTTTGTGGATGTGCTACCTCCAAGACACGGTCATTTGCCGAGCGAATGCCGAACTTCGGTGTTTTTGCTTAGGTTAAAGTTTCGTAGAAGATTCACTTTCTGTCTATTGAGAAAAATAGCCAGATAGCTCTGATGCAAGACTTGCATCCTCTTTGGATTCTCTGCAAAAAAGCTCAGGTAGAGGAAAGTAAACAAGACACTTAGTTTCCAAAAGCGGAGACGACTTGCTAGAAATGGTTCAGTTTCAAAAGTGCAATTCAGATAAGCTTAAGGTTTTAATATTCGCAAATGATGAATTTAAAGTTAAAAAAGTGAGAAAACAATTCTGAAAGTCTAGCTTATTAAAAATAAACACATTAATTAGTAGTTTACCTTTGAAAAGTACTGACTGTTCTTCTCATCCTTTTTTCCGAAAGCAAAGCAAACGTTTTGTACAAAGATCTACAAACTTCATGAAACTTTCTTAGTACCTGGTAAGTTGAATTGAAGACTACATGCCTGTAAAAACCCATCTTTCGGTTATTTGATTGTACGCAGCTCATATAGCTGAACGGTGTTAAGGACAACAAACAAGACAAGAACCTAATTTCTTTTCGTACTGATCGGTTAGCAACTCTTAAAAACTGCCAGGCTAGTTTGCTCGACATACAGCTCAACCGTACATCGCTTCGACTTGTTCAATTACTTTAACGGCTCCAAAATCTTTCCTTGGAATAATATTTAACCTTGGGCTAGTTTACGACTTTATACTGCCCTTAAATGCCTCCATTTTTTAAGACAATAAACATCGCAGATCTTATTCTTGTTCTGAGGTTTGGAAATTAATTGAATTCCTAATTTATGCCGGGTAGTGGTGTGACTCGACCTGTCAGTTTTTTACCCAATGAAACTCCGTTACTTGTCTTCAGTAACCAGTCACCAAGCGAGAGACGTTATTAACGATAAAATTGCGTTATTGATGATAAAATGACATCATAAGATTGCCAAAGTTTGTTGTGGATCCATTCGCCTGCGGCTCGTGGATCCACAACACTTTGACAATTTTATGACGTCATTTTATCATCAATAAGGGGACGGACGATAAAAAACTCGGAGCAATTTGTTTAGTGAAAATGATGTCAATATATATATATATATCCAAGTGCAAAACATGTGTTCGCAGCTTACAAAATATATGTCCAAGTCGATATATGGGGTTCTCGATTTATATTGCCTCATTTTAATGTAATTTTCAACATTTATATTGCGGATGAGGTTTCGATATATATATATATATATATACACCCGTTTTCAAAAAGGTTTTCATACAGAGAGATATATAGATAGATATACTTTTGTTCTCTTGCACGTGCGCCCGTGTGCATTTTTTTTCACTTGTTATTGTCCAACTTGTGAAAAACTCGGTTCAACCATAATTTTTTTGTTCGTCAGGTTCTTTGTTCCAATTTGTCAATTGAAAAAATAATGGACGAATATTGTCTGCAATTCTCTTGATTTGCATTCTCTTGAAAATTAAAAAATGAGGAATTCGGTCACTTGTAGGTCATATAATTGTTGTCGTTACAGGATAAGGGGAAAAACGCAGATGAAATGAAAAAAAAAAGTGTTTTCGAAACCGCTGAGAAGGAAGATGTGACGGTAGATGTCCATGTTGGATATGTGGGAAGGAGCAACAATATTATAGCAGCTGATTAAAACGGACTAAGGCGTTGACGAGGTTTATAGAAGCAGACTTTATCATAACCATGATGAGCTGGTCATATATCTTAATGTCTCTCTTTTTTTCGTGTAAAATCACGGCCTGTAAGGCAACATCTCATTGAGGACAGAATAAACTCTCGGCCACAAATGCTTTCAAGTTAGTTTACAGTTTCTCTTAAGTACGCCCCTGGACAGCGCATTTTTTAATACACTCCATTTGGCCTATCAATTCGGTGACGCCGTATAACTCGCGGATCGGCTGCTCCGCGGGATGTTTTCCTCATTCACAAAATCAGCTATATAATTCGCCATTGCAAATTTGTATCGCAGGGCGCATGTATTTTTCTAAAAAGAAAAAAGCTCAAAATGACATGTCAAATTGGAACAAAAAACCCGACGACGAAAAAAATTTATCTTTGAACCAAGTTTTACACAAGTTGGACAATAACAAGTGAAAAATGCACACGGGCGCACGTGCAAGAGAACAAAAGCATATATCTATCTATATATCTCTCTGTATGAAAACCTTTTTGAAAACGGGTGTATATATATATATATATATATATATATATATACATAATTAACAATTATTCCACGAGGGTGCGTTGGATATGAGATGAAAGATAGCCAACGAGGCGCGTAGCGCCGAGTTGGCTTTAATCATCTCATATCCAACAAGCGCAAGTGGAATAATTGTTTTATTAAAAACGCCCACAAAAACTCGTTGACTCTCCCCTACTAGAACAAACCGGAAAAGACAAGGGACTTCCGCTGTTCACATGTAACACGTCTACCAAAACTGTCAACGCGCGAACGGAATCGCCTGGACTGCATGAATGAAAAATCAAAACATTGCAGCGATGAAGATTATTTTTTTAAAAACTCATCGGGATTCTAGGATTTTACACAGCAGGACAGCTAAAAAAACCTGGTAGATAATGTGAAGGAAAAGAATTTTTAAGAGACAGCCGTCGAAATTACTGTGAATCTGGATTTTCGGTGCAGTTACAAAAGTAAGAACAACGGAGAAAAACTATTACCTCGGTCGCTTGTTATGAAGTTGTTTAGCCTGCGTAGCATGGCGGTTTTGGTTGGGTGCGCTAAGTAATAAAGGCGGGCGAGGGCAGAGAAACCGCGAGGAGATTGGGGCGGGAGCAACTTGAAAAACCGCCTGCACGGACGGGTTTTTTTTTTGAGTCGGTCCGTACGCCAGCGTACGGATCGTCCCGATTGGTTCGGAATGTTCGCCTGTCAATCAAATATTTTGGTAATCTCCCATGGGAGAGTTTCGAGGGACTGAACAAATCATCCCCGCAAAACAAAATCAAAATATGAAAGAAGCGTTGACCGGAACGTCGTCGATCTTGAATATTTGACGGGAAAACAGGGCAATTGTATTGAAGCCTAAACAGGAAATGGCCATTTACAGTCTTCTTCAAAGGAGAGATGTCATGGAAATTTTGTCAACAAGATTTGTGTTTGTGATGGTGTTGATTACATCGATTGTGGTCGATGAATCGCATACAGTAGAAGAAAGACGCACAGCGTAATTCTCCATCCTTTTTTGTTTGGTGTAGCTTAAGTTTAAGCTACAACTCAAATCTGAAGATCGCGCTATACGTAAAAATACAACATCCTGCAAACAACACTTAAAAAGCCGGGCCCAGCGTCAAAACATTCACGGACAAAGCAGTGACAAAGAAACTACAAACCAAGGCTCCTTGGTTTGTAGTTGTCCAGATCCAGGCATTTTAGTCGGAAAAGACCAAAGAAACTAAAATATTTATTTAGCCGTAATAAAAAGCTTTAGGCTTTAAGAGTGGTCAAAGAAATTAGTACTTTACAACTGCATCTGAGATAAACAAGTTCTAATTAGCAACACTAACATTAACCACAGGAAATAATTACTCAATACGGATTAAACAAACCAACTTCATGACCTCTAAATAAATGTAAGACTTAGTGCAGCAAAAATAAGATCTACTCAGTCAAGTTTAGAACGCAGTGTAGTCACCTATGCGCGAGATAGCCACAAAGAAAAAACCTGTGTTTGTTCAAGCAAACTCCAATTCCGGCCAAGGTCACGTTTTACACTATATCACGAGCTTTTGTGTCGTGTTTAGGCTGTCAACACTTTATTTCTGATTGGCTGGGAAAACTGAAACCAAAGAAGTTGTCAAAAGGATGTCAATATGAGTTGAAGGGGGGGGCAGTTGAAAAGGCCACGAATCCGGGCAGGCGGTTTTTATTTTTCTCGCGGCTACGCCGCTCGTGCGCCCGGCTCGACAAAACCGCCATGCTACGCGGGCTAGAAGTTGTTTGAAGCCACAAGCTGGTTTTGCTGAACGAGAAAAGAAGCTATACTGCCGCTTAGATTGCTCTAGTGAATGGCTGCATAGCCTTTATTTGTAGCTGGTTACTTGTGATTTATATTCTTGATGTCGGATAAACAAGCCGCAGTTATCTATCAGCGAGTGACTCGATCGGCGAATGGCTTCGCGATTATGAAGAAACAACACCTGTCTTCTTTCGTAGCTGGTCAAGGTACTTTAGTTCCATGTATTTTCATGTGTTTTTCGACAAACTTTCAAACAAGCTCTTGAGGCTTTTTTGTTTGTTTTTGTCTTTTTTCTTTCGATGAAATTGAATGCATTTCTAGTATTCTAAGAAATGAACTAAAACGATTTGCTTCGGGCGCCAATGTATCCTTCGCGAAAAAAAATCTCAGCTAGCTTCCAGTTTTAAACTGACGCGTACGTCGACCATATATGGAGAGCATGGTATAATAGCTCATATACCATAACGGCTAAGCCAATCAAAATGCTAGAATTGCATTATCCAATAATTCAGTTTTTAATAATTATGTATATATATATAATTTTGTACGGGCTCTCTTGCCAAGAGAAGGTGTCTAGGTTCAGCATGCTTCCCATTCCCCGTAACGGAACCTCCCTTGCGGTTTCGCGGTAGAAATTAAGGATGGTACTTGTGGTTAATTGAGAACAATCTTAACCGCCTTATTGTGCAGTACCTGGAGGGGATCCATTAATACTTTATTATTCCTATCACCCCAGATAATATCGCAGTAATCAATAAACGGTAATACCATGGCACTAAGAAATAGATTATGAGCATAGGTTGGAAGTGGATGCTTAATCCTAGGCAGGACGCCAAGTCTTTGATTGACCAGTCTTGCTCAAAAAATCAATATGATCGGCCCAAGGGAGATTTTCGTTAATCACTATTCCCAAATACCTTTGCACATTTTCATGTGTCAGACGCTCGATCGTCAAGTGCTAGCATTACCTTCATTAATTCAAGATTGCTCGGTAAATATCATTGTTTGCCATAGAAATTCTCTTAGTATTTTAGGAACCGAGTCTAATAAAACTTTTTAAACCTATTTAAAAATGGTCTTCAGTGGAATGTAAAAAAGTTGCATAAAGCTAACTAAAGATTAATACAGTGCAGAAGTTAAAGTTGTTAGGCTTTTATATTGAAGAAGAGTTAAGTGGAATTCTCATGTAACAGAAATCACAAAGAGAGCTGCCAAATGATTGTATTTTTTAGTGCAACAAATGCGAACAAAAGCACCACCTAAAGAACTGGTTCAGTTCTATTGAGCCTGCATCTAGTAAGTTTTACTTTATGGCTGCCAGGGTTTTCATTTTAGTCTTCCACAATATCTTAACTTAACCTTTGAAAAACCTCTGAGGATAATTTTTGGTTACGAATTGCACTACTCAGATGACCTATCTCGTTCAGGCCTATTACTTTAGGTCAAAGAGGGAGAGATTTGGGTCAAAACCTTTTTAACAAAATCATTGAAAATCCACTTGATGTTTTGCACCCTTACCGTTCAAAGAGAACATACCGTGTAAAGGCATGCAAGACCTTTAGGTGCCGTGATACCTTGAGTTTTTTAACAAATGCGCAAGAGGAGGTGCAGTACAGTATTATGTATGACCCACTGAAAGTTGTTATTAATAATTCATACCAATTTACAACATGAAATAGAAATAACTAACAAGCTAGCGTATGTGTTCTGCTGCAGGAAAACTTCTACATTTCTTCTAACATGGTTCTTAACTAACTGGACTTCTTACTGAGTCTCATATTATAGCTCTAATGATCCCACCAGAACGTCACACGTCTAAAACAGAAACTCAGAAACCCATCCTGGGAGAACATTACTCCCACATTACTAAGTACATAACTACATTCACTATATGGAAATTGCAGTATTATTTTCTCAACGTTTGAAGGCCAAGAATCAATCGACACTTGTTGGGGGCAATACAGTTTTAGACAAGTGTTATAGCGGAGCTCTGGCGCGCGAAGCGCGCCTGCGGAGCACCATGGGTAAGTAAATCTACCAATCCCAGAAAATTTGGTAATCACGTGACCGTACACCACCCGCCCGTCCGTCCGCACCACAGGGCAATCAATGTTCAATCTCACACTTTCTAGCTAGTTTAGGAGCACAGGAAGACTGATATTGAAGACATATTGCACATCAATCTTGTGATCAATTGACAGCTGTCAAAACAGGGCATCCGCCGACCAGTATCACCTGATCGTATCGCAGGCTCAGGTGTCGACCCATCGAGGTCGAGTATCTTTTTGAAGTTATCCGCTGACAAGTTACTAGTTTTCAAATGATTGCAGGCTCAAGTTTAATTTTTCAATTCATATGAATTATGTTGTGTTTTATATGTGCCGCACAATTAAAATTTTGATTTCAAACTGACCTCGGAAGCTAAAAATTAAGCCAGTTTTTACAGGCAGGGAGGACATGCTAGTTGCTTTTGACTTTTCTCACCAAGGTCACGCGTTGGTCACGCTCTACGCCCAATTTTTATACTCTGATTGGTCAAAATTTGACAGGTGAGTTCACGCGGAAAATTTATGCAATATCTTGAAACTTGTTTACTTTGACAGCTGAAGCTGACAGAGTTATGTGTCAACTTGTGATGTTTTTAACCGTCTTTTTCCACTGAATGTACAAAGTGAAATTCAGCTGCTATGAAGAGTCTTCTGTTATTCATGGCTAGTTTGTTTATTGGGTTTTTGGTTGAGAAATACGTCGCTTTGGCAAAGTCGGAAATCCGATTTCGGATGGCATCGTTTTCGTTTTTCACCTTGCTTGATGCGTAAGACGGTTGAAAAGTCTGAAGCGATTCTGGCCTTACTTGATAGTTTTCAGTGCATCTCGAAAGGTAAGCCTGAGTAATTATTGTATTTGATGTTTGTCTTTTATATCTAATTTAATGAAGTCGAGCGTAGTTTACGCGGCTATTTGGTTTATGCACGTTTGTAAGATTTGAGACAATGATCTGACCGAGAGTGACCGAGTGTCAGGTTTGATTATAAGCTTATGGAACTTTAAAAAGCCTTTAGACATTTTCTCACCGCAAATAGAGAGAAAACGTTCCAAAGAATATTTGGTTACAATTCTGGCTGTAAAAGAAAGCTTTGAGCGATTTTCTTGCCTCGAGTTCATCTTTGAAAACAGCAAACACCGAGAAGCCGGCTTAAAACGTAAACAAGGATTTTCAGAGACACTTTAATACTTGTCTTCGTGAATGAAAATTGTTGTCTCTGTATATGTTTCACCGAATTATTTTCCCTTTCTTTATTGATTGTTAGTAGTCTCTTTTGCAATTGTAATCGCTGTGCCGTTTGTTTTCAGTCGCTCATGAACATCGCTTGCAGGAGTAGTCAAAATGCCGCGCGTATCAAATGCTTTTTAAGATTACAGATCGTTATAGAATCATTAAATAAAAAATAAACATAATAAATTCTTTATTGTGTTGAAGCGTATAACTATATTAATCTTAATTTAAACAGTCGACTTGTCAAAAGTGAGAACCGGCTAGCCGTATAGGTGATTTTGGAAATTTTTTTGAAGGTTTCGCTAAAAGCCCACGCGTGCTTCGATCGGCCTGAATATTGAATGAGTGCAATTTGTATTGCAAAATTGTGAAACACTGCATTCTGTCCGAGGTCTGTACGATGAAAACGGCGCCTCGTGGTACTGTTTCACCTCAGATGTGATGTACAGAAAGTATAAAAGGTTGGTTTACACGTCCCCAGACTTGTTGGCAAGATTTTGTAAAGTAAACATGACGAACGCAAAAAATTCGACCTGATTTGTTTTCCAGGCCTAATCTACTGTGATCAAGAGCCATTATGGCTCTTAAATGTGATCGAAGATGATTGCTATTTTTGGGTGTACATATAAAGGCTATCAACTCGATGTAAGATTAAGTTCACTCTTAGCTTGGACTGTTTGCAAATTATTTTTCTCGAAAATCACGTAGTCTTTCCCTCAAAAGTCACATGAATGTGCTGTAAAGTTAACTAATTTGTGGAATATAAGTTTATTGTTTGATTTGAATTATAAATTCGAGTTAATAGGAGCTTCGCTTTTAGCCCTGGCTAAATCTATATATTAGTTATCAGTTAAGTCAAGGAGTAATTTTAAAATAGTCATTTTAACACTTCGCTAGTAGGGTAGGAAACAATATGACCAGGTGTGGGTTTCTTTTAAGGTGCGCACATTGATTCAAGCTTGGAAAGAAAAAAAAACAGAGCACAAACGTGGCTGCTTTCTTCCACATCATTACTATAAATACTCGAAAGTACTGAATGAAAAGAAGCAAAACTTAACGTTCCAGAAGCACGCAACCGAAAAAACACCGAAAGACTCGCCATGACAATACTCCGGCGGACAGTTGAGTAGAGCTTTCAGCAACTTTACGTCGAGTGATAAAGCCTTTCAGCTATTAACACCTAAAACTGTGACCATCGGCGTTTTGCCCATTCCATTCCGCTCAAGATAGGCTATTTTGATTAATGACTTCGCTAAATCACTCGTTTTGAAAAAGCGAAAGACTCGCTATGACATTTCTTATAGCTGCATGATATTCATCGTTTTGTTTGGCCATGATATTGGCTTGAAAAGCCGACCATTTATCTTCTCTACATCCTCAGTATTCAAGATACAAAGTTCCGTTAGCCTGTGGGTGAAAATATTGAAGAAACCAAAATAATGGTATCCGGCGTCCATCTTGCTGCTTCGCGCCAGAGCAGAGCAGCAACTTTGCAACGCGGATGTGATGTCATAAATCGGTGGATCATAGGTATATTAAATTTTCCTTAGTGCTGCCCCTACCCCCTGATATTTCGGAGTGCAAAGTTATGCAAATGAACTGACCCGTACCAAGTCCCGCAAAGAATGAAAGCGAGGCTGCAACAAACAACAACATGGCGGCCAAGTGGATTCCAAACGTTGATGTGTTCTTCGAGTCTCTTGTCCGTGTGATACGCGTAGCCAGAAGTCGTTTGGCCACCATTCAGTAGACAGAACTCTGGTGTCATCGAATAGACTTGCACACAAACGAACATTGACGCTTTGATGGACATATATATTGTCATTTCGACATTTGAGGCTATAACACAAGTTATATCGAAAATGTGAACATGCCCAAATACTTTCAAGCGCCTGCTACGCAGGATAGCACCTCCCCACTCACTTCGACGTCTGGATCCGCGACCGATATGATCTCAATTCAGCCTTAAGAGCGACTTCGCGTAACTATCAACTACAAGTGGAAATAGTCAAAAAATGACCTCCCCTCAAACTCCGCCAGAATGAAGCCCTGTGGGCCCTAGTTACAAAATCGTTGGTTTAAGTTCGATCGATTGAACGGTATTTTTTTAACGAATTTTTTTTTCCCGAGGACTAAAATGGGCTAAAATTATGCAAAAATTAGAGCCAGTTTCAGTGGCTCGTATATTTAAAAATAAAGATTGTCATTAAAATATAACTCCCTGTCATATCTTTACTTCATTTCCTCTATAACTAGAACTAATAAGATCGCGATTTAGTCAATAATAGATTTTTTAACAAATTTTCAAAGTTGTTGACTCAAAATCGCTTTTCAAACGGTCAAAATGGAGCACATTTTCAAAAGCAAAAAAAACGTATTGGTACATGGCTTTAACTAACAAGTCTTGCCTAGTCTGAAAGAGCATTCTTTTTTCTTCAAATTGGCGAAATAAAATTTTTGGGTAAATGAAATCACGAGCTTTGACAAAGCAGGGTAAAATGTAAATATTACACTTAAAAATATGACCTCTGACCCGAATCCAAGCAACTGCGAATTACGGTAGGCGGCAAACCTTTTGGCCATTTGGTTATTTTGAACCTTTTTAAAACAATATTGATCCGAAATATGTATAGATGAGAGATATGTTAAAGTATTAAGTGTTAAAAGCCCACGATGGGGTTTAAATTCCAATAAGACGCAAAACATCTGTTCGTTGCATGACCGGTAAAATCAGCGAAGTGAGCGAATCAATGCATGCCTAAACAATATTTAATCCGATCTTACCCTCCTAAGACTGATACGTTCCAGTATCAGATTTAATAAAGCTTCACAGAAGATTCCTTGGAATGACTTCAGAGGGAATGATTGAAGAATTTTAAACTATAGCTCGAGCGCATTGCACTTCAATTTGTCGAGACTGGACTATTGCAAAACAAAACAACTGTCAAACTACCACAGGTCAACCAGTTTTTAGTGTATTATGCAAATGAGGACGGAGGTCACGCCATTCCGCACGGAGAAGTTATTTCATGCTGTGCACAGTTATGAAATAAAGCAAGCGAGCGATTGTTCCCTTTAACCAATAAAAAATAAAGATAGTTTTCTTCCTGGTTTCTGAAGGAATGAAATTTTCCTGAGTTCTGGTCAACTAATAGACACAGGGTTTGTTAGCAACAAATACTTATAGCGCGATTTTTTACACCAAAGACCTACTCAAGAGAGCCTACTTTGTCAGTTTCTAACTATTGTTATTGCAGGTACATGACTGGATCAATTCGGCAATAAGGGCAATGTATGGTGCCTTGCGACGAACAGTTAGTTGCTCCATACCGAAATATTGGCAAATACTTTGTAACATGTTGACACTGAACTTGTTTAGCGAACTTGCGTGATACATTTCGCATAGGTCAAAATTGTCGTAGGTGATGGGGTGTTGGAGTTGAACCTCTCGAAGGATTTGTTCTCGAGTATCCCAGTACTGCTGTTGCTCGGCAGCAGCGTCATGATCTCTTCTCTCATCCTCGGTAGATATATTGCGCAGTTTGCCTGCTTGTCGAGAGAAGTACGACTGAACTTGCTGCGCAGTTAGAAATTCACTACGGGTGAAAAGCCGTTCACCCTCAGCCGTTCTGGCGTAACGCATGTCGTGAGCTACGGAAGCTGGATCCTGTTTGTGACCTGTTTTCTGACCGATTTTAAACTTTTCGTCAAGATACCCCTTTTGTGATTCGCTGAGTCGTCCAGATTTTTTCGTTTGCTTTAACGCCCACCCTTTAACAATTTGACTGGTATTTACTACGCTTTCTCGAACAGAAGCTTCAGCACAATGGCTTGTCACGTCTCTGCTTGTTCCTTCTGTTAGCTTGGCGTGGTACATTTGCCTCGCCTGGTCAAGAAGGGTGACTCTTTCTACACGCATTTCACACTTTCCAAAAGACAGATGCTTTTCAAGGGCTGAAAAACTCTGATAACTTTTAACACATCCTTCGTTAGGACATTGGAAAAGACCTGGATCAAATTCTGCCTCCTCTGGCCCTTCAGCAAAGTTTTGATTTTTAGAAGACTCAAGAGGTAACGCTGGACATCCTTCTTTACCAACATCCAAGAAGTCGCCGGCTGAAAATTTCTCTTGAAAATTACCACAGAAGCTGTTTGTAGCTGAAACCAAAAAAGAAAACATTGTGACAAATGGTTCACACTTACGTCTTTATCTCACTTTGTCACGCTCTGATTATGTTGTTGTCCTAAGTGTCTTGTGGGATGCGTACGATAATGTATCCGCAAAAGTCTGCGCATACTGTGAAATTATAAAACAGCTATGTTGATGGTAAGAGTTAAAATATATCTGTCCTCGCGTTATTGTACGGAAAGTTTTTGCCACACGAGAGAATGCAACTGAGAACAAAAAAAGGTATCTTAATGTGTTCGCGTGTCGCTTTTTTCCTTACTTTAAGTCTGCATTTTTAATCTTGCCTTACAAAAAAAATATTTATAACAACCTGTTGGTAGCTGTTTGTCGATGATTTTTCCACAGCCGACGTTGTAGGATCGCCATACTCGCATTGACGCACCAGTATACTATAGGTTGTTGATCAAGCTGATGCCATCCAATTTTATGGGGCTGTCCTTGATACCTAATGAATCGACAAGTGTCACTCTTACCCCAGGTACTCCTTCAGGTGATAGCATCGCGGTTTCAAGGTCCTTTGGAGTTTGAACATCGTGTCCCTCATTAACAAATCTACGAACATGAGCTTTGATGGTGGCTGCTTTGCGATCGCACGGGCCTTTGCCACCTTGAGGATCACTAAAGTCTACTCTAGAAACAGCGATTCCAGTGACATCACCCATAGAGCGGCATGCAGCAAGCATAGTAGCATTATGGTAACATCCCGCGTTATCCTGCCTAAAAAATGCTGTAGAAATTTCAGGATTCTCCGTTTTTAGTGTGCGCAGTATGTGTTCCATGATGCGGATAACTACCGAGCTGTCTTGGTTACAGTTTTTAACAATGTGGACGAAAGACTGATTCTGAAGTTTTCCATTAAGTCTTCTTCCCACCACGCTTATGTGCCATGAGATGCCTCTCTTGGCAAACCAGTCCGCCTGAGATTCGCGGTATTTTTGTGGCAAAAATTTCATGGCCCAGTCTTGGGTGATCATTACAGACGAATTGTCTAGTTGTTCAAGTGCGTCTACTCTGGCCATGTCCTGAATTTTGCTTCTCAGCTGATGAGCCTTCCAAGACAGAATGTTTTGGGCTGCTTCATCGGCCACATGGCGTAAGTCATCCAACTCTGCAGTTGGAAATCCCAGATCCTCTCTTTTTAAGTATTCTTGAATGGCAGACACTAAGGCTGTTAGTTCTTCACATTGGGGGCACGTCTTATCATGATCGTGATCGCAAGGGCTGCTGAACAAGGGTTCCTTGTCATCGCTTAGAGCGTATACGCTACAGTGGTCAGCCACGGGCGAAGAGGGAGATACGTGCACCTATGTAACAAAATTGTAATAAAAGCAATAAGCGATATAATTTTAAACGACAAAGGTAAAATAGTTCAAAAGTATGCTTCATGACAAAAAAGTCAAAACTGACAGCAACGGTAAATTGTCATGTGGACTGAATACATCCAATTAGGTCTATTTTTTCTATCATACTGTGCTATCGCACCGAATTTTATAAGGAACATTACATCGAAATTGACGTTTTTGTTGTTTTGTTCCATTATGAGACTAGCCTCGAATACCTTGTAATCTGACTTTATGTATTGCTTTGCACTCTTTACACAACTTCTCCACAGCTCAGAAACATCTGTCCTCAATACCCCGTATTCCTCTAGTCGCTTCACTACATGGCATAGGTCGTCGCAAGCTTTGCCTCCTTCTGCGGCAATATAGTCGATTCCTTGCAACGACTTTCTTACGGTGGCGCTACAGGCTGCGAGGATAGCCAACATTGTTGTACGTCCAAATGGTTTGAACCCGAATTCGTCGCAGTATTTAGTGTACTGCTTAACAATACGTTCTGGAATCATACTTCGAATTACGTTTGGTGTCTCCAGTACTTCGCCAGTTGAAAGCTTTATGTACTTTTGCCCAAATGGAAGATCTTGTATGATGTGCGGACTTGTTATAAACGTCAAAAAATGATCAAGCTGGGTGGCCTCTACTCTCATTCGGGGACTATATCTTGATGGAAGTGGATTCCCTCGACCATAAATATGTTTGTGCAGTCGCGCAGTTTTCACTCGGTACTCAGTGATACCAGGTAGATACCTCTGAAGGCGTTCGATGGGGACTAGATCAGCCATTATGGACAAGACTTGTCTTCTAGTATCCCAGGCGGATGCATTTTTGTATGTTTCTGCCAAGGCTTCAAGATATTTGCGGTCGGCACTACCTTCATATCCAAGCTCTTTGTCGACAAGCATTGAAGACTGAAGTGCATCCCATAAATGAGCCGCATCACCAGGCGTGATAACATCTAAAGCCGCTACAATAACGTCTTTAGCCTTTTTCACGTGGTTGCTATGCGTGCGCGCACCTGCCTCGGCCCATCTCTTCCTTGGTCGAGTTAATTTTTGGACATTACAAGTTTCAAGAAATCTGTTAAGATGCTCTCTTCGTATATACTCGTTACTAGGCTCTCCCGTCACCGCGGTCGATGATTCCTCGTCACTGCTACTGACACTGTCCTCGTCAGGAACGAATAAACTTTCATCTTTCAATGACATTTCCATTATTCCTGTATATAATTCCGTGAATTCATCGTTCACCGTCCCCTGAAATTTTGAGAAAAGGGTTGGTTTACTACTCAAAAAAAAAAAAGAGACTCGCGGTAAAAACAAAAACAAAAACAAAAACAAAAAAATAATGAATAATAATTCATCAATAATGAATTCCCAAGTAAAAGAATCTTTTCGATGAAACTTGGTACACTGCAGTAACAAGTCAGTAAAATAATATACGATGATAAAAACGTAGAGGCCTTTTGGTCATAACAGCAAGCAGCACAAATCTTGACAAACAAGCACGATTTTTACTGTGTTGCCTGGGATATTCAACCTCGTCCCCAGGGCTTTTCCCTCAAAAAATGGCTGGGGCCACCCATTTTTTTGAGGGAAAAGCCCTGGGGACGAGGTTGTGGGATATTATATCATTCATCAGGGGCTAGAAAAGATAACTGAGCGAGGACTGGGCCGAGTTTACGTGTAAGGCATGCACGAAAAGGCGGAAAAAGCAATGAAAATTCTATTAACATTCTTCTCGATCGACTTTATTTTAATAATGTTTCTGCATAAACTTTTTCTTTCTCTCTTGCAAGGTGGCCATTACCTGTTATGTGCAGTAATCATGAGCGGATGCAATGTGAAAAAATCAGTCCGTGCTATAACCAGAACTGGATATACATGTATGGTTTCCTGAAATCTGAACGTTGTTTTTTAACTTTTCTCTTGGTATTGATAAGTAACTATTTCCGTGTTCCAAGAATTTTACCACTTGAAAATGAAGGATAAATCTCGTCCTAACCTCATCCAGTTCAGTGGCTTCCGGACTGTTGATTATGGGTACAGCTGCCTCTGCTGCCGATTGTCCTTCACTGCTTTCATTGATTTCGTCGAGTCTTTTGCGACATTGTGTACAAATCGCTAAGAAAGAAAAATCACTTTTTAGCTTATCCAACTGAAGCCTCAAAAGAATATACACAGAACTTTATTAGGGAAATATAGTCCGCGAAACTTACATCCTCAGCGGCTTTTTGCCAGTAGGCCTAATGATAAGCCTTTTAATTATAAACAAACTATTTTTTAAATATCGAACTAAATATATAAAGCAACTTAACAAGTATTCTACGTGAATAAGTGGTCTAAACCTTAAAAAATTAGAGGCGTCAGGTTCAAAAGGGGAAAATGGACAGGGTGTGGCCGGCACTATTTCCACTTTCAACTAACTTACTTGAGCCAACAGGGATGACGATTTTGCAGGCCATGTAGAGGCGGTGAGACTGTATCAGTGTAATCCCTCGCTCGCCCTTCACATCGGCTTTTCTGTGAAAAGCCCATGAACTTGGAGAAGAACATAATTTTCGGTTGCTTTGCCATCTAAGACCAAATGCATCGCGGTGTCTTGGGCAAATAGAGAGATTAAAATATTGCTCTTGTTCCTCAAAGATACCTATGATTAGGCACATTTTTGTTACATAAGTTGAATAAAATAACTGATTCATTCGTGCTACAGGTGAAACTCGAATAGAATTTGATTTACCTGCACGCGCCAACAGAAGCTTCGCCTCCGAACATAGTGTACCATCTGAAACGCCGCACGTCTTCAGGTGGCCTTTGATGTCCTTAGAGCATTCAGAAATTCTTACGCACAAATCACCACTTGTAAGTACTAAGCTTGCTCCACAATCACCTCCGACATACTTAGAAAATTCACATGAAGCCATTTTGGCGAGTGGAGCGCTCCAGGCGACAAAGCATATAAAAACTGAGTACTGAAAACTCCCTCAACTAATCAACCTCTTTCTAAAGTGTTCCTGCATATTAACGTAATCAAATAAAACTAACAAAATTCCAAGGCAGTACTTTTTTGCGTCTGGTTACAGGGGAAAATTGTGAATAAGGCAACTGACACCTGTCAAATAATTGATTACCAGTCTGAACTGCTCTCGCTTCGCTAATTTGATAAATAAATACAAAACTATTTAATGCAGGCCAGTCAAAAGAGTTGCAAAAGTATTGCCGTCTAATAGCTTGGCTTTTACTTTATTAAAATTAAAATCATTGTATCCATCCATAACACCATTTATATTCGGTCTTAACTTCAGAGTGGCCTGTGGCTCTCCTCCAGCGTACATGTACATGTAGGCGGCACGTGATATGAACGATAAAACGTCCAAACAGTGACATGATTCGGTTCCTTCTGAAAGACGTACGGCATTCCAGAAATCAATTCCCACATAAAAGGCCACATAGACTCCCAGACTTAAAAGTTTCAGGTGAGTAATTGTCACCTGATAACGTTTATTTATGCAACTACTGATTTGCCGGCATGCTTGACTGAAATTCGATAACAGGCTGAAGCTAGCGCCAGAAAGCGAAGAAGACAAAAATTGTTTCTTGTGTCTTGTAATTTTTTGCTACATCGAAGATTTTATAACTTACACCTTTTGTATTTTAGCACAGCTTCTCATCTACAGGTATTTCGGATCGATATTGCTAAAAAAAAAAACAAAAGATAACAAAAGGTTTGCCGCCTACTATAATTCGCAGTTGCTTGACTCGGTCAGAGGTCAAATTTTAAGTGTAATATTTGTATTTTACTCTGCTTTGTCGAAGCTCGTGATTTCATTTACCCAAAAATTTTATTTCGCCAATCTGAAGAAAAAAGAATGCTCTTTCAGACTAAGCAAGCCTTGTTGGTTAAAGCCATGTACCAATACGCTTTTTTTGCTCTTGAAAATGTGCTAAATTTTGACCCGTTTGAAAAGCGATTTTGAGTCAACAACTTTGAAAATTTGTTAAAAAATCTATTATTGACTAAATCGCGATCTTAATAGTTCTAGTCATAGAGGAAAAGAAATAAAGATATGACGTGCAGTTATATTTTAATGACAGTCTTTATTTTTAAATATACGAGCCACTGAAACTGGCTCTAATTTTTGCATAATTTTAGCCCATTTTAGGCCTCGGGAAGAAAAAATTCGTTAAAAAAATACCTTTCAATCGATCGAACTTAAACCAACGATTTTGTAACTAGGGCCCACAGGGCTTCATTCTGGCTGAGTTTGAGGGGAGGTCATTTTTTGACTATTTCCACGTGTAGTTGATAGTTACGCGGAGTCGCTCTTAAAATAACACATTCCTATTTTTTAAAAAAAAAAAAAAGAAATAGAGCAGTCGACCTGAATGGACCCAGGACAAGTCATCACATTTTATTTTGCTTTTCCCCCATACAGTTTTTCATTACAACAACAAAACCCGATTCTTTACGACTTTCTTGTGGGTACTTCCAGATTTTTTCCTGTGGCTAGGTACTCGCTGCCTCAGCCCCAACAAACAGGTGGCAGGCAGAAGGAGGTCTGCGGCTTTCCTTCAGCTTTGTTGGCATGCAACAAATTAATGCGGGAATCACGATTCCTCAGCTTCTGCTTTTTATTACTATAACGAGTGCTCGACTCATCCTCATTCCCACGGTCAGCACTAAAACATAAGTGAGAAAAAATGAAGCCTGTTTAAAGTTTTTTTTTTGATGAAGTTTATAATTCTTTTTCAATACAAGAACAATGACTTCATATATATATTTACTGGGGCCTATGCAGTTCAACCTCCCGTCATTTAAAATAAGTTATGTGCCGCTGGCCTCTCAGAGCCCCTACCCATTAGAATCTATTTTTTGGCCAATTGTAGACCCCATCTTAGTCACTTTTGGGCAAATGAAATCTTCGCGATCTCAACTTAGTCATTTTCTGTTTATACATCTGCTTTATAAAGCCTTTTAACTAGGTTCTCCTGAAATGAATTGACATATTTGTTCAACAAAATGCAGTAGAAATCTTCCCACTTTTAAATCCGTACTAGACTGCAGTCTAAACAGTCCTTATTTTTGCGTACTCAAGTACGCGCGAGTAGTCAAACAAAAGGTCTGGAAGGAGTCTGAAAACAGAGAGCGGGACTGAGGAGAGACGCCTCACACGCCCTACTGTGAGGCTCGCGCGCTTCGCACGTAACACTCTTACGCCGCACTTTACCGATTTGGTTACTGATTAAAAAAAAAACGACTGTGATTGATTTCGGCAAGGAATAGCCCATATCTTATGATCTCCCAGTTACATACGGGGCACATGTTCGTTTCGGAAAAGTTTGACATAACATATTAGTTAGCTCAAGTCTAAAGAAAACAAGAGTACATTCATAACTCACAAACCTTTCCCCGAGCACAAAGGAGACGATCAAAATCAACGCAAGAAAAACCAAAATAAGACGTGACATGATCAGATCTTCCTAGAAAAGAAAATAGAACATACAAAATAATTTTAGACAAAAGAAGTTAGCCCTGAAAAGTTCCTGTTCAATTTGCAATGGAAAAAGTTTAATCAGTTTTACTTCCCTCTTCAAAACTCACCTGCCTGTCCGCAAGTCCAAAAGTTTCCGTAAACCTTCACAGTCTTCTAATATGAAGCAAGTTTCTGCAAATGAAACCTCTGGTTTATGGCCGCTCTCCCAAACACACATGTATATATATCGTTTAGCGCAAGGGAAGTATAAGGAAGTTTCGCTGGAATGATTGATTTATTAGTTGAGAGTTGCTTCCACTTTCTGCTCTCACACAATGCACGTGCCAGGTGCGAGGCTGAATACAAGACTTTGGCCCGACATCACGAGAGCAGGGATTTCGTTTCACTCCAAACGCAGGAAATTACATTTTGAGAACGCAATTTTAAAAATTGCCTGGGTAACATGTCCCCGGACACTCCCACAAGCTAGTGCCTCCGACACTCAACGTTCGCGCCCTGCTGAGCCTCTTCATCCGGTACTAGCAAATGCAACCAAGTCCTCAGTGGAATATAAAAAGTGCTTTGGGCGCATTATATTGCTTAAAGCTAACTTTTGACTGAAATTGAACTGATCTTGGTATAGAAATAAGAACACCCTCACCCTCTTTTTACGGCGTAAATCCCTAACATTTTTGTGAAAAACTCTTTATATTTACTAGTAATGCTGAGATGATGGCGCTAAAATGTTTCGCATGTTCGTGGGGTATGATTTTGCACTATAATATTTTCTGTGATATTTTTTGTTCCTTTTCATGGTGCTTAGCAACTGCAAAATAGGGTCTTGTAAAAGAGGGTACATATTGACAAATTAGGCTCAGTAGGTTCTTAATTAGGTTCATAACTCTTACGAGAGCAGATTGTTGATTGCAATAAATAATACAAATAATAATAATAATGATATTAATAATAACATTGTTATCGTATCATCATAACCCTAACAAAACTGATTAACGAATTTATTTACAGTCTGGTACAGCATGTTCTTGTGTTCTTGTTGTACTTCAATTATATACTTCAATTTACAATCTCAAAGTTTTCCACCTTGGTTAAATCATTTATCATGAATTATTTTTAACCCACATATAAAAATCTGCTTGATCAAATAAAAGTGGCAATTTTCTGCCAGGAAGTTCTTAATCCACAAGGTTCTCATTCGCGGTTGTTTATGATATTTTCTTGCTGGTGTGACTGAGTTATTTGTTATTATAAATTCTTCCGCTTTCGGCTCACCGAATGCACGTAGACTGTAGTGAGTTGCGACGGTGAGACTATATTGATATCAAAATGCTTTGCTTTTAAAATTTTGACTTTGACCCAATGGAAGTTTTGGCTTATTTTGTCTTATATTTTGTTTTGACATCATCAAGGCAAGGCAAAGCAATATGATGCGTAATCCCTTACACGAAGAGAGAGAGATCTTTAAGTATACGTATAGGTAATAGCATGATTTGTAGTGATATTTGGCATAAATACCACGAGTGATAAATTGGTATACGTAATTTCCAAGCCGAAGGCGAGTGAAATTTGAGACAACTTTGAAATATCACCAGTGGTATTTACGCCAAATATCATGTACAAAACATGCTATTATTTGTTTATACTACTACCAGCAAAAGGTTTGTAATTTTCACATGTGGGTATTTCAAATTAAGCTGAAATACCACTGTTCTAAGCCAATCAAACTGCAGAAATTTCTCATGTAGTGGTATAATTTAGAAAATTTCCCAGTTTAGCAAAGAGGGTCAAGAAAAAACAAACTCCACTAGGGAAGAGACGAGTTTCCTTCTTGGGTTATCTCTTTTTTCTTTCCCGAATTCAAGCGAAGCTTCCAGGAAACAGTACCTTCAGGGTGTTTCTTTGAGCTGGGAGTCGCCAAAATTATTTTTAACTTTCTCCTGTATTTATCATGTGCAATTTTTGCGCCATTTTTACAAGTAAGACCGTGAAGTGAGTGGCGAAATATTATTTGTTTTCTTCATGTCAGCGTTTCAACAATCCATTTTTTCTAACTAAAGGAGATATAGCCGTTGACTACAAGAAAAAATAAAAAACTTTAGCCTGTTCACAGTCACTCTATTTTCTCTTTAAAGTCGGTCGAGCACGCGTGATAAAAAATAAAAACCGCGGGGGATTTATTGACCGTTAGCGGAGGGGGTAGAGGTGGGGAAGAAGTATTTCTCTCGCGCTCTACGCTCGTTCTCGCGTGCTTGCTGATGTTTTCGAAAAAGAACGAAAAGAAAAGTAAAACAAAGTCTGTGTACAGGCTACAGAAACTTGTGTTTGGTCCCTAAATAAACAGTATTTATTCACATCTGTACATTGCAAACCTCCATTATGCAAGGTCCGCGAAGACAAAATTACAATCTCTACTTTTTATAAAACTGTTTTCGTCGTGCGAATTACAGTATTTCTTCTATTTGTAATTACAGTTCGGTACAGTATTTTCTTTTAACAACAAAATTGACAATCTCGAAGTCAAACTCTTCGGTTAAAATATTTATCATAATTTACTGTAAACCACATATAACAACTGCTTGATTTTGCTTAGCTAAACAGGTTCTTATATGCGGGTGTTCACTGTAATCTAGTAAGCTTGAGAAGGATATTTTGCGTTGCAGTTATGTGCCCCAAAATTTCCTTCGGATGATTGACAAAGCTTAAAAGCGTAGCTCCCGTTCAGTAATTTCAATACTAGCTGAGGATCACAACAACTGAAGACTAAATAAATATCAATAATCACACACCCGTGGGAGTCTAATGCTCGGACGAACATCCATTCCCCGTATTTCTCACGCCAGCTCACATAGCGAAAATGTAGCCTCTCTTCGCAGGGTAATGTTGGTTGGGATTCTGGATTTTCAAGCAAAATCGGAAGAATCCCAACGAGATCAGGATGGCTGGACAGTCTGCACAGACATCCTACTTTTTATGAAGGAAGGAAGCTGCTCAAGCCACCCTCTTCTTTAAAAACAGCTTTTGTTTCTTGAAGGTACTTGAACGACACTTCAAGTTATCTCAGTCAAGTTATGTCCATCATAAGCACTACCAATATTGTAACCTAATGAAGTTTGTGGAACTTAAAAGTTTTGCATGGTTACCGCGCGCCACAGGACACACGTTTCATCAAAATAGAAAATATTGTATGGGATGTTTTCAAGTTTCTAGCTGAATACTTCCTCGTATAATTTGTTAATTTTTAAGTCATACAAATGTGTACAAGCGAGTTACCAAAAAACGTTATTCCTATATGCACTTAGATGAAAAGGAAAGTTGCGTTAGAAGAAGTAAAGGGGAGGTGGTATGAATTTTTTTTTTTTAACCAAGCAAAGTGGTATGTGAACGAAAGCGTGGAACCCGAACGCAGTGGAACCCTGTCCATATTTTAGAGGTCCTCACTCGAATTCTGTAGAAAAAAAAGGAAGATAGAAAATGATTGCTCACGCCGGTAAGGTATGACTCTTTACTTAAAAGACAAATTCCTGGAGGAGAGGAGTAGATTTTTCGCCCATCCTCTCATAGCAGTGCCACTACATACAATTTAATATGAAGCAAGTTTCTGCAAATGAAACCTTTGGTTTATGGACGCTCTCCCAAACATACATGTATACTTGTACATATCGTTAGGCGCTAGGAGTTAAAGGAAGTTTTCCCCTTCCTAGCTGGAATGATTGATTTATTAGTTAATAGTTGGGTCCATTTTCAGCTCACACGTGCCGGGTGCGAAGCTGCATACAAGACTTTGGCCCCAAATTAGAATAAAGGGTCAGACGAGAGCAGGGATTCACACACGACATAATTATTTTTTAAGTGAAAATCGTTTCTTTTTCTTTTTTTTTTTTCATCCAAGAGAGTTGCTTCCACTTTCTGCTCTAACACAATGCACCTGCCAGATGCGAGGATGAATACAAGACGTTGGCCAGACATTACGAGAGCAGGGATTTCGTTTCACTCCGAACGCAACGTGGTCCTGTTCAGTTTGACATGTAACGTCCGGCAGTTTGCACACGAAATAATTATTTTTTAAGCGTGAAAATCGTTTCTATTTCTCATTATTCGACATTAAGCATTTTATAATGCCATAAAAAAACCTTTCCGGTTAATCATTTCTTTTCCACGCAACGCAGGAAATTACATTTTGAGAACGCAATTTTAAAAATTTCCTGGGTAACATGTCCCCGGACACTCCCACAAGCTAGTGCCTCCGACACTCAACGTTCGCGCCTGCTGAGCGTCTTCATCCGGTACTAGCAAATGCCACCGAAAACCCTGCGAGAGTCGTAAAACTTTATCTCCTTGTTGTGAGACGCTGGTCAAGTACAAATTCTAATCTTAATAAATTCAAAATTACTCGGTAAATATCATTGTTTGCCACAATCTTGGGTTATCTCTTTTTTCCTCCCCGAATTCAAGCGAAGCTTCCGAGTGTAATAGAATTTTCTAAATCTATTTAAAAATGGTCCTCAGTGGAATATAAAAGAGTGCTTTGGGCGCATTTTATTGCGTAAAGCTAACTTTTGACTGAAATTGAACTGATCCTGGTATAGAAGAACATCCTGTCCCTCTTTTTACGGTATAAATCCCTGACATTTTTGTGAAAAACTCTTTATATTTACTAGCAATGCTGAGATGATGGCGCTAAAATGTTTCGCATGTTCGTAAGGTATGTTTTTGTACTGCAATAATTTTTGCGATATTTTTTGTTCCTTTTCATGGTGCTTAGCAACTGCATCTTTTTCTGGTACGGGGTGTAAGGAAATTTCATACGAAAAAATAGGCAAACAATAGCTTTTATCTAAACACCTTTTACGGCTTAATAATACACGCAAATGGCCTCAAACTGGTATCAAAGCAGTTATTTATGGCTTTAATGATGTGTAGCAAAATTGCAAATATCACGGCATAGAGTATAAACACCTGCGAATAAGAACCTAGTACTTTTTTGAAGCCTGGCAAATTAGGGTCTTGTAAAAGAGTGTACATATTGACAATTTACGCTCAGTAAATTCTTAATTAGGTTCTTAATTCTTATGAGAAAGATAGCAGATTGTTGATTGCAATCACAGTATTTATTCGCAATAATTGTGAATAAATATAATAATAATTGAGAATAACAATAGTAATAATTATACAAATAATAATAATAATAATAATAACATTGTTATTGTATCATTATAACCCTAACAAAACTGATTAACGAATTTATATACAGTCTGGTACAGCATGTTCTTGTGTTCTTGTAGCCTGCGTAGCTGGTGGTATTGTGTAGTAGTCGAGTGAGATTTGGCGGCGGAGCGGTTGTAATATAGTCGAGTGAGATTTGGCGGCGGAGCCGTCACGAGCGGCGAAGCCGCGAGAAATACCGCCTCGTCCCTTCTCCCTTTCTTTTTTAACACGGCTCCGCCGCCAAAACTTTAATCTGTCACCCACACAATACCGCCAGCTACGCAGGCTAGTGTTCTTGTTGTACTTCGATTATCTTCAAATTACAATCTCAAAGTTACACTCGTTGATTAAATTATTTATCATGAATTATTTTTAACCCACATATAAGAATCTGCTTGATCAAAGTGGCAATTTTCTGCCAGGAAGTTCTTAATCCACAAGGTTCTTATTCGCGGTTGCTCATTGTATTTTCTTGCTGGTGTGATTGAGCTATTTGTTATTACAAATTCTTCCGCTTTCAGCCCACTGAATGTACGTACTAGGCTGTAGTGCCTTTTGGTGAGAGTGTATTGGTATCAAAAATGCTTTGCTTTTAAAATTTTGACTTTGACCCAATGGAAGTTTTGGCCTATTTTGTTTTATATTTTGTTTTGACATCATCAAGGCGAGGCAAAGCAGTATGATGCGTAATCCCTTACAGGAAGAGGGTTCTTTAAATATACTTTAGAAATTTTCCCAGTTTAGCAAACAGGGTCAAGAAAAAACAAACTCCACTAGGGAGGAGACGGGTTTCTTCTTACGCCATCTCTTTTTTCTTCCCCGAATTCAAGTGAAGCTTCCAGGAAACAGTGCCTTCAGTACTTCTTCTATTTGTAATTACAGTTCGGTACAGTATTTTGTTGATATCAATATTGGCAAACTCGAAGTCAAACTCTTTGGTTAAAATATTTATCAAAATTTACCTGTAACCCACATGTAACAACCTGCTTGATTTTACATAGCTAAACAGGTTCTTAAATTTTGGGGTATTTAAGTGCCAAATTTTTGCCAGCAGGTTCTTAAACCACTGGGTCTTTATTAGCTGGTGTTTACTGTATTCTAGTAGGCTTGAGAAGGATATTTTGCGTTGCAGTTATGTGCGTCAAAATTTCTTTCGGATGAATGAAAAAGCCTAAAAGCGTAGCTCCCGTTTAGTACTAAAGGTCACAACAACTGAAGACTAAATAAAAAAATAATCACACATCCGTGGGAGTACGTCTAATGCTCGGACAAACATCCATTCCCCGTATTTAAAAGTAAGGCGTAGACCTTGACCTGTCTTGACCTGATTCAGTGATTTTAGAGTGCGATTTTTATGGGCATTCTTCGCTTTGCACCATGTCTGTTATTTGCCTGTATTCTGCAGTTTGCCTCTTACCCCTGGTCTGCATTCTTCGCTTCACACCGACCTGAGGGAGGTTTTCGTTCCAAAATGTGTTTGGTATGTAATAGCAAGGGTGACTCAAATGTAACGTAAGAGTTCAAAGCAATTTTAGCGCTAAAACATCATCTGACCGTGACAGTGTAGCAATGGCAGGAAGAGAAAGGTAGGGCAGAAATGCCAGCTTGGCAATAAAACTACTTAGAACACAGCTCAAATGAAGGTGTTTCCCGATGGCAGGTTTTGGCTCAGTCCTAGTGCCTTACGCGTTCATGCTAGAGTGACCAAATTCTATGACGAAATGGTTTTCAAAGAGAAGTTACTTCAGAAGAAGTTGAAGGAGGCTGGGTGGGGGCATTTTTTTTAGCATAAGGGAAGTACGGGTGGAATCAGCGAGTGTAGCACTTAAAAGCAGTAAAATGCTGTCCAAAATTTACGTCCTCAATGGAGTTTGAGAGAAAAAAAGGATCGATCAATCCCGCAATAACTTTATTAACGTGTCAATCTTCTAGCACGCCACAAGTGGTGCACTAATCGGAGACACTTGGGGATATTTGAGAGCCCTCTCCCCCTCCCCCCACTGAGGACGAGGGTAATTGTTTTCCCATTGCATCATCCCAGCCACACGTAATTCCTGATTTATTTTTCACAGAATTTAAATAGGCCTTCTAGGAATCAGAGCCGCTTGGATGCTTCAATATGCTTCACTGCATACTATTAAAAGTGGTCGCTATAAACTTTCGCTTTCGCTAAAGATAGCTTTCTGTCTCCGTGCAACTGACTTTATACGCGGCGGGATCTTCACGACTAGTGAAACTTAACTCAGGTGAGGCAAATGCACGATTTATATTATGAAATTGTCGGTGCTATGATTATTTTGTCTGAATGAATTGTCTCATCTCATCCACTAGGTAACCGCTTTTTACCCGGCCGCTTTTTGATTTAAAAATTTATTTGCTAAGGCTGCTGTTAGAAGTTTTAGAACCATAGAGAAGTACACAGACTCAGACATTTTTGTAGGCTTTCGAATGATTTCTGACGATTGCCGGGTCAAATTAAACGGGACATCATTTCAGACATTTACAGTCTTCTGGTGGTGTAGTAGTTGGTATATTTACTCCTTAATCCACACAGATATGCAAAACTGATATTTCTCATAATCAAAGTACGAAGTTTGTAGTGTGCTCAATTCATATAAATTTCAATATTATCAAAGTTGCGTAGCTGTATAAAAAGATCTGAATCATCACCCCCCGCTTAGTACTCAGATTTCTCACGATCTGCAGTTTTTCTGGATTCGTTAGTATTGGGATGATGCTGCAAAATAACTTGCTGTCGAAGCAATTATTCGCTCTTGGCCTCAGATCGAAACCACGAAGCCTGGAACCGCTACACGGCCGGTTCAAGCTTCCTGCCTCACGGCACCGCTTGACCATCGCGTGCTCCCGTGAAAAATACCTACGAAAAGAGAACTGAAATCTGAGGCTTAGAAAGGCTAACTTTGTCAAACACACGTCGGCTTTATTCACTTCAAATCTACCCACTCACTTATGCTAATGATCCAACCGACGGATTTTCGTTCAACGCCTCGAATGTTCTTGTAAACCGCAGTAGAACAATAGAAGAAACAACGCAATTGACTAAATCATAAAATTCACTGTAACGAACACTTTACCTCCTTGCCTGGGACTGCCTCAAATAGTAATGCTGACAGACTGAAAATGCTGCCTTTCGCTTAACTCACCCCTGATTTTTACTGATTTTCAGTCTGTAAAATACAATAATACCAACAAAATTTTCACAACCAGTCAAGCATATGTACGAAGTATAATAAAGCATCATTGGATTCTTAACAGCTTGCTATCTTATATGTCCTGGTTTATTTTCCGAACAAAAATAACATTTTTTTCCAGTTTAGAGTTATGTTGTAACGGTTTTTCTTGTTTCTATGACTTTCAACGAAAAATAATTTTCTCTTTGGCAGTTATTCATCTGAGGAAGGCAGGCCATGCCTGACGAAGTATTGGAAAAATGCAAAATTTTCCAAGCTGCACAATCAGCACTAGCCTCCCACGCACGCGTTTTTAGGAGAGCTGGTTTTTCAAATATCCCTCCCCACAAACGCCTGCTCAACTGAAAACAACATTCCTTTCCCATTTTTTTATTTGCGTGGTAAGTGACCAATAAACAGTGGGGAAATAAAGTGCTGACAGTCTAAACACGAAGTTACCGTTTTCCTTCTTTTCTTTCCTTGGCTAAGGTTATACAGTGCATGAATTATTCTAAAATTTGACTAAATCTTACTTTTGCCGCTCTGAATCTAACATTTATTAGAGGTCAGAAAGCTTTCCCAGTGTTTCATGCAGATCGAGTAATTATCAGTACAGTACTTTAAAATCGCAAAGTCACTATTTTATCAATGATATCATCGATGTGAAGTTAAATTTCGGGTGAAACTCAGTTTTTTGGTACAGTTTCACTTCCTCGCAATATGTGGCCGGCACACTTGAGGGTCTTTTCACAGATGGTATCCGTAGTCTGGAAAATTAATCACCGTCCATAAAGGATAATATCATTAAAGTGATCTTTCTGTGGTATGTTCTGTACATTTCTCAGCATCTTTCCGATGTAGTAGCCGTTAAATTCTATTATTATCTTACTGGTAAGTGTGCGTGTATTAGCATCATTTGGAAGAAAACTTTCTACTGAAGCACAACTGCAATCTTATTCAGATGTTTGCACGTGTTGGATCACTTCGAGTAATTGCGATGACGGCACGTGTCAAAGGCAAAAGACAGAAAAGATGAGCGAGATTAAGAAAATGTAATTGCATAATATGCAGTGAACTTTGGTACAATATTAAAGGGGCTATATCACTAGGATATTGCTGTTCTTTAGCCTTCTGTGCTGCAGTCATTACTTAATGCCTTTACCCATACGCAAATGGACCTGTACAGTTTTGGAGAAGATATCAAACAATTTCCATCAGGTAGAATTGACCATAATTATTATTTTTGTTTTGTCGAGCTTTTTGCAGGTATGTGTAAAAGCATTAAAACTTGAAAACATGGGTCCAATGTTTTCAAGTTCCAATTTATGACAATGCTTGCGATTCGCAGCAAAAGAAGACAGGAACCAGTTTCAATGCCTAAATAATGTCGTACAACAAACACTGGACCATTTTTGGGATTTAGTTGACGCGAAAATAAGTTTTAGTTCCCCATGCGCACCACATGCACGCATTACAAAGTCAGGCTTTCTTTTTGCAAGTGCATAAGTAACTTATTTAAAAGTCATGATCTTCCCTACATTTAATTCTTCATTTATCCCGCAATTCAAGTATAAGAAATTCATTGATTCATATATTAAGTCTCATTTTTCCCGGCTATATTACGAACCAATTTAATGACCAGCTCCTGGTTGGCTCGCTAGTTCAATTGGTTAAATCGCTGCACCTGTATCCCAAAGGTCAGGGCTCGAAATTTTTCAGGCTTTCTTTTCGCAACTGCGTAAGCTGGATATTTAACTGTGATGATCGTCTTGCATAGTTTGTTATCCGGCATGCGAAAAGCCTAAGTACTCAGTCTGAAATCCTGAGCATTCTTGCTGCTCAGTTTACCAGTAGCGTTCTCGGGCGTTCAGTTTGAGAGACAGATGGAATAGCTCCTTCCATGGACGGCAGGCGGTGGCTGTGGAAATGTCGTCGACTGGCAAAGTAAGCTCATTAGTGAATGCTCATGTTTGTCCTTTCTTATTTATGTTTTCAAAACGTTTTTTTATAGGAGATACTTTCCATCCTTCCATGGCATTCGCAGCTCCGATGTTTCCTTCCTCAAAGGAGACCACTAACTATGCAAGATTATGCCGCCTTCTTGTTGGTGCTGGTTCACAGGTCTTAAGAGAGACATTTGACAAAATTCATCCTCCGGGAGTCCTAGACAAAGTTTTAACAACCACACCAGCTCATCCTAAACTGAAGCTACTTCAAAAGAAGAAAATCTTGAATCCTTCGCAATAGGATAAACTGTACCCTGTCATCAAATCTTCAGTTACGTCCAAGAATTTTGACATCACTCTGCTGGTGCTGCTTCTCAGGAATATTTGTAGCCTGACTCCTCCGGTCACCGGCTGGGATGCCCTACCTTTACCTACAGATTTGACTCGTGAGGCTGAAATCGTTCGCATCAAATGTTATAGAAATCAGTGTATGCCCATGCACCTCAGGCGTCGATTGACGATACTGCATTTGATAATTACTGGAAGAATATCCGGGATACGCTAGTACAACTTGGGGGAGCGACTTATGAAGCGGCTATTGATGCTCTTAAGCATGACTGCATGGACCCTGAAATGGAAGATCACTACAAAGAGCTTCTAAAGCAATGGAAGATGGACGAAGACAACATAAAAGACAAGCTGGATAATATTGAGGCCAAAATAGACAAACTTGACGCAAAAATTGACAAGCGATTGGGTTCGACGTCCGGTAAGTGGAATACCGAGCCCGTAAAATTCCCTTTCAGTAGGACTTACATATAACGAAGATCCAAGGGACTGACAAACTATTTTCACTGTAACGAGGCTTCTTTATAGCGAGGTTAATTCGACAACTATTTTTAAGAGGGGGGCCAAAACTATCGCTCGTTATTCCGACTTCGTTATAAACGGTTTCGTTATATGTTCTTTCCGAGTACTTTTAATTTACTGTAGGTATACGTATCCTGCAATTACGTTTTATTTGCGTATCAAATACACCTTGCCCATTTTATGATGACTCAAATTCAACACCTAGGGAAGGTGTACGTTTAAATCTCCCATGAACGGACACTTTTGGGGAAAGGAAGAATCCGCTATAGGGGGATGATTAACAGTACATAGAATTTTTGCTGGCTAGTTTTTTCTTTTAAGTTTTCCTTTTACATTTCTTTTAAAAAAAATTAAAAATGCCATAGTAACTATGCTACATTTCCCTGTAACCCAGTTCTAGCTGCAAAATAATTTGTTGTACGATCAATGCTCCGGAGTTTACTATGCTTAATAAGCCAAACATTCAAATTATGCCAGCAGTACCCTCTTCCAAAAAGATATAATAATTAATCATAAGTAATGATTAATTATATAAAAAAAATAACTGCAAGTACAATCTGTCGAAGCCTAGTAATGGGAAAAGGCCGTTAACAGAGGTTCGACTGTAACTAAAAATACATAGCCTTATTTCAAACATCTATTGACGGTCTTTGTCCTTCGAATGAGGCTGTTTTGCTTATTCGCAAGTTTTAATTTTCTTAACTCTGTTGTTTCTTTCGTTCGAAGAGGAAAGGAACAAGAGCACACTCAGAAGTGAGTTACCAGAAAAAGAGCCAAATATTTACGGTCGCACGAGGGAGATTGAAAGCGTTGTTCAAGCCCTTTATAGAGGAAACGTGGCAGGCGTGGTTGTCAGTGGAACGGCTGGAGTAGGAAAGTCCACGGTAGCCATTCAAGCTGGGTATCGGCTGAAAAACGAGTTTGGAGCCATTGTGAAATTTTGCTCTTTGAGAGGCGCAGGGAGTGGCGAACATGACGGCGTTGTAAGAGAAATTCTGAATGTGTGTGCTCCAGGCCATCAACAAGGTAGCGATTATCCAAAGCACGTTTTGCTGAACTGGTGCAGGCAGCTTGAAAATGAAATGGTACTTATCGTTGATAACGTGGAAGATACTATACTGGGTCGTGATAAGTACTCTTTTTTTAACTTGTTGGGCGAGATGAGGATGCGTTCAGACTGTAAAATAAGGTTCTTGATAACCTCGAGTTGGGACATTGAAACTACCGGAACGGTTTCAAACATCCCACTTCTTAAAATAAGTCTCGGTCCTCTGGATGTTAAGGAAAGCGTGCAAGTTCTAAAGAATGCGGCTAATTTGACGTCCCCTGAAACTGAGCCGAACACTGAAGTCAAATTGCGCGAAATAGCTGCACTTTGTGAGAGCATTCCCCTCGCACTACGATTAGCTGGCCCTCTTCTTGCTGTGGACTCTGAATACACTTTTGCGGAACTAAAACTTAAGCTTGAAAAGAACCCGACAAGTACTCTTGGTCTTAAACCAATAATGGAAATAGCTTTTGAAAAACTAGACGAGTCTTTGCAACGTGCGCTAGTTTCTCTATCAGTGTTTCCTCAGTCTTTCAAGAGAGACGCAGCAGCAGCAATACTTGATGATAACTGTGCTGAAGCTTTGACAAATCTGAAGAAAAGGTGTTTGATCCAGAAACAGGGTGACCGATGCCTCATTCACTTGTTGATTAGAAGCTATGCTAAGCAGATCGGACAAAGAAAAGAATTCGGCCAAATTCTTGCTGATGGCAAGCAGGGTTATCTAAGACACTTTTTGTCACTGATTTTGAGAAATGCTCAGGTATATTGGGCGAAGGACACATGTAAGGAATCTTTAAAGCTGTTCAATGAAGAAAGGATGAATCTTGAGTTTATTTTAAGAGAAGTAGCAAACGGCCAGAAGAAATTCCAAAATTGCAAGGAACTTGAAGATGTAGTAGACTCCCGTAGTCAGGTAGCACCATACAATGAAGATTGCGTACCTTTTAAACTTTATGGTGACTTCCTTAATGGCCTTCTTCAGTGTTCTCGGAGTCAAGAGAAAATAACGAAACAAGTGGAGATTTTGTGCCTCCTCTATGATGAATCAAGGAGACACGGCGGAGAGATGGAGAAATCAAAAGACCTCATCGATCAAGCTATCAAGCTTCACGAGAGTCATTTGCCGGTTTTTGAACAGAACAGCTTGTCTGAGGGGTTTTATTTGAGCCACTATGGAAGATATCTGTCACAGGAATGTGAAATGAGAGTTCAAGCACAACCTTTTCTAGAAAAGGCGATCTCAATCGTTGAAGAGGAAACAGTTGAGCACGCTTCTACATTTGATATAGGCAGGGTTCTAGCTCAGAAGGGACACAATGCAAGGCTTGGTAAACTCGACAATGCGGATACAAGAGACAAGAAGGCTCTCACTTATTTTCAAAAAGCCCTGCGCTTTCGTCAGTTAAATTATGGTGAGCATGTTGTGACTGCGCTTGCACACAAAGACGTGGCAGGTATCTTTTTGTCTATCGAAGATTTCGGCAAAGCAGAAGAAAACTACGAAGCAGCTGTTCGAATTTTTGAATGCATGGGAATGATGAAACAGAAAGAGGCAATTCCTACCTATAAAAACTTTGCAAGGTGTTGTGAAAAGAGTGGTAAGATTGACGAAGCACGAAGAAAATTGGAGATGGCGATTAAAGTTGCTGATACCACTATCGAGGGGAGCCACAAATGGAAGGTTGAGATCAACACCAATTTGGCATTGATTTTGTATAACAATTACCCCGATGAAGTTAGTACAGCGGATCAACTTTCAAAAGAGGTTTTTTGCATGGCCAAAAAGCTTAAAGTTGAGAAATGGCATCAGAGCGAGAAACTCAAACCGTTATACAAAAAGAAATAGACCCGTAGTTGACGTTATAGAGAGGAGAAGTCAGTACGTCACGTTGCCATGGTAGCAAAATTTCTGGATCATAACAAACCGAAAACGTCACTTTTTTGAAAAAAGTAAATCATTGTTTCAAACTTCATCCATCTTCTTCAATTTTATTTAATTTGTCAAATGTTGGCGACATTTTCTAGGAATGAATCCGAAGGCGTGGCCATAATCACATGTCCTACCGTTCAAAGATGAAAGATACGTGAAAGATCTAAAGCGGCACACGACAAACTATCGGAGAGTCCTGGCTCCAAAGCATACTTTCCTGCGAGAAACAAGAAAGGAACAAACAGCATTATGCGTCTACTGTCATTAGGACATCGTTTCGAATATGATCAAAACAGCAAGGTGTGATAAATCATTCACTCCATACACTGTCCATAGGCAAATTTAAAACCTTTTCCTCGAATCTCTTCTTCAATATGAATCCGCTTGGTGCTTATTTCATCAATCAGTCCCACAATCCTGGCAAAACGCGTCTTCCTGAATGGAGGGGACGGCTATACACAGGCTACGTCGTCCTTTCACTTTCGACTTGTAAACATATCGACCGGGCACGATCTTGCGAGAAGTCTCGCGAGTTAGCTCCTTGATTTTAAGAGCTAAACTGTGATCAGGGTGATTATGTCCTACGTCACAGAAATCGTTTGGCCACGCGGGTTCGCAGACGTTACTTTTCGGGTAGAGAGAAGCGACGACTGGAAATACGTCTGTGTCCGTAGGTCAAACCATTATATGAAAACCAGGGTTTCATTGTTGACTTCACACTAGGGGCCAAAGTGCACTTGAAGTGTAACTGAAGTCAAAAAGACTTGAGATCTACTTTGGAAAGAAGATTCAATAGATTTTCAGGCGTGACTGCCCGCAGCTAAAACAGTGGTTTTTGTATAAACAGTCGTAAGAAGGTTTCCAAATTGTTGTTTCTAATGGGTGGTTTTCATGTAGTCTCGGGAGACACAAATAACAATGGTGAAATGAACAAATGCTAGTGGACAAACAAAACGAGCTAATGAGCGATCTTTTGTTTACCGTCCACCAGCATGGCGGAGATGACGTAACGTGAAAACCACCTATACTTTTTCATCTGTTATCATTATTTTCCATGGGGATTATTTTTTAGGCTCCCTACAGAAATACGATAAATCATTCATTCTACTTGGTTGACGTTGTTTTTGTCTGCAACTTGTCGTGCTGTAAGTCCACATTTTCGCGTGAAGTTTTCTTCGCTGCGAAATTTGATTTTCCTGAAAACTAGTGTGCACAACTGTTTTGACACGCCGTTAATTAAAGAAAAATGGTTATTTTGTTTTGCTTGCGTGTTTAGATGCAAATTAAATGCGAGTACAAGTCGGCGTGCAGTTGATTAGCTTCAGCAGAATTAGATCACAACCTTGTTCTCAACGTAGAATTTTCTACGCAAATTCTGTTTGAAATAAGCCTTCAAAATACAACTGCTAAAGTAAAACTATGGAGTGTTTTTTAAGTCGCACGTGACTGCAGGCTGCAGAGAGCTCATTCCCTGTGGAATTTAAAGTTGCGCGCCCACGTGCTTTCAGCCTCAAAGCTGTCCTGTGATTGGTCAAGTGCGCCCTCCAAGTAAGGGGGCACCTGACCAACTGCACTTGAATTCTTTTGTTTTTCGCTTATCACCAGGCTAGAAAGGAATCGAAAAAGTGAGGTCATTGAAACTTTCACACTTTAAGTACGCGAGCTACACTTGGGGGATTCTGCACACACTTACAGCACGTGCCATTTAAAAAGACGTTTTGGACAAAAAGAGAGGGAAAACGTGGCGCTTATGGAAAACGAACTACTGCAAATTATGAATTTTTTTAATTACACTCAGCTTTTATTCATTTTTACTTCTTTGACACATTTCACAAAGAGAATTGAAGGTGTAAAATCAGATGAGTGCTTCTATTAAAACTTAATTCAGACTACCTCAGCTGTCATCATCAATCTCTACCTCCTGTGTTCGTACCCTTTCAATCTGTGAGTTATTCAAGGCAATGGTAAAATCGCTATCTTGATGTTGATCTTTATTCATACGTTTTCTCAATCGCTTCCCGATAACAAGCACAGATTTCGTTTTCTCTCTATTAATTACCATTTTGTTCATATTCGCCCAACGCTAAATGTTCCCTAAATTCCTTTGAATGTTATTGTTTACTGAAGAGATGTTATTCCACTTAGAGCAAGATGTTAACGTCGCATAATCAGCATAAATATCGATGTTAGAATTCTGAATATGTAATGAAATGTCATTAATGAAGAGAAGAAAGAGAATAGGTCCAATAATGTTTCCTTGAGGGATACCTTGATCGATGGGTAATAGAGACATCCGTGCACACTTTTTATTGATCCGCGCCTGAAGCTCACTTCAACGGGTTCAAAACGTCATGGTTTGAAGAGTGGAGTGCTTTTTTCATCGGTTAACCTTTATCCGCCCTGCTTTTCTAAACAAAGTCTACAGGTCTTCCCCGCCTTTTTTCTGCCCCAGGCCACGCTCGGCTCTTTTCGCTCTCCGATTTTCTTATTCACCCCGCTGCGCTCCACTTGAGTCTGTTCGCAGGGTATGCAGACAATGAGATAAAAAATTGACTGGCTACTACCAAGAGACTCCCCGAAGACCTAGTTTGCGCAACAACTCCCAAAAACATGCAACAAGGTGTGCAAACGGACGCAACATGTAACATCCAACAATGTTGCGTCCGTTTGCACGTAGCTTTAGTCTTTTTTTTTTTTTTTAATAAACTTTTATTGAACACTTTTAATTCTGCTCTAGCACATCCTTTCGTCTTGTTATTATTTACTGTTTTGTTGGAAAATTAACTCACTATTTGCTGAAAATAACATCAACCGGAAGTGAGACCTTTCCTCTTTAAATATGCCCCCACGCTACCATATTTGTATCGCTAAATTTCTTTAATCTTACAGAGAAGATTTATCCGAAAATTAGCGCAAAACTACTGCCCAAGAATGCATAAAGTCCACTTCCGGTTGACGTGCAACGTTCAAAAACGTCTTTGCTTAGGCTCCCTACGTAATAAGCACCCACAGCGACTAATCGAATAAATACGGTAAGTGGATTGCCGAAACCAAATTCGGTTATTTTGTTTACCCTGAGCTTACCTACTTTGGAAATCTTTTCATATCATAGCAGATTCACCAAGATTCAGGCATGTGAGCAATATTGTTTATCTGGGGGAGGTTGAAATGATGTATATTCTACACTTCTCATCCGAAAAGGATTAAAAAAACATTTATATAGGTAGGACTTGCATGAATTTTTTTCGCCGTGCTTCTTTTTGCACGAATTTTCTCCTAACTTTCTTGTGCAAGATTTTTGTACTTCCCCAAGGCCACCCCCTTCAAAAATAAACGTCCGTCCTTTAAAGTTTGTCGTCTTTGCTGTGATTGGTCACAAAACAATAGTTTGACAGCAATTTTATCACGTTCAAATATCACCAGCCTTAATTTGCAAAAGGAAATAAAGTGTAGTAACCGTGATCTTCCAGTTGGCCCTAATCGTCAGCAGAATTTCAAGATCGTTGTATCAGGTAAATTTTTCAAGGATGTAGCTCTCTCTCAGTCTTATTCCGCGAAGGGAAGAAGACAACTAGTTCCTCAGGTAAGAAATGGTATGTTGTCTGTTCCAGCTTGAACAAGAGTAGGTTACGGCCGCCTGGCGGAAAGCTCTAATAGCACCCTAACTCCTTGTTGCTTACTCTCCATCGTGGGTAGTTGAGAAATTATCATAAAAAGTGACGGTTTATAAGCTTGAATAAGAAGACTACTGAAACGGCAAAGTACATGTACAGAAGTCCTCAGTCGCGTCATTATGTGTCGGTTCAGTTTACCGCTGATAACGGAACTAAACTCGGCACCTGTTTTCCTTACTTGTTGAAATTACCTCCGTGAATCGAGCTTGATATCGGCTCCGAGATTCAAAAGTTATATCAGCATTCGAGACTTTGAGATGGGTCAATTTGTAGAGAGCCCGAGATTCCGAGACTCTCATTTTAAATGTCGTGGTCATTTAGACCCGGATGATATTTCCCGAGACGGGCGAAACTTGCTTTCTTAAGCAACATTTTAAAGTATCACCTCGAGTCGCATGTTTTAATGAGTATACTAGATGAACTGCGTCACCTCTTTATTCACTTGAATTGCTACCTGAGATTAGAAGGACTTTTCAGACGATAATTTTTGATGCCTTACTGGATGCATCTTGGAATGCAAATGTTTGCTTAAAATATCTACAGCATTTTTGCAACGTTTTGAGGTTTGCACCCTTAATTATAAATATAGATTCACTCTATGGCTTGATCATGCACAAGAAATTTTAAGTCGCAAACAGAGTTTCGGTAATCAGCATAAACGAAATATGCAAAAACATCTTTCGAATACAAATCAAGGCATAAAACGTGGCTCGGCAATCAGCATTTAGCTTAATGGATGAAAAACCCCTTCCAATATAATGTGATTTGTGAAGCGAAACCTGCACTCCATCACTAATAGCGCTTTGCACTATTACTAAAAATAGGTTTTGTCACCTTAGACCCACCGCGTGACTCAGACAAACTTTGCATTCCCTGAGTTAAAGGCTTTGTATGAGCAAAATGCGCTTCCGAAATGAAAATTGTTCATAACATTCGCACTGAGCGTTTTTAAAATGTTTTTTGAGCATTATTCTAATATATAAAACGCATTACTGCGATAAGGAGCAAAATCTGGTCTAGGTAACTCAAATAATAATAATTAATAATAATAATAATAATTAAAAATTTATAACGCGCCTTTTCCATGCAAATATGATCAAAAGCGCGTAAATAAGTATACGAAAATAACTCTTGTCTGGTCAGCGACCGACAGACCGCTTTGAGTTCGTTCGGAGGCCTTCGGCTCGTGATTTACATGCTTTTCTCGTGTTCTCCCAACATCGCAAGTGGGTTATCACGCCGCGGCCGGTAAACCCATAGAAACTGTGGTCTATTGCTTTTATAAAATAACTTTTAGTAGAATGGAGTCTTTTAGGTAAAAAATATGGTAGGTTATGGCATCGATATCACCGAATAATTTGTGCAAATGTTGGAAAAACCAGCCCGTTACTTTGAAATCTTTCATCATCGTTGGCAGCTTGTTTACAACCTACGGCAGTCGATTTTGTACCATATCTTGATCAGAGATCTCTTTTTGGAACAATTTCTTTCATTAAGGAATTTAATTTGACATGAAATAAATCAAGAATGCTAAAACTATCCGTTTTGTTGCTGGTTGGCACATGGTTAAGTTTTCCTGGAGACTTTCTACACCAGAAGTTCACACAGTTGTTGTCTTTCTCTGCGATTTGGCATCGCCGTGAAATGTAAACTGCTTTCCAGCTTTGTACTTTATTACTTCTAAAGCTATGGCAGTAATGAAATGTGGGAACCAACGCTTTTGATATTAAGAAGGGCTGGGTAAGTAACTTGTTCTGTTTTTTAGCCTTCCTAAAATCATTGTTTGCAGATCAATAGCCGGTTTTGTTATTGCTCGTGGTCCGGATGCCTTTTTCTATGGGTTTACCGGTATAATAAACCATATGTTTTTGACCAATCAGATCACGCTTACTATCTCAGTTATTTTACAAATCAGGATATGCAAACACAGGAAATAAGATTTCTATTGCTTTCGTAAAATACCTTTCAAAAGAAAACAAGCAATTGAAACTCTTTTGTTCAGAGGGCTCATTAAAAGAGAAATTCTTACGAGGGTCTCAATGGGGTTAACCGATAGGCGTAAAACGGCCAAAATTTAGTCAATAGCCGTAAAAATTGAAAAATTTTAACCATTAGCCGTAAATAGAGTAAAAAAGAGTTAACCGCAAAAGAAACTTTTCCCTAGGTTCCCTCACTTATGGTTGCGTTTTTTATTTCCCGGCTAGTGTGACTCCGTACGCACGTTAGGCGAAGCGCCTTTTAGTTGTTGACCAAGACATAGGCTCCATTTCCGCCACTCTCTCGGGGAACTAATCTTTTCCACAGCGAAAGTGTGGCTTCTTGCTGGGGTTAATATTTGCGCTTTTCAGGAGGTCGAGCCCTCGAAACACCAGTGAAACAACACGAAGAGATGTCACTGTTTGTAAAACACGTTGCCGATGAACAACATTTCCCTGTCTTCCTCTGAAAGCTACGGTAAATATTGCCATGCCCAGTCCCTGTACGGCGTCGTCCCACGTATTCTCGGTCAAGGTATTTTGATGGCGAACTCGCATGGACCACGTGACCCGAAACGCATTAGCCGCGCGGAATAATGAGGCCTACGGACAAGGCAACGGCAGACAGTCGTTCCATACAGTCCTTCGCTATCATTAAAACACTGGAGACGGGAATTTTGTTATAGGCCGTTTTCACGCCAGAGCTAGAAATGGATTATCCGTCTGAGGCTAGCCTGTGTACAGTCGCGCCCTCCCCACAGACACCCCTTCTCTGATTTTTTCTGAGGGGAGGAGACGGCTGTACACAAGCTATCTGGACTGGATAATCCCGTCTTCAAACTGTTCGTCGAAATTGACGGATAAAGTCAGGCGGATTGTTCACTCAAAATTAAAACTATTCCATTTTCGAATTAAGAAGTATTACCTATCTGACGCGAATCATCAAACGGATAACCCGTCTCACACAAATAATCCGTCTCTAGTGTGAAAACGGCCATTTCTGTTATAATGAATGTCGCGTCCCGGCCTTGAGTTGGGCGTTTGCGTGTCTGCTTTTTCTTTTTCACAAAGATTATTTTTAAATTGACTATTGACATTTCTATGTATAAAATTACATTAGAAGAGAAATACTTTATAAAAAGTATGATCTACCAAATGTTAAAATTGTGCAAAAGAATAGGTTGTTTAACCCGAGATGATCCAAAGACCTTTATTTTGATTTAAAGATACAAAAAATACAGGTTGATTAATATTTAACTTTTTGAAACAAAAGAAGTTAATTTTTAACTTTTTTGTTAACCGTAACTGAAAAAAATTAACCGATAGCCGTGAAGGAGCCAAAATTTTAGCCGTTAACCGTAAAAGCCACCACCCCATTGAGACCCTCTCTTACCAGTCGCGAAGTTTTGTACGCCTAATCAGTTCTTGTCATTCTGCAGAAAAGATGCTTTCCAAAATACGGGTTTTTCTCGATTAAAATGTCAGCTCAAGCGAAACGAAATTGACACTGCATGTTTCCAAAGATTTTCCAAGTTTCAGCCGACGAGGAAATGGGTAAATAAAGTAAACTTGAAGAGTTTTTCTACTCATAACCTTTTTCAAATTCGTGCTTGCGTGATTAGCGCGCGAAGAGCAAAACATCTTGACATCGCAACCATGTTTACATACTCTCATGCAAACAAGCCTCTGGGCCAATCAGAGGGCGCGTACTAAGTAGCGTAATATAAGCTCTCGAAAAAAACAAATTGAGCATTACCTTACCTATAAATTTAACCAAATGCACCGTTTTATGAACAGCTGTGAAGCCCTGCTCTCCATACATTTCTTAGTAAAATACTGTAACAAAATTTACCCACAGTAATGACACCGCATGAGAAATAAAATCAGTCATCTGTACAGTTTTTTTCCATGTTTAACGTTGCCCTGGCACGTGTTGATTATTTTCAGGATATATATTATCGAAAACAAGCTGGATTTTGTTTTTTTAACGATAAAAGTCGTTGGCGAACGTGACTTTCCCATACAAAACTAGTACTCTTATACTGGTCAGGTTCAATGTCTGAGTCGCAGCGGGGACCAGAAAATTGTGACGTCATTAGTGCAAAGCGCTATTGGTGTTGAACGGATCAATGGTAGGCTTAAAATCAGTGTTACGATATACATTTCTGTTCCATTAGTTGTCTTCAATTCACTGTGTGTAGCGGGATCAGTGGTGCTTGGAGACGATAGATTTTTGATCGGAGACGAAAGGTTTGTTTTTTGGGTGAGAATGGTACAGTGTCAGACTGCCGAGCTAGCTTTGACCTTGCACATTATTACAGATGCCTCATCGCAGATTGGAAACTTTTATTTTCCTACTGGCTACTCAAAAAGCAACTAATTATTGAGTGTGGATTTTGATCCTTTTCTGTTCGGAAAACGAGTGCACAGAAAGTTGGGGCATACTCCTTCTAAAATCTGGACAATATTTGGGTAAAGATACATGTAACTGCTCACAGTAGCATCAAATTAAGTATTTACATGCACTAATAATAAAACTATTTCAAAAGTAGGTTGAGTTTTGATCGTCCGGGTTAACGTAGTCCTGAATGGGACTGTTGTTGTTGACAGTGACTGACGCTTCGACAACCTGTGCGGTAGTCATCTTCAGTGTCAAAGTGAGTTGTATCACGTCAGGTGATGGTATTATATTCTGGTGATTGGTCTGATTGGTCAATTACGTTGCGATGTTATTGGTCGTCTGTCAGTTAAGCCGTGATGTTATTGGCTATGAAGACTCGTAATCAGTAACTGGTGCGTTTCGATCCGTCTATTATCACAGTTAAACAGTCATCTGTTGTTAGTCAAATTGTCAGTTCTCCAGTCGTTCTATCGTAGTTAGTTTTGCTTGATCTCGTCAATAAGTCGCTTGTACGGCGCTGGTAACTGTTGGCTACGATTCAGTGGCGTTTGTTCTAAGTTAGTAAACCAGCTTTCTAAAGTAAGACGTTGATAGTAGTCTGTAGAATACGTTATACATGTCGCAGAGTCCCAGTCAATTCGATGTTTTGTCTGTAAATGGTGCTCAGCAATGTGATTGTTGACGTCACCATTCCTCGTCGCTCGTTTGTGTTCGGCCAGTCACGTGCGTAGGTTTCTGCCGGTTTCACCAATGTAAGAAGCCTGGCAGTCGCAGCATTTGATCTTGTATACTGCTCCCTGTCTGTCCTCCGATTTGTCTTTGTCCTTGACATTAGTAAGCAATCGCCGTAAAGTAGTTATCGGTTTGTGTGCAACACGTATGTTGTAAGGTTGTAATATACGTGCAATAGTTTCAGAGGTGCCTCTCATGTACGGTATAGTCGCTGTCGTAACAGGGCCAGAGTTGGTCTGAGTGTTGGAATCGGGGTTACTGTGAGTGTTCCCTCTAACAAAGTCCGTTGTGTAATTGTTCTTACTAAAACGTTGTTAAGATAATCAGTCTCGTCTTGTAGGCTGTCAGGTGAGTCGCAAACTAGCTGCGCTCGTCTTGTCAAAGTCCGGATAGTAGTAGCTTTGTGAGAGTTCGGGTTGTGCGAAGACTGGTCTAGTAATCGGTCGGTATGTGTCGGTTTTCTGTAAATAGTCGTTTTTAGTTTGTTGTTGTGGCGAGTGACCAAGTAGTCTAGAAAAGGTATCTTACCATTTTCTTCGATCTCCTTGGTGAACTGTATGTCCGCGTTCTGTCTGTTAAGGTGTTCGTGAAAATCGTCGATTCCGTCTTTGTGTACGGCGGGGAATGTGTCGTCAGCGTAACGTAACAGCCCATTGACATCAAGATAATCCTATTCAATTAAGGAGCGATAGCTTTCTCAATAATTCTAGATATGAAAGACAAATTGGACTTCACTTCATTGGTGCCCGCTTTAATTCTAATGTCATTTGCTAGCTCATTCCATTTCTTAGCAGCAAAATATCTCCAATATTTGAGACCGTATTTAGTCGTGTTAACTTTAGGCAATGAAAGGGCGTAATCATGTCGAAGATTGTACTTGGATGAGCGTAAGGTCATAAGATTTCCAATTGCGGTAGAGCTTTGCCCGATATACTGTTGTTTATTGTCAATGGCATGTCTTGGATTCTTCGAGTTTCCATGAATGGGAGTCTTATTCTTTCCAAGAGATCTTTATAAGGTGCACTTTTATCTATGAAGATGCACCCCAAAGCCCTTTCGTTGACTTTCTCGATTTTAGCAGTTTTTCCTTTTCCGCAGTGGTACCAGACTTGGTTACAATACAGTAAAACCCCGCGACTAAGAACCTGTTAGGCTAATATTTGCCAATTAAGCCCCCTCTTATATTTAAGAACGTGTTTAGCCTAAAATTTGAAACAGGTTCTTATTTTCTAAAATCTATGAAAAACTTCTGCACAGTTAGACAAATATAAGATATGTCAACTGAACCACCGAATACTGTTAGTTATATATATATTTTTTTTTCTTTGGAAACTAAGAACCTATTTAAGAACCTACATAGCCTAAACGTGTGCTAACTACCACTTACATAAGAACCTGTTTAGGCTAACTTGGAAAAATCCAGGTTCTTAGTCGCGGGGTTTTACTGTAGTTAAAATACGGCAGTATAAATGCGCGATATAAAGCGATACCTTAAACTGGTTTTAAGTGGCAAAATGTTCTTCAATCTGTTCAGAGCACTTATCTGGGAACTTACTTTGCGACAAATACTTGAAATGTGATCGTCAAATTTTAACTCGTTATCAAGGAAAACCCCCAGAAGACAAGTCTTTTCTGTGGTTTTAATGTCAATATCAGCTAATTTAAAGTTAAATTTGTCTTCCGTTTTGCCAAGTACCATAGCCTGATATTTATCTGGGTTAGGTTTCAAGCCATTTTGAATAAAACATGAAGTAACATTCTCAAGATCGATATTAAGGTTGTTTTGGACAGCACGAACATCTTTGTTGGAACAATGGATGTTTGTATCAACTGCATAGTTGATAATTCTACATTGTTTAATTGCATATGTCAGGTCATTCATGGATACGTTAAATAATGTAGGTACTAAAACAGAGCCCTGTGGGACCCCTCTTGCACACTACTTGTCATGTGGAGAAAGCATCACTAAGCTTTACTCTTTGATAACAAGAGGAGAACTGGCTACGCATTAAAGATGACGCATGATCACTAACAGGCCATAGAATTTTAGTTTCTCCAAGATAAGATCGTGTGAAAGATAGTCAAATCCTTGCTCAAATCAATGGCAATCGTGCTGATGATATTGTGTTTGTTAAAATCTTCCTTCCATTGTTCAGTAAGAGAGATAAGTGCTCTAGGACAAGCGTGATATTTTCTGTACCCGAACATGTACTTATGAAATATATTTTCGAAGTGGTCAGCCAGTTGTTGATGTAGGATACGTTCAAAGATGTTGGAAACCGCTGAAAGAACTGTAACACTATTCTAACTCTATTAGTTTCTTGAAATACTTTGAGCAGTTTGAGAAAATGAAGAATAGAAATATATGCTTATTGGACACTTTTTAGATCATTGATTTTATCTGGTTTTGTATATAATTGGCTTTGTGGGGTTTGGTATCTGGGAAAGTACTTCATGTCAAGCCAACATATAAACTCCCTAAAACACGTTGCACGGTTGTTTGTATCCTCTTCTGCCTGTAAATATTTAACCTTGTCAATTTTATCAGTACTTTAATTAAAAGAGGTCCTCCATTCTTTCCGTAGCCTCCGCAGCTCCAACGTTTCCTTTCACAGAAGAGAATACTAACTATTTCAGGTTATGCCGCCTTCTGGTAGATGTAGGTTCTCACGTCCTTAGAGAAACCTTCGACAAAAATCGTCCGCCCGGAGAACTTGAAAACGTTTTGGGATCTCCTTCAGTATTTGCTACATTACGGTTGCTTCGAAAAAAGAAAATCTTGAATCTTTGTCAATGGAAGAAACTGTATCCTGCCAACAAATCTTCAGTATCGACCAAGAACTTTGACATCACTCTGCTGATAGTGCTGCTAAGGAGTATTTGTGACCTGACTCCTCCGGCCACTGGGTGGGATGTCCTTCCTTCGTCTACAGATTTGTCTCTTGAGGCTGACATCGCTCGCATTAAATTCTACAGAAATACAGTGTGTGGCCATCCAATTCAAGCGTCGATTGACAATTCTGCATTTGATAATGATTGGAAGAATATCCGCGATGCGCTAGTAAGACTTGGAGGGGCGGCTTATGAGAAGGTCATTGATTACCTTAAGTGGGACTGTTTGGTCCCTCAACATAGCCAACACTACAAATACCTTATCAAGGAGTGGAAAATGAACACCCGTACCAAACCAAACACTATTTTAAACATATTTTTGATATATTTTGAAAACTGTTTTCATTGTATTTGAGAACTACATTAAAAACAGGTACCAAATTACATTTTTAAAGGGTTTTTTGCTGTTTTTATTGGTGTTTGAAGCTGCTTTTAATGGTGTTTTATCCTGCTTTTATTGGTGTTTTAACCTGTTTTAAATGGTGTTTGAAGCTGCTTTTAATGGTGTTTTAACCCGTTTTTAATAGTCTTTTCACCTGCTTTTGATGTTGTTTTAACCTGCTTTAATGTTGTTTTAACCTACTTTTAATAGTGTTTTAAACTGATTTAAAACAGGTTTAAGTATATAAAAAACTGTTTTAAAAGCCAAGGAGAAAATTTCAAATTCAACAAAAACGTTTTAAAATACATTCTACTAATGTTTTAAAGAGGCTAAGACACCATTTTAATAAGTGAAAAACTACTTTTAGAGTACATTTTAAATAGAAATAAAAATACAATAGAAACAACATTTTGCAAATTAAACATTTTCTTTCTAGCAATTATAACACAGGCAATAAAAGCAAGTTAAAACACCATTAACAATTTTTTGCTCTAAGGAAAATTGCAGGGAGCCCAGTACTTTGAACTTGTAAAATCCAGGGTGCCCAGCATATGATTTGTGTGAAAAGACTATTAAGATTTTCTAGTCGCCTGAGAGCAAAGGTTAGGCAACAGCGGCCACCAGGATCTGCTAGAACACAACCCTGATTAAAAGCCACCTAGTCTGAACCACCTACATGTATTTCTTGGGGATTTTGTTTAAAACTCACCATATTGACAGTGACTTAAAAATGTTTTGTAAAAATTAAAACAATACGGGGGAAAAGTGTATTCTAAAATTAACCAATCAAATGCCCAGGTTCAATCAAGTTTTCTAGAGAAAAATATAGTTTATTTTTTTCTCTCCTGCTATGATGCAACTATAAGCCAAATTCATCTGCGCTAAACTAAGGTCACAAGTTTTTGCATTGGTTGGGACAGTAACTGGCTAAGCCATTGAAGGATCATTAAATGAAACATCAGCTACGGATATGGGAACGGATACACCAAAGTAACAAAAACCTGGAATAGAAAGTAGTGTAATTGGCAAAACTAAGCAAAATATAATATTCCTTGTAGGTGCCTTGTACAACAATCACTGAGCGAACTGTTGCTGGGACAGGCAATTTTTTTTCCACCATCAATTCAGGATACAAAATTTACTCTGTTTACAGAGTTCTTATACATCGCACTGCTTGTGTTATTTCATGAAACTGTCCTGCTTTCACAAGAAGTGTGCAAAACAGTGTATGGGGATTGACGTAAATTTCTTTTCAAGCACAGTGAAACTCTGTTAATATGGACACTAAGGGGACCATGAAAAGTGAAAAAGCTACTAGAGAAATAAAACAAGACACTAGCATCTTCAAACTAAACAGTCTATGAATATTTACATGCTGTCTCATGAGGTTTCGTTTTTACACTTGAAAAAAGTACATGTACACTAAGGAACTTGAATTTGATAAATTATACTGTCCTTTAGTGTAAGGAAATCAACACAAAAAAAGGCAAACAAATGCTAGATACAATGTAGCAGGCTGGATAAAGACAGAAATATCTTTGTAGCCTACAGTGATAAACAAAAGTTCTTTGGGATTGTCAGGAAATTGCATATTGTAAATTTTCAAAGAGTTTAATAGAAGAATGGTTCAACAAAATGGATGGGTGGTATTGCTTTTCAATGAAAAAGTTGGAGAGCTAAATGTACCCGTATATTCACTAATTTTGTCATGAATCGTTATGGTGAGTCCTGAGACTCATCTTGTGTAAAATCATGAGTCTCAGTCCAGAACCAGCAAGTCCCAGTTAAAAAAAATGACGCCGAAATTGAAAATGCTTGGGCCGGCTTCGTGTAACCTGTAGCGTCCACTCATAGCTACTTGAAACTGTACTTTAATCAGTTGTTCACTTGCTAGTTCGTTTCTAATCTGCACATAACTTGTATTCATTCCATTCACAAATTGCACGTGAAAGAGAAAGATTCGCTGAAATAACAACAACGCGACTATTACAAAGATGATATTGACCGAATAACCGAAAATACTGCATACTTACAAGTTATTGTGCCTTCTTAATGGAAAGGAAAACTTGTCTTAACGAAACGACAGTGTAACTCCATAACAAAACATGTGCTTTTTCGTGGGAAAGAGCGCCCGCGATATTTTGTGTGCGGTCACCGAAGACCACACCATATAACGTTTATTTTCTGTCTCTTACATAACCAGACATTTGATCTGAAGACAGACTCTTTTATTCTGTAATATATAGATTTAACCAGGGCTAAAAGCGAAGCTGCCATTAATAAATTTATGATTTAAATCAAACAATAAAATAGTAATCCACAAATCAGTTAACTTAAGGGCACATTCATGTGACTTTTGAGGGCGAGGTGAAGTGATTTTAGAGGGAAACATCTTACAACGAGTTGATAGCCTTATATGTACACCCAAAAAATAGCAAACATCTTCGATCACATTCAAAAGCCATAATCGCTCTTGATAACAATAGATTAGGCCTGGAAACAAATTATTGGAAAACAAATCAGGCCGAATTTTTTGCGTTCGACAAGTTTGGTTTACAAAATCTTGCCAACAAATCTGGGTGTGTGTAAAACAACCTTTTATACTTTTTATACATCACATCAGAGGTGAAACAGTACTATGAGACCCTGTGTTTATCATACAGACCTCGGACAGAATGCAGTATGTCACAGTTTTTCAAGACAAACTGCACTCAGTCAATATTCAGGACGATCAATCGTGGGCTTTTACCGAAACCGGCTAGCCGGTTCTCACTTCTGACAACCGCCAAATAAATATTATTTGCAATGCAAGCTGTGTAGAGTGTTTGACTGAACGTTAATAGAGTTACGCTTCAACAAAATAAAAAATTTATTATGTTCATTCTTTTATTTAACGGTTTTATAATGCATCAGTCAATTGAAACTCCGCCCCCCCCCCCCCCTCCCCCCCACCACCGACTCCCTTGACTTGGCGGGGAATTTAACATTGGCCACGTGTTAAAACACCGCTAATTTCCCGGCTCCCCAGGCCAAACAGTTTGGTAAAAGCCCTGTATAGCGGGGCATTAGTAGATCATAAACAATAAACACGATTCAGTTCGGATTACAGTATTTGCTGGTCTCAACTGTACTTGTTCCTAAGTTCAACCATATTTTCAACCGGATTTTCTGACCCTGGTCTTTCTCTAGTGGTCCTCGATCATGGCGTGAGTACATCAGGCCGAGGACCACTGGGGAAAGACCAGGGTCAGTAAATCCACCCTTAAGACCTGAAACAATGACTTGTTTTGTAATAGTGCCGTGGAACTAATTCTGGTTATTTTAAAAATGGTATCTGGGTATTCCCTGGCCACCTTCCTTCACGAGAAGTGCACGGTAAAGGCGGAGCCGCACGATGTTCACATGGTGATGTGCGTGTCCAAATGTTGTTGCCTTTTATTTGAACAGTTACTGCGTTTATTTTTTTATTATTATTATTATTTATTAAAGCATTTCTTACGTTTACATACAAAATAGAGATTAAGAAGAAACAAAAAGAGAGAGAAGACACACACATACACGCTTAAATAGTACAAATAGAAAAACACAAAGCTAAACACACACAAAGCTATTACAGCAATAGTTACCTTGTAATGTAAATTACAATGACTTCACTTTAAACTAACGATGAAAATTAATCATGACATCACTTATTCGGAAAAACGCTTATTAACTTTGCCCCACTTTTTACAATGATTGTTTAATTTGTCTCTTTTCCTAGCAATACGGAGTTCGACATTGTAAATACGCCTTGTCCTCGCTATAAAACCTTGAAGAGAAGGTATACCATTCTGGCATTTGCAAGAGTAAATTAATATAAAAATTACCCTGAAGCAAAAATATGGTTAAACAGCAGAAAATCTTCTGCAATATCGAACCTACCAAAAATGACATCTTCCACTTTAAGGTTATCAACAGAGATGTTATAATCGTGCAACCAGGAAAAGACATGTTTCCAAAAACTAGATGATACTTTACAGGAAAAGAGTAAATGCTCTAAGGATTCACCCTCTGTTTGGCAGAAAGCACAGGATGGGGACTCAGCCATAAACGAAACAGTTTTTCGTTTCGTTTTCCAATCAATATCAATGTTTGAATACTTTGCAGCTAACTTTACTTTAGCAGTAAGCGTTGTTTTGTTTTTCTCTCCAGGAAAAGCCGGTAGATTTGTTTTGAGGAAACATCAAGAATTGGAACCAAATTGTTACTTATTAGAATAGCAGGTGAATCCGGAAGTGGATCAGTCAACCGTGCAGTAGTTGCCCTTTTAATTGTCAAGCGCCATCTGGCAGGCACAGATTTAATAATACCCATAATGAAGAAACCTTGCTCAGGATTGAGATTTTCTTTAGTTGAAAATAAGTCGCAAATCAAATCTGCAGTATCTCTACGATACACAGATTTCTTATCTATGCAGAGAAGCGTACTATTCCAAATAACTTCATTTGCAATTTCGTGTAGCAAGCTGGGCGTTTTTGCATTCACTTCTGACCACGCATCAAAGCATTGCTTGTAGAAACTTGGTAGATAAATACTTAATTTAGAAGTATCAAACTTACAATGCAGTACGTATGAGCTTCCCACCAACAGGGATGAGAATCTCATTTAAAAAAGCTTTCCACGGTCTTTTATAGTCTTCCAAATATTTCTTTATGCATATCACTCGTCTGGTACAAACCATAGAATCAATATCCAGCATTATGATTTAAGCCACCCTTCTTAACTTCCGATATCATCACATTTCGTTTTACTTTGTCTTTCCCATTCCAGATAAAATAGTAAAAAAGCGAGTCGGCCTCTTTGATAAGGTCTTTAAAAATTGGCAACACCGACGCTCTAAACATAAGCTCAAATTTTTATCATCTGCATTCCACCTAAGAGAGAAAGACCACACCATTTCCACAAATTGATCGTTTTCTTAATTGATTTCAAAGTATCCCTAAAATTCAATTCATCTCTTTGTTTAGCGTCATAACCAAAGTAAACGCCTAGAATTTTAATACTGTTACAAAGATTTGGCAAATCAGAATGCCCCTAGCTCCCAAAGAGATCTACTATTTCCTAAAGCTAAGACTTCGGTTTTTTCATTATTCATTTTTAAACCAGAACATTCACCAAAAGTCTTCAGCGTAACGAAAAGGTTTGTATATGAACTGCTATCTTTCATAAAGCAGGTCATATCATCAGCGAAAAGTGAAAGTTTAACAGGTTTGTCTCTTATCGTAATGTCCTTAATGCTTTCATCGTCTCTTATTTTTATAGCTATGGTCTCTAAAGCTACTTCACAAACAGGTAGGGAGAGAGGGGATCTCCCTGCCTTAATCCCCTTCTTAGTGCGAAAGGTCCTGTTGTAAAACCGTTGTTCATTATACGGATCGCGGCGTTTTTATATAAGACCCGTATCTACTGAATGAAAGAAGGATCAAAGTTAAATGCATTATGTAATACTCTTAAAAGAAAATTGAAATTAAGCGAGGCGAAAGCTTTTCTAGTCTATAGCTACTAGAATCCCAGGAATATCTTTGTACCTGGCATATTCAATCACATCATCGATCGTTCTGACGGCATCAAAAATTGTTCTCCCCGTTACAAAACGCGTTTTGATTAAAATGAATTACTTCAGGAAGCACCTTTTCCAAACGCTTTGCCAAAGTTTTAGACCCCAATTTAGCATCAACATTTACAAGAGATATTGGACGCCAATTCTTCACCAACCTTTTGTCTTTTTCTTTCTTTTCAATTAAGGTGATAATAGCCTGTTTCTCTGAGTTCGATAGTTCACCGTATTCAAAAGCATAGTTTGGACTATCAACAATCAACTTTCCAAGCAAGGGCCAAAAGGCTAAGCAAAACTCGGCTGTTAAACCATCGTTCTCTGGCGATTTATTCTTTTGGAAGGTCTGTAATACATTGAAGCATTCATCACATCTAAGGATACCCTCGCAAACGTTCCTCTTCTCCTCCGCTAAATGTGGAACATCGGTGAGACCATTTAGAAAAGAGAAAAACTTCAATGAAATATCTACAGTCTTCAGTTCTGATTCCGACCCGAACGAGCACGGCGCCCACGAAGAAAAAAGTCGTTGAAACAAAGTTCCGTTGCTTGGAGGTGCCATTTCTTCTCAGAAGGATAACTAGGTATTTTCTTCAAATTCTTTTTTTCCATTTTTGTCCGTTTACCGTGTACTTTGAATTCGATGACACGAATTTCACGTCACAAATGACTTTTTCAAAAATTGAAATAATGTACCAAGGAGCAAAAATCTTCCATCCAGTAACCCCTAAAATCATTATATGCACGCGCACGGGAAGTAAAAATGATTTCCTTAGCAACCCATCCGTCTAAGAATTTGCTTCCCGTAATCGTGATTTGTTTGCGCGCGGAGGAGAAACAATCAGTCCCATCGTTTGAGAAACTTTCTTTGTGAGTTAATGGTTCACGCAAAAAGCCCCGTGAGTAAAACTCTCTTAGACATTTGACAGTTAAAACTTCGTGTTTTATGTGATCAGTGCGATAATTCATACGTTGATGGAACGGTTCCATCGTGATGAGAACATACTCATGTTAAGCTCGTCGGTTTTTTGTTCATCATTCACTATTTCAAATAACTTCGTAGCTTAGAAAGGTATTATTTAAATTCTAGTTTATAATTCTGTCATTGATATTAATCGGATTGATGTAATCTTTTTTTGCAATAATTAGCGTCTATGATCGATTTGCGAAGGGTGCTTTACGCGTTTGAGCTTGGTGTTTTCCCGGGGTGGGGCCTTATCACACTTTTTTAGGCCCCACCGTGGGGTTTTTGAGTGAACCGCTCGGCCCCACCGTGGGGCAGTTGCAGCTTCCCCCCCGCCCAAAAAAGGGCAAATGTTTGACAAATGCTTGGGGGAGATGGGAATGGTTGAAATTGACTGAGCTATAAAGGAGAGGTTGAATGTGTCAGAAGAAGGCGAGGGACTCTCGAGGGAGGGTGGATATGGGGCATTTTTTATCACGCGAAGTGCGCGTAGAATTAGATCGACAGTGCTGAACTGACCTGATCTCAATAAGCGGCTTCAAAAATTTAGGCCCTGGGAACACTCGCGTTCCAGAGGGTTCAAATGGTTTAAATGAAAATGACTACTCCTGGTAAGAAATGAGCTTTTAATTAGGAAAACCCTCCAGAGAGGAGAGAGCTTAATTGTTTCCTGTCCCCTACACCTTTGATACACATAATTTGTTACATTTTTCTCCGAATTGAAATGAGGCCTTCCAGGAAAGAGCGGGCCCAGGCGGGTAAGGTATATGACTCTTTACTTAAAAAACAAATTCATGGAGGAGAGGGGTAGTTTTTTCGCCCATCCTATCATAGCACTGCCACTACATACAATTTAGTTGTTTTTCGCCGAATATAAGTGGAGCCTTTTAGGAAAGAGCGGGGCTTGAATGCGTCACTGCGATGCTATTAAAGTGCTGGCGGTATAAACTAGATTTTCACTTTCGCTGTTGGTAGCGTTCAACCTCAGTGCAGCTGATTTTACATGCAGCATCCTTAAGAAACTAAACTCAGGTGAGACATGTGAAGATTTCTATATAACAACCGTCAGTTTAACTTTTAAAATTCCTTGAAACGTATCAACTGTATACGTTGATGGCAAACTGCAAGGAATAACCACGTGACTCTTTTTTACCCCAGTTCGTTTCCCAAAGGCCTTTAACAGCGTGAATACTTCACCAATTTGAAAAACCAAACAAACTCTTCTTTATTATCGTTTGTGGATACAACTTAGCAGTCGTAAAAGCATGTTTGCCGTTTGCCATTACGGTACGCTGAATTTCTTTACTTTTGATTTACACGGTCCTAACTTTAACCTCTGACCTCTTTCACTCACCAACTAACATTACCAACTTGAAAAATTTCGTACCTCAAGTCCGACTCAGATAGAAGTTTGCCATGAAGTAGGCCGAGGGTTCTTCGAGAATATATATGCATTCCACACTTTCGAACGATTTCTCAAGCCATATTGCATAGTCATCCCAGGGAGGGAAAGAGGAGACCACATTTGCAGTCCGCGGTCTTGTATTTAGTCTTTTTAACTTTTTGCATCACAACTGCTTCCCCGTCTTTACGATTCAAGTTCATTTTATTCACACTTATTCAATTACAATACAACAATAATAAGAAAAAAAAAAAAAGAAATAAAAAACAGAGCTAACTATACATTGAATTAAACATAACACAACATAAACATAAGAATTCAATGAAAAAAAATTGAATTGTGGTCATTTTACATAAATCAGTTATCATCCAAGTTGCGTACTGGCCTGAACGAAAAAAAAGCGGTTCTAATTCCTCCATGCGACTGGAGGAAGAGGAGTTTAAAAAGAGCACCCAGGAGCCGATAAGTAATCGGCTCCTGGTGCACCATAGTAGCGTTGATGAAAGCAAATTATTCTTTGTAAGATTATCACATGTACGCGCGTACCCGGAATCGAAGTAATATCACTCGCGTGGTGATTATATCTGACTTCCTGTGTAAAAGGTTTCTATAAAAACAAGATCCTGAAAACTGTAAACCTCAGAGAGACAACTGTTTAAAAGTCAGGGAATCAATTTCAAAGGTAGTTTTGTCGAGTATACTTTGCTTTGATGAAGGTAGTAAAACTTTTCCATTAATTTATAAATACCAATGAACAATGTATTTTTGTTCCCTCAAAAAACACAGCAAAACTTACAAATCAAGAAATCAATCCAAGACATTTTTTTTTTCGAAATTTTTCAAGCAAGGAAAAGAAAAGCTGAAAATTTTGCGTCCTACGTGACTCAGTCCTTCCGGTTTTTACGTTCAAAATATTGTGGCACTTTTGTCCACTTTTGCGGATTCTAATTTTTCCGATTTCTGCGGCTTTCTCAGCGCTCCACTAAAAAGTTCCCGCAAATAAAAACGATCTCAAAAATGTAATTGGGAAAAATTAACTCCACGATCAATATATAGCTTTACATGCAAACATTGCTATTTGCGATAAATTTTAATTGAGTTTGGATGGTTTGAATCAGACCCTGACGTCATTCTTACGTAAATTTTAAGGTTTTGAATCTCCCAATTTTTTTGTTTTCTTTTTTTTCTGAAAGATGTGATAAAAGGGAGTTGAAAGCTGAAAAAATGTTTGCAATATCTCATATATGAGCTGAGATATCGCAGTGTGAATTTGGATAAATTTGTAGAACAAAAAATGTTATTTCCCTTCACCCTAAATTTAAGTGTTTTCTTATTAAATTTCCCTGACTATTTAAGTTGCATATAAGACATCTTGGCTGTCGAAAACTAAAAGAAAAAAATAACTGCGCAGAATCCTGGAAAAAAAATTTGTGATGTCGGAAAATGTCACGTGATCATTTTTTGTACCTCTTAAATTAACGTTATTAAGTCAAAAAATAAAAATCTGAAATCATACGATTTTAGTCAACAATGAAAGTTTAATCACTCTTACCTCCCACTTCAAAACTCTCTCCTGAGTTTAGTTTAACAACAGTTCAACAGTGAAAGGTTTGTGGTACCAAAAAATTCCCCTTATTTTGTATAAAACTGTACAAAACAATACCAGAGCAATCGTTTTTTAAGAAAAACTATGGATCAGGGGGGCGCACTGAAATATTTTTGAAGACCCATAACCGGGCTCATACGTGTCGCATCGAAAAGCGGTTTTTGGTGGTTTGCTCCTCTTCTGATGCTCTTTCAGATAAAATATATTTTTGACGAAAAAGTAAAAACCCAGTTTTCTCCATTTTGGTGACGTCAGCCAGTGTGACGTCACAATCTCTACTTTTAACTAAATCCAAAACAAGTTTTCGGTTATTAATCGTAGTCCATTAAGCAAGTCTCGTTAACAGATAACAAAAATCGTAAGAAATAGCGTCAATCATCTTAGCGGACCTTTTAGCAAACAGAGCTTTTCTTCAACGGATTCTAAAGGCCATGGTTTGTGAATTGTGATTGGTGGATCTCGATCCATTTTGTGTGTTTTTTTTATTTTCATGATTCCTTGCTTGTGAACGTAATTATGATTGACGGCAGCGAAAAACGCAATTGTAAAGTCGGCTTTTGAACCTCAGAGTTCGCTTGTTCTTGAAAAGTGCAGTAAAGTGCTGGCGGTAAATTAGATTTTCACTTTCGCTGTTGGTAGCGTTCAAACTCAGTGTAGCTGATTTTACGTACAGGATCCTTAAGAGTGAAATTAAACTCAGGTGAGACATATCAAGATTTCTATCTAACAACCGTCAATTTAACTTAATTCCTTCAAACGTACTCATAGTATTAAGACTCTATTAAGCTATTCAATGATGGCAAACTGCAAGAAATACCCACGTGACTATTTATTGTGAAAAAAACAAACGAAGTCTTTTTATTATCGTTTTTGGATACAATTTAGCAGTCGTATAACCATGAACGGTACGCTGGACGTCTTTATTTTTAATTTACACAGTCATAACTCTAACCTCTGACCTCTTTCACTAACTTGAACTTGAAAAATTTTGTAACTCAGGTCGGACTCATAGATATTTTTGCAGGAAGACTCATAGAAGTTTGCCATGAAGTAGGCAGATGGCTCTTCGAGAATATATATGCATTCCACACTTTCGAACGATTTCTCAAGCCATATTGCATGGTGTTCCCAGGGAGGGAAAGAGGAGACCACATTTGCAGTCCGCGGTCTTTTGCACCTACAACAGCTCCTCTTGGATTTTGAAAATTGATAATTCCTCATCTTTACGATTCATTCAATGAACAAAATTGACATAAATCATTCATCATCCAAGTTGCGTAGTGACCTGAACGAAAAAAAGCGGTTCTAATTCCTCCATGCGAGTAGAGAAAAAAGAGTCTAAAAAGTGCACCATATTAACGTTGAAAGCAAATTATTTTTTGAAAAGATTATCACATGTACGCTCGTACACGGAATACAGATCGCTAGAAATAAAAAAAAAGCTAGGGAATCACTTTGAAAGGTAGCATTAAACTTTGCTTTGATGAAGGAAGTGAAAACTTTCCATTTATCTGTAATACCAATGAACAATGTATTTTTGCTCCCTCAAAAAACACAAAAAAACTTATAAACCACGAAATCAATGCAAGACGACCTTCCAAATTTTTCAAGCAAGGAAAAGAAAAGCTGAACATTTTGCCTTGTACGTGACTCAGTCCTTCCGGCTTTTGTGTTCAAAATATTGTGGCACTTTTGTCCACTTTTGCGGGTTCTAATTTTTCCGTTTTTTGCGGCTTTCTCAGCGATCCACACAAAAGTTCGCGCAAATTAAAACGATCTCAAAAATGTAATTGGGAGAAATTAACTCCACGATCAATACATAGTTTCAAATACGATCCACAATAGTTCCCGCAATGAAAACTCCAAAAAAGTTAAATACGCAAAATTAACTGCAGGGTCCGACAATGTATAGTTTCAAAAACATCGTCCCTTGCGAGAAATTTCAATTGATTTAGTTTGGTTTGCGGGAATCAGACCCCGGTTTGGAGCAATCAACCACAGGATAACAAGATATATAATTGTCATTGAGTGACACAACTGTAAATGATTAATACAACAACCGCAGTTTTTTTTTCCAATAAATTTCTAGTGAGAAGAAAAAAATGAGCTAAAAAAGGAGGTGATAGTCAATACTTCGACTGGCTCCGAAACCACTTTGGTTGATTTTAAGTATCCTGAGAGCAAGCTCTCTGAAAAGAGCTTTCTTGCAGGCTATTTCTAAGGTGTGTATTTGTATTTTATTTATTTGCCACACAGATCAGTGATTACAAGAACAAAAAAAGATGCAAAAAATATACAGAGTAATGGCGAGGTGGCCTAAAGTAAACCGTATAGCTTGTGTTAATCAGGCTTCCTCAATTACAATTTTTCACTGATGACCGCACATAAATATTACGACGACGAATACAATTATTTGTCAAAAGGAAAGTAACAATAATATATAGATTTAGCCAAGCCTAAAAGCGGAGCTCCCGATTTCATTACAATAATAATTACGATAATAATGATGTTAATGAAGATCGTTTTATTCACACTGGTACAAAAGACGATATAACCTCGTTGTAAATATTGATACCCCCCCCCCCCCCCCCCCTAGTCGGTATCGGGATGTAGCCGAACCCTCCTCCCGACAAAGGAGGAGTCAAAGAAAACTACAAAAAAAGTACCTCGTAGTTAGACAAGGTTTAAAGAGCAGGAAAGAAAAAGGTCTTAAAAGTTGAAACTAAAACTAAAACTCTATAACTTTGAAACAACACAAGAAAAGATTAACTTATCCATGGTGAATTCACACAACAAAGTTATATATGATATAATAAATACATTAATTTCATATACTGGAAATGCAGAATGAATAAATAAATTCAGAAGATCATCACAGTTATAAATGCAACTTTGGCACTGTACCTAACGTACCTAACCATTCATATAGTCATTCTCCAATTTCCACAGCAGCTGGTCAATTAGCCTGGCAGTTCCTCAGAGATTGTGGTGGGAAACAGTTAGATGTCACGTGACCTCGAAGTAACTAATGAGAATGATGCTGGGAAATATTTAGATTCTTGGGAAACAAAATTAACTGTTTTCCAAGTGTTAATATTTTAAAAAATTTATAGCTGCATGGAAATTCATTAAACCTCTCTGGAATGTCAGTTGTTGGTCTTTCGCGGGTAATAGTGCACTGTTACCCTCTGATGTGAATGAGATTTGCAATGTTGCCTGCTTAGAGATTTGGCACCAAACACTTTCATTGTTAGATGTCAGGTGACATTGAAATAACCAATGAGTGTGCACATGGTTGGGAAGAAATTTCCAGCTATGATAACAAAGTTTCTTAATGTATCATTGTTCTTGGGGAGAAAAGGGAATAGACTGGATTGAAGTAAATAAAAATTTTGGCATTAGCTACCACGTAAAAACAACCTAAAAGCCTTTATTTTAGCTGATTCCCATATTCACTAATTTGGGTAAGTGCAGGTTCTTGCAGGCTTCTACACTATTGTAGTTCATTCAGTTTAGTTGTTCTCAAACGTCCCCCTAGCTTACTTACTATATTTATTTGTCTTGTCATCCTACTCTTAAAGAAGACAAGTTGCTGGACAAACAAGAGGGTTCCCGGTCCCCCGAGGCATTTTTGAAGATCTTTACAAGATCTCGCCCCGTATTAGCCGCTCAAAAAGGCGGGGGTATCATGAAGGGACCACCTTCACTCGTGTCGCCGGGCTAAGAAAAAAATATGACCGCAATACCGTTTAAAAACTCCTTGGCTGTTCTTCAACTGGGCTGTTTCTTAATACCGTTACCATGGTACAGCCTGACAAACACGTACTCCACACAGTTTAAGTTAGCTCTTTAAATAGAGAAGGCCACACCAAAATAACTACTTCATCTTTTCTGTCACATGGGCTGAAAACAAGAGTAACAACGCTATTAGTTGTGCATGACCACAAGATATAATGATGTTTCACTTGTTATGCATGACCACTAAGGTCCTCAGTCACCTAGACCGATTACAGCATAAGAGTCCTTTCATCTGTTATGCATGACCAGTAAGGTCCTCGGTCACCTAGACCAATTACAGCATAACATTCCTTTCATTTGTTATGCATGACCACTAAGGTCCTCAGTCACCTAGACCGATTACAGCACAACGGTCGTTTCATGTGATATGCATGACCACTAAGGTCCTCAGTCACCTAGACTGATTACAGCATAACGGTCCTTTCATTAATTTGTTATGCATGACCACAAAGGTCCTCGGTCATCTAGACCGATTACAGCATAACGGTCCTTTTATTGTTTATGCATGACCACTAAGGTCCTCAGTCACCTAGACCGATTACAGCATAACAGGCCTCAGCCCTTCATTTGAAATGAAACATCACCACATCATTGGCTATTGTCAGGCTAATTATGAGTTAGCCAGATGGAGTATTTGAAAAACAGATTGATCAGACAACTATGATCCAACTAATTCAGCAATGTCTCAATGATAACTTTGTGATTGAGCCCAATCTACCAGTCTGAGAAAGGTTTCCTCCCTATATGCTGGTGCTAAAATCCTTCTTTGCCGACACTGAGTTGCTAAGACATGCAGTCTCTCAATCTCCATATCTCTAGCTCGTGTAGTTGGAGTGTCCACAGGTCTGAATCTGTCATTGTTTATGAGTACATCCTCATGAAAAGCAAAATCAGGATCTCTTCCTTCCCCACCCGCTGATTTTGCTCGCGACAATGCCACAAATAGAGCTCCTGGATTTCTAGCTTCAAAGCTATGATCTCCAGGGTGAACCACTACATACCTAAATGCTTCTCCGGCACCCACAGTCATCCCTTGGCACTTGTGGATTGTTGTTCCCCATGCCAGTCGCAATGGAACCTGCAGACGCTTGCATCGACATGCACATTCAGTAGAACGACTTACCGGTACAATTGGCACAACTGTCGGATCTCCATTCATGTACGGTGGCCCCCTATATCCTGGAAACCTCACCAGAACCACATCAGGTAGAGGAGCAGGATCATCAGTGGGTCTGCGGCCATCTTTGTACACAATATCTACGACTGTGCCTACTGCCCCATTGTACAAACCCCAGTCAGCCTTTAAGTTAACTACCAGCATGACTTTGCTGTCACGGCAAAGATACAGTAGAGGTAACAATCCTCCCGCCTTATTACTGTCAGCCTTCATTGCATGTCTGCCATTGTTAACTGCCTTGATCTTTGCTACTGGGTGGTTTGGCTGTCTGTTATACTCAAGCAGCTTTGTTTTATTACGCTGCCATTCAAGACTGTGCGTGGGAAATACATACAGACCTTGCTCATCCATCCTAGCAAGGAGTTCTGGGCCATGTGACATGTGGAGATTGTGCCACTGAAACTGTTGTAGCCAATGGATTTGCTCAAGTGTTGTCGCATAATTTCTTAGTGACATCAACACATCTCTTAGCTGTTGTTCAGATTCATTCTGCCGTATAATCTGAGTAAGCTCAACAGCACTATCAAACATTGTCCAAACCAGACGACCATGGTTGGATGGTGCACTGCGACAATCTGAAATGTACATGGGGGTGTCACACACAGGAGGAAGCTGGACATCATCTCCCATAAACACTGCCACAGGAATCCCTCCCCACAACTCATCTGAATTGGCTCCTCTGTTGATCGCATAACGTGCATGCTGTTCCATCCAGCCCATTGTTGTGCGTCCAAACATTGATCGTTCATCACCAACCAAAACTTTCAGATTTTCGCACTTTTTCTGAATTTTCTCTAGTAAGGTACCTGAGGGTACGGTCAACTCATTGCAAGACCTTCCACCAGTTGGTACTCCTAGAAAGCTGTGAGCTGTACTGCCTTGAACGAGATAGGCAGCATTCCCTGTCGGAGTTATCACTTGTATTGCATTATTGGCTCCAAACACTTGCCGCACTAACTTCTGGAGACACTTGATGACATACGACTTTCCTGTGCCAACAGTTCCGGATACAACAAGTCGCAGTGGATGGTAATATTCAGTGTTTTCAACAAAGTTGTACAGGGTGTGCAACACTAGACTCACTATAGCTTTCTGATTCTCATTTAGAGACAATGGACTCACTTGAGGTAAATCAAGATTCGTACTTCCACTCTCCTGTTCCTCATCCGCCTTAATGCTTTCCTGAAGCCACTTTGTTGGGTCTTTTCCTTCAGGAAGAATAATACGGGTACCGCTCCAGTCATAATCCTCCCCACCATCATCATAATCAAAGTCACGCTCTACACCCTCATATATTTGGTTCTGCCCTGCATATACATCCACCCAGTCTGGCTGTTCTTCTGCTTCAACAGCATCATCTTCCTCAACCTCTTCAAAAACAGGTTCTTGTGGGTGATCTGCATAACGCCGTGCCTTAGCAACTTGGGCTTTCACAAAAGCTGGACAGTCATCACTAGCAAGAAAGTCCTTAAAGCGATCAATCCAAGATCCAGCGTCCCCCCTCACTTCTTGGATGTCAAACCAGCTCGGCCAGTGTAACAGAAGCATAGTCCTACAGTAATCTTCATTCAGTGGCCAGGTTGCGTGTGTAGAACCACCACTTACGACAGGCACATTACCATTCTTGGATGCAAAACGGTACCAGGAACAGTGCTCATCTTGTGGTCGAGCAAGGTACTTATCCAATGGGGTGCTGCGAGTTGCGGTTTCACCATCACGTTCAAGTCTCCTTGACCCTGACATTGACAAGTAGGTAAATGGACGGCTACATCGCCAAAGTGCTAGCCCACTCAGCTCAAAGGATGCCTCTGGTCCACTGATATCTCGTCTTCCCACGGTCTTTATCAGCATCTTAGCACACATTGACTTGCCTGTCACTTGGTCTGCATCAGCTGCATCAACAGCATTCACCATGTCCCTAAAGAGGTCAGCAGTTGCACCAGTGGGTTCGCTATCCTTGCAAGCATATCCACACACGTAGTCAATTATGGCTGTTATATCATCTGTGCTAGGATTGTCTGGGGGAGAGTTGGAAAGAATCAAGCTCACATCCCCGTTTGCTCTCCAAGACTGCATTTGATAACGAGAATGTTGAACCAGACGTGGATGATCACGAGGCATCTCAAGGCGGGGAGCTCCATTATGATCTTCCACAATTTCTGGGACAGTGTGCAGTTTCTTTCCCGGGCGAAACTCACTCCCAAACTCCATCCTACATACACGTTCTCTTGGCTGTAATCCTGGCTCAGGATGACGAGGAGTCCTCAAGCAGTAATCAGAACAACTGTGCAGCCCAACTCGGTTCACTAAAAGCAAATGATCCTCCAGTATTGCATCTTGTGATGCAGCTATTTCCATAAGCATCTTCACCAGAGGATCCCTATCAGTTGATATGGGGTCAGCAGTACCCTCAGGTGGTGGCCAAAGGTCTTTTCTCGGCTGTCCCTCTTCATTACTACCAGCTGGGTGTAGTGCTGTCATGGCAAAGTTTTCATCCGCCCACTGGCTAAGTCTAGCTGCGTACTCTGTTTCACTACAATTGTCCTCACGAGCTTCATGCAACAGCTGGTGTGGTTGCCTGTCATCTCTCCAGCTAAGTTGATGCCAGTGAATTTGACCCCTGGACTTGGCAAACTCATAACGGTACCAATAATCGGAGACACCAAACACTGGTTTCAGTACCTTCTCATGGTATGCCTGGGTACGTAGGTCAAAGTAGCTGACTACCACATGAGTGTTCTCTTGAACAGCCTTGAAACGGGCATTGCTGTCTTCAGCAAGGTTGACTTCTTCCCCCGTTGACTGCAAGATGTACTGTTCCAGTAGTCGCCTTAGTGGGGGAAAATAGAACTCTGCACAGCTTCCAGTCATAAAAAACGAAGGCAGCCCACCCTTCTCATTGACCATGAACTCAACCAAAGCACGAAGCTCTTTGCGTCTCTGATGCCAGTACTGAGCCGTGCCACGCAGATTTGCACCAAAATACAACAATTTATCTGCAAATGAAGTATCACCCCTCGCTAGTCGCTCCTGCAGGTCTGCAACAGTTATTTGTGGGTCACCTAGCTGCTGATCAACAAAGAACCTGCTCTGCTCCAGTGCACGTTTCCTCAAGATCATGTTGTGAACAACAAACTTCCATACTTTATGCCTAGCAAATCTTCCATCTTGATACCACAGTAAGTGCTCCGCCCAGTCGTGGAGTGAAGGACATGTTACTGGACGGTTTATGTGGAAATCACCCTTTCCATATGGAAACAAGCAAGGAAACGCCATGGTGAAAAAATAAGGCGTAGTAAATTCAGACACTGGTCTTGTATCTGTAGTCGGCCATGGGATTACTGGTCGTTGCACATCTCGTATTGCACCTTCTGCTTCGCCTTCCCTAGGTTCTGAAACAACTTCATTTATGGCCCCTTCAACTTGTGCTTGTACATTCACTCCTGGCTCAGGAAGAATAATTCCAGAGACTGTCACGTCGTCAGTACCATCCGTTTCCCCGGCATCCAGTTGCTGTGGAGCAGGGCCTTGGTCATCCACGCGTTCTGTTTCAGAAAATTCCACAGTTCTCAAATTGGGCAACTCACCATCTTCAGGTAAATTCTGTAAGCGTGAGCCATCAATCACAATGTCACCATAAGCAGGGTTATTGTCCTTCAACCAGCAAAGGGCTCCTTCAACACGGTGTCTTCTAACCCTAAAGTCCTTATGAGTATCATCCTTTCCTTGCCTTCTTACCCGTATAATTTCTACCTCTGCTGGCAGACGTGGAAGAATAGTTGCTGGTTCTTGAACAGCCTGAGGGAATGCAATGCAATGTCCCTTTGAAGCAATCCCTCCATGCTTTAACATATGCACATGGACAGTAGGTGCTAACCTTGCTATCAGCATCTGCTCAGCATCTGACATTCCAGACAGAATCTCCGGGACAGACATTGGGTCCATGTTGTTCTCTTCTGACCAAACCTTTGGTATCTTCTTATCTCGTCTGCAGCGAGTACACATGTTTCTTGTGCCCTTGCATTCCAGACGTCGTTCCTTGCAGACCTCGCAACAACTGAATTTGTAGGTCATTTGCTCCACTTCAAATGCACGTATAGCGCTATAGGCATTATCCTCAACCTGACTTGATCCTGCTAGAGGAGGTGGTGGTAAATCTCCGACAACTTCACGCAGCCTTCCTTCCTCATGAGATACTCTCCTTTGATTTCGCCGCCTTCTCCTCCTCTTGTCCTCTTCAGTTTCTGATGCACCATGCTGTGCAAACTCATACTGCACACCAACTGCCCTCGCTCTTGCAAGTAACTGGAGGTCTTCTTCATCGTTTCTGACAATATCGTCTGGGATAGGTTGCTGTGTTTCCATCACGTTAATTGCGGGAGAAAGCTGGCTATTTTCCAACAGAGGATTCTCTCTTTCCAACTCTTCTCCTATAGAAATCATTACATATAATGTTACCTTAGCCAGTGTACAGGCTTTAATGAAGTTAAGCGAACATACAAGGCTTCAAAATTAATCAAAAAATTTACTGTTTACATTTTTCTTGTTGTCCTCTGAAAAATGAGCATTAAGGGAAAGTTTCCAAGTGAAGTTATAGAGGGTTAAGAGAACGAAAAGACGCTTATAGGCACAATGTTTTCCTGTACATGTGGACAGCCCATAATTGCAATCAAATTCCAATGTTCATGAAGCAAGAGATTTATGAAAATCATGTTGAGGTAATGATTATATTCCTACTGCAAGAAGAACAGTCACATTGCCATGGGACAATGTCACATTCGATAATTCGATAAGTAGGAAGGATAAAGGATAAGGATATGATAAGGATAAGTTTATCTATTCTGTACAAGAAGTTTAATCAAACTTGCAAAAAGAGACACATGCCAAACTGCAGAGTTCGAAAGAGACTTTTTTACACAAAGGTGGAGATTTTATAGAAAAACTGTTAAAATTGAAAAAATTTCAATTGTTACATGTTTTATGTTTATGCCTGAAATTGGGCCAATATGGTAAGAAAAATTTTTTGGCTTCTACTTTCTACCGACTTGATGCCATTTGTGAATTGTCATCAAAATTTCACATTTGCCTTCGAAGCTTCACTTATTGGGCAAATCTTTATTTTTTGGACAATCTCTCAGCTACAAGCCGTTATTGACAGATATAGCAGCAAGCCAGAAAGGTGTTTTCTATTTTATAATCATCTGATTAATTTTTTACATCTCTAACATGTTGGGAAAGAAAGAAAAACAAAGATATGAAAGCTTAAAGTGAATTTAGTTTAGTTCTTTTTGTCAACAAGTTAAGGATTGCATGCTCTTCAAAATAACAGAAAATTATCCGGAAAAATGCTTTTGAACAAGAGAAAAAGAAGCCTGTCTAAATTTTAAACCTGGGTAAAGTGCTAATCGCCCTTCTAACAATTGGGCCCTGAAGCAGTTGAAGGATTTACTTTAGTGTACTGTTGGCAAAACCGACAAAAGCTGGCTTTGCTGCTGTGGATGGTGGAAGCTGAGGAAGTCATAGAAAGAAAAGGTAGAAGAACTAAGGCCCAGGCCCAGGTGTAAGAACAAGTTGTAAACTGTTATAAATTGCCTGACAATCGAAGACTCAAACTGTTATAGTCGGTTGCGTACTGTATGACTCGATCAATTTATTGCTTTGATGGCCCATTGCACTTTTTTCTCTCAATTTTCCATCCTGAAAGTTACACAGAAATGGCTTATTTTACATGCTTTGTAGTATTGTTTCCCAAAGCTGACAGCTGAGTGCATTAAAAACTGTATTAAGTTTCTTAAGAAATGCATTAATATAATCCGTAAGTTTTGCTTATCTTTGATTCATCGCATATTTTAATTGATTTCTTTGTATTTTCCTCAACTGTCCTGAAAAGAGAGTCACTTTGTTGTCATCCTTTACATACATAGATAACTTTATTTAACTTCGGATTTTAGAGAAGCCAAGGGTTGGTATCTCTAATGCTACCATTATATGAAGCAATGAACTCATGATTGTATCCTTACCGGATGATAGCGACCTTAAGATACACCATTTCTTTGTACGGGTATGGGTGGATGAAGACGTTTGCCTGAAGGTGACTACAATTTCCCAGAAGTGATATTATTATGAACCTTCCACTGGGTAGCCTACCCATTTCTCCACGGTAAAAGGCAATTCACTGTATTCATGGCTGGGTATAAAGGTAATTTACCCCCTACCAATGGCAAGGAAACTGTGTATCTTTAAAATACTACACTTTACCTCTACTCATCACTGCATCAGGTCCAATGTTCATAGGGTTCACATTTCTCCTATCATTATCTTCAGCAACATGAGCAATAACTTCAATATCTCCTTCATATAAAGAGCATACATTTTACTGTCAACAATATTAATACAAACGTGGTCAAACGATGCAATAATGCTTTATTTTATGTTCAGCTTACTTCTAGCATCAGTGAAACAATCTTCCTACTGATTTACAAATTGTTATATTGATATATAAGTTGTAGCAAATTTTTTATTTTAGGTAATTTCTATTTTTTCTTTGTTTCAACCCCATTAGCATTTATTACCATACCCAAATACAACAGACAAACAAAAAATTACCTAAGATAAAAAAAAAATTAACTACAACATACATTCCAGTGAAACAATGTTTATGGTTTCAAAATTGTATATGTATATATATCAATACAATTTTTTTAGTAAGGGAATGTTCAATGAAAAATATGAACAATTAAAGTGCTGTGTTGTAGTTTGAGTTCTTTTCCAACTGTTTCATCGGCCCTGGCCCTTCATCAGTGGAATCCATATTATCACTACTTTTTTTCCACTTGCAGACATACTAGAACTATGTTACGATAAAAAGGTCGCTTATGCAATGCTTTCATGATACTGCTTAGAATACACGTATAGGTAAACAAAGGGCGACTGAAATATATGTGGTTTTACACACCCACACTTTTGCATTTCATTGTTTTCATGTACACCTTTCATTAACAAAATGATTTTGCACAAAAAGAGAACCTTTCTTACAGTTTGGAGGTAATTTTTTCCTGCATGTCCAAGTACAAAATTTAGCCACGATAACAGGAAAATTCTTTTCACTTTACAGTTCTACAAAAGAATTACATTATAACCACTTACCCCATCAAATTTCGTAGAAATAATGATAAAAGCAAATTAAGAACCAAAAGAACTTCCAAGCAGTTGAATTCCCTTCCTTTTAATTTTATTATAC
>OZ037995.1:22398644-22456144 GCA_964035705.1 Porites rus
AGGACAGTGCTCAAACTTAACGGTCGTCCACTCATTCAAAACAAGTAAAAAAAGTCATTCCGAAAACGAGTAGTTTTCTTCCCCACTAGTTGTCTGGATGAGTAAAGTTATCATTCTCTGAGAAATCGTGTAATTTTTTTTGTATCATACCAAAAAGTGTTAAAAGCCTTGAAACAATTATTTTATTTAATGAAGAATTACCAAAGACAAACGTTTCAAAAACAAACAGGCAAGGCATCCTCTTGCCAAATAAAAGTCTGGGTTCTAAATGTACTTGAAACAAAATGCACTGTGGGATGCAAGATTGCAGCTTTTCGTATCAAAGGTAAATTAAAACATGAACCATGGTATGTCACAACGGAAACAGGTGCAAGGCTCACTGTACTCTTTCTTTGGAGGAACGCAATCAACCTAAGATAGACAAACCTTTCAAAAAAGAACAGGCGAGGGATTCTCTTGCCAAATAAAAGTCTGGGTTCTATAGGAAAATTAATTACCCGACGAGGGAATTCCACGTTAAATTGCACGCGAAAAGAGTGTGATATCGGTTTTCAAGTGCAATTTGACGTGGAATTGACGAGTCAGGTAATGGATTTTCCTTGAATCGCATAATTGAATAAAAATCAGAAAAAAAAAAAAGAAAACAGCAATAACATTGCTTGTTTTTATCCTGAGCGCACACTCCAGAAAGCCATTTCAAAGTCAACTGTCAGAACTGTCATTGCATTAGCGAATAGGAAGCAAGGTCAGTCATACACGTTTGAACCTTTGACAACTTTTTTTGTACCTTGTGCTTGTTTTTACATTTGGTTTCAAACTTTTTTACACATGAACAAGCTTCACACTAATTGTAAGGATAAATAGAGGCATTTCACTGAATTTACAAGCCGGTTATCTATAACATCTTTTTTCAAATTGGTCGTTTGCTCGCGAAGGAAAATAATTTACACCTTTTACCTCTTCGGTAGCAAAACTGAAAGAAATGAAGTGTCCAAGGCAAAGCACTGAAAGTTTAACGTTGCAATTGATATAAGGCAAGTACCTTGAAATGTTTTAAAAATGCTGTTCAAGTTCAGCTCTGTTTTGTACTTTTCTAAGTACCACGATTCAGGATGAATGCAAGTGGCGTACTCTTTTTCGTGTTTTCAGGGACAATGTGATCTTTGAAGGTATTTATTTCTTCTTCTGTATATGTGATAATTGACCCTGGCACTTCCTCCATTGTCGCTTCTCCGTTTTGTTGGTTTGAATTTGGCTTGCCATTTTCTGGGCTGTGTTCACAGGATTTTCTTGTTTTCTCATTGTCGCTAGCGAAAGGGGTTTTTTATACCTCTCCAAGAATTCGTAGTTTAGTTCAAAACAAGGAAGAACCTCCGGATCACTTTAAAAAATGCTTTTGTTTGTTTTTAACTATTTATTTATTTAGTCACTCACAAAACCTTATACAACATAAACAAAAGGTGTTAATTAAATTATAAAATTAATGTGACAAGGAAGTCTAATGAAGCTTGAAGCTTATATTAATAGGCTTCCTTCAACTACCTAGAGAACTAAATTCACGGCTGAGTGCAGAGTGAGCAAGATCAGAAAATTAAGCGACAGATCGGCTATCAGTGAGATAATTCTTTAAATTTTTTTTAACAACAAATATAGAAGGAGAGCTAATTAGTGAAACAGGCAACGAATTCCAGATTTTAGGTCCTCGGTAAAGGATGCTGAATTGCTTTATATTTGATCTACAAAAATGAGGTCTATACTGAGAGGCCAGTCGAATTTTGGTATTGATGGACTTGATTACTACTTAAGAACAAGTCACGAAAGCTACTAGGCAAAAGATTATGGTGATAAGAATACATAAAAGTAGTGACAGAAAATGAATTAATACTAAATATGTCAAGGACTTTAAGCTGGCTAAACAAAGGGGCGGTATTTGCTAGATAGTGAGCTTTTGTTATGAGCCGCACTAGACGCTTTTGCAAAAGGTAAATACAGTTTAGGTTGGAACAGTAGGTGGAGGACGAGGCGACATTACAGTATGTTAAGAAAGGATATACAAAAGGTGACAATGATTTTGAAAACATTTTAAAATGACATTGTAGAAAACCTTTTTTGCAGTTGTTGTGTTACAATTTGACGATAGTTGTTACGTAGATGCGAAAAAACATCCCTTAGCCTCGTTTTCAACTCGCAATTCCACACTGAATACCTCTCTTCGTTAACCAATCAGAATGCGTGATTTTACTCAATTATGCAATTCTATAATAAATACCATCTACCATGAACTATATCAGTACCTGCTGAGTGACTTTGCTCTTGTTCACCAAGCAGAGAGCATTCCATGCTACATTCAACCTGGAGGACCTGACTTTCATGTTCTTCCATGGCTAAGAAGATAAGATAAAATCTTTATTTGGGCAAGAATTTTCCCTCCCTCCTACATACACCTATTGTTCAAAGAAAACATGTCAGAACAATACTGAGCCAAAAGTTGTGATTTTATGGGGAATTGTTTTTAAGAATAAACGAGCTGAGCTTGACAATATTCCTGGAAATATTATTTACTACACTGTACCCTCCAATGAATGAATAACTTGACAACCACACTCAAAACTGGTTTATAATATTTCCCCATCTCTCAACACAAGGAGTTTTTGAGCATTTATGATCACATAATTTTTTGTCTTAATTTGGCTATTACTGCAAAGTACAATGTCTTCAATACAGTAAAAACCTAGCTGTGACTAAGAACCTGGTTTTTAGGAACCTGTTAGGCTAAACTTGCCAGTTATAATTAGGCCCCCTCTATACAAGAACCTGTTTAGCCCAATATTTGACACACATCTTTATTTTCTCAAATCTATAAAAAAAATTCTATACACCTGGAAAATATTCAGGTGAACCTCTTTGGGAGACATAAGCTGCAATGTTTTTTTCCCTTCAGAAAATAAGAACCTTTTCATTTTAGAGAAATAGACAAATTTTTTGCCAATAACTATTTTTGTAAGAACGTACCTGTTAATGCAATGGGAAAATCCAGGTTCTTACCCACGAGTTTTTACTGTCTTTTGACCGGTCCGAGCTAAAATTTGTTTGGCAGGTAATAATTTATTTCGACCGGTTAGTAACTAGACATGACCGAGCTAAAATTTGTTTGGCAGGTGATAATTTATTTTGACCGGTTAGTAACTAGACATGACCGAGCTTAAATTTGTTTGGCCTTTCAACATTCAAAAATAATTTCTAACCCTGGCTACCCTCCTTATTTACATAGATCTCCATATATATTCTTAAACACTCGAAGATAGGTATCTACAAAATGGAAAAGCCTAGATTTATAGTAAAATAATAAAAGTTATTTCAATTACAAGAGGGAGAATAGATCCTTCAAATTCTGTTTACCTTGAATAAAACAAATAGAGGTAAGCTCGAACAATCTGCACCAAAACGCTCTTTCAACAGACATTGAAAATCTTCAAATTCAAGGTGCTCTCTGCTCTCTTTTCAGAAAACATAACAACGCTTTCACAGACCGTATAATTTACAATCCTCTAACACTGAATCATTTTAACTTGTCACAGAGGCCAGAGTCGCCTAAAATTTACATAAGGAGTTATCATTCATTCAGCGATGCATCGGACACATGGCAATGGTTATAATTTTCGATAAAATTTCATTTTACAATTTAAGATTACCTTATTTTCCGCGCCAGAAACAACGAAAATACACCGAGGAGCACGAATTATAAGGTTACTCTATAATTTTATCTTGGACGCGACTGTCGTGTTAAAGTGAAAGTTCAATCATATCGGTTCTCTTCAACGAACTTAGAGGATAAAAGGTATCAACTCTAGACTGCGTGACAACAAATGACGTGTGGTGATTGGTCCAAAAAAACTGATGTAATTACAAAGAGGTTATTGATTAACAAACAAAACAAAAGCTACCTCTGTTTTCGTAAAATCCCCGATTCATATAACAGAAAGCTAACCTCTGCAAAAATTCACTCACCTTCTCCTCCTTCTCGTTCGTTTTCGTTTATACGACGCCTGTTTTCCCTTGCTTTCTCTCGCTCCCTTCTTCGCCGCTCGTCGCTTATTAGGCGTCTATTTTCTCTTGCTCTCTCTCGTTCATTCTCCAGTTGCTCTTCAGTGAAATTTTGTCGCCTTTCCCTTTCTCTTTCTTGCGCTTTTCCCCGTTGTTCGTCAGTAAAATTTTGCCTCCTTTCTCTGTTTCTCTCTTGCTCTCTCTCGCGTTGCTCCTCAGTAAAATGTTTCCTCCTTTCTCTGTCCCTTTCCTGTTCTCTCTCCCGTTGCTCATCAGTAAAATTGCGCCTCCTTTCTCTATCCCTTTCCTGCTCTTTCTCCCGTTGCTCGTCAGTAAAATTGCGCCTCCTTTCTCTGTTTCTTTCTTGCTCCCTCTCCCGTTGCTCGTCAGAGCAGTTTCGCCTCCTTTCTCTAGCTCTCTGCCGCTCTCTCTCTCGTTGAGCTTGGCTTGCTTGCCGCCTACTTTCTCGTTTTCTCTGCCTCTCGTTATCTCTATACTCCAAACTAGAGGGCATAATAAATAAATAATGTAGAAAATACGGATGTATAAAAAATGTCAACCGACACGAAAAATTTCTTTTTGTTCTGAGTTGACTTTCCTGAACTTCTAAGTTGTTTATGCTTCACAAAACGCGGGTTGCCATTCGTTTTCGCGCCAAAAAACCCTCACCACAGACTACCCGAAATTTTGCGTTGGTATGCCTGTGGTGCGGACGGACGGTCGGGCGGGCGGTCGGTGTACGGTCACGTGATTACCAAATTTTCTCGGATGGGTAGTTTACCACATTTTGTTACCCATGGTGCTCCGCTGCGCGCTTCGCGCGCGAGAGCTCCGCTATAAAAATAAAATTTGCAAAAGTTGGATATTAAACAGTTTTTTTCCAGATTTTTGTTAGAATATGCTATTAATTATTAACAAGAGCCATAATGGGTCCCATTATGGCTCTTGTTATTAATATATAACAATCATTCACCCAAATGGAGGTGGCTAGTGGTGGTATTTACCGAGCCAATTTGTTTTGCTCTTGCGGGGAAATTTCTTCAAAAGGAGTTTTGAATTCTTTTGTATTTAAAACCAGTAGAGCATACCAGGCTGTCAACTCGGCTCGAGCAGCGTCGCATGTGACTTAACAGGCCAATCTGAGAGTGACAGTCTCAGTCGCAGAGGTGGAATTTGTGTAAGGTTACAGGTCTGTTGATAGAATCCTTTTCGCGGGCTCGTTGCTCGTCTACTATCGCTATCAGCTTTTCTTCGCCCAGGTTTAGTTGTTTGTGGAGGGTGTTTCTCCAACTACCGCGGTCAGCTGCTAGGTCTTCCCAGGGCTCAGTGTCGATGTCGAGGGCCCTCACGTCTCTCTTACACACATCCTTGAATCTCAGGTGCGGGCGGCCGATGCTTCTTTGTCCAGTAGCATGCTCTCCAGAGAGTATGTCTTTTGGGATGCGGCCGTCTTCCATGCGACGAACGTGGCCTAAGCAGCGCAGCCGGCGTTGTCTCACCAGGGTATACATGGAGGGAAGGCCAGCACGAGACAGGACTTCCGCGTTGGTTACTTTGTCTTGCCAAGGTGGAAGGTGTTGAGCCTCTTTTCCTGTCTGGCATATGTGGTCCATGTCTCGCTGATATAAAGTACATGTAAGGTGCTAAGAACGCAGGAGTTGCACACAGCGATCTTTGTCTATTTAATTTAGTTTTAAGCTTATTTGTATGAACAAATCAGCTAAATAAACTGAATAAAGTAACGCAAGACTTAATTTGTACATGTATTTGTAAACGAAAAAAATTTTACCGGCTTCATCGATGAATTCATGGATAATAGAAAGACTGGATAGGAAACTGGCTGACGTGATGGATTCCAACATAGTGGAAAAATGTGACGTCACATTATCGAGAACCATTCAATCTCTTACATCTCCTGTTTTGCGCGTCTTATTTTTCACTATCTCTGTCTTAGACTTTACAGATTTCCCATGTTTTGAAGTAAAGGATGAAGAGGACTTGCTCTCGGAGAAGACAGTTAGGGGGTACAAAACAGGTAGAGGCAAAAGACAGAGTAAATGATTATGAAGCTTGCGAGAGCAAACAAAGACTCCAGAGCCCGATAATTTAATTCACCAAACCGGAAGCCTAACTTAATGAAAATATACAAAAGCTTGCATGTATACAGCTACAAAAGCACCTGCAAAAAAGGCACAGCCTAAGTTTCTACAAATAAACCACAAGAAAACCGGGAATAATTTTATTATTTTTATCACGGTTTTGACGATTTCGTTTCTGCTTTCATACAAGCTCAGCGAGTGTCTAATTTTATAAGTTAACAACTCTTGACACTGATTTTATTATTTAATTTTCCATTCAAATGTATTTACAGACAACCAGTGACAAGAAGCTGTATCTGAAAAATGTATAAAAAGCGGGGATAAAAAGCTCACAGCAGAGAAAGAAAATTTGCTTGCGGATCACCGTGGCAACTCCGTTTCTAGCTTTCTCAAATCAATTTTCATAGTAAAGCAAGTCGTTTTGTTACAATTTGACGATTTTGGCGATTAATCGCCATTTCCGCCAAAATCGCCACTTTCTAAAGGGCGCCTTTACCATCTCATTTGAATATTTGTTTCACAATTTGGCGATTAATCGCCATTTCTGCCTTTTCCGCCAAAATCGCCACTGTAAAAAGGGCCCCTTTGCCATCTCATTTGAATATTTGTTTTAAAATTTGGCGATTAATCGTCATTTCTGCCTTTTCCGCCAAAAGCGCCACTGTAAAAAGGGCCCCTTTGCCATCTCATTTAAATGTTTGTTTTACAGCTTGGCGTTTTGGGCGATTAATCGCCATTTCTGCCATTTTCGCGAATGCGTGCATGTCTGGACATATCTCACTGGTCAACACCATATCCTTGTTAAGAGACAGGGTCTTCACACTTTGGCATACGTCCATTTTCCAACTACAAGCAAGAGATACCTATCTCGGGGGGTCTCACAATGAGATGCATGACGTCATCGACGTTAATTTATGCCACAAAAAGTTAATTAAATCCACCAAAAAAGGAGTAACCGGTGCCTTATCCACTACTATGGTGTTTAAATATGTTTAAAATAGTTGAGCGATTCTCGACGCAAGTGAGTTCGCCAATTATCTTTACTTTTTACTGGCAATCACTGGAACTGGATTTTCTCCAAAAACTTTTTCTTTCGATCTGCAAAGAGGAAATTAATTTAAGCTTCTCTGTATTAAACCCGAGGCCACTTACTTTCATTGCTTTTAGGGGACCGTCGCTCTCAAGAGGAAAATGCGAGCAAAATGACGAGTTTAAAACGACGAACTAAATAATGTGTGTTCGACAACAAAGAACGAAAAAGGTGAAATGCTGAAGTCATAACCAAATTTTCTGACATCGATAGGCTTTCATTTTCTTTTAGGTATGGGGCTCCGCAGTGCGCACACCGCTAGTGGACGCTTCGCTAAAAATACATGCCTTAGGCGCTTTTTTAAAGGAGTATAAGGGAGCAAGAGTCGACGATGTCGGTGTGAAGTTTTTGTAGATAAATAGAAACTGTATTTACGAACTATTCCCATAGATTTCGAAGCTTTGTTGGCCACGTGTGAAGTTAAACTAGCATAGTTTGGATCCTGTTCAAGTCATTTTGCTGAATAGCTTAACTATACTACCGAATTTAAGCTGATCAAGTGAAGCACTGTATACGCTCTCCACACATTACAAAGTCATGCAACAGATTTTGCTTTCGTTTAAATCATGAGCTTAGCCAGGACAGCGTAACGTTGGTAATAAGCTGAAACCTTGTCCTAGACTTACCACAAGTAGAGATTCGAAAGCCTAACAAGGAGCCGACAAATTTGGGCGAAGCAATGCTTCTCGAAGCACGAGATAGCAATCGCAAAGTCTAGCCTAGCCCCTACCACATTTTTCATCAGGTACACAAGAGGCGTTGCTTTCTTGCAGGTTTCGGTAATGTCCATTAATATTTTCCTTGTTGATACTTTCAATGCTTTTATTATAGGCGATACTCTCAATCCTTTCATGGCATCGGCAGAACCGACGTTTCCTTCTACAAAAGAGACCACTAATTATTCCAAATTATGCCGGCTTCTGGTGGATTTTGGTTCTCAGGCCCTGCGAGAAACATTTGATAGCATTCATCCTCCAGAAGACCTTGAAACAGTTTTGGCAACACCACCAGCTCTTCCTAAACTGCAATTACTTCAAAAGAAGAAAATCTTGAATCCTTTTCAATGGGATATACTATATCCTGCCATCAAATCTTCAGTTTCGTCCAAAAACTTTGATATCGCCCTACTGATGGTGCTGCTCAGGAATATTTGTGGCCTGAATCCTCCAGCCACTGGCTGGAATGCCCTTCCTTCGCCTACAGATTTGTCTTGTGAGGCTGACATCGCTCGCATCAAATTCTATAGAAATATAGTGTGTGGTCATTCCGCCGAAGCGTCGGTTGAAGATGCAACATTTCAAAATTACTGGGAGAATATCCACGGTACGCTGGTAAGACTTGGTGGGGTGGCTTATAAAGTGGCTATTGATCGTCTTATGTATGACTGCTTGGACCCCGAACTAGAAGAACACTACAGAGAGCTTCTAAATAAGTGGAAGATGGAAGAAGACAGCATGATGGACAAGCTAAATGATATTGAAGCCAAATTAGATAAAGTGGTGGAGAGAATTGAGAAGCAACCGAGACCGACGTTTGGTAGGTGTAGGTGGAATAAGATAAAAAGGAACCTTCGAAAGGCCAGTCTTGAATATATCAAATTTATGGCTGTTTGAGGAGTTGAGGGGTATAAATGAAAGAAACAATTTATTTATCCCCGCCCGTATGAATTATCATATTTTTGAAACGCAGCCTACTCCTTTTATTACACTCTAACTTAAAAATGTTCTAAGTATCCCTGCCTAGACGTTTTATTTTCGAATCAGATACACTTCATGTGTATTTTCATTGTAGTCAATGATTATACAGTTGGACATCTCGTTTACGGAGACCCGTGGTGAATAAAGCCTGGTTCTCATATGCCGCCGATATATCTTCGACGTAGCCGTTGTTACCGCCTGGGCTACTTCTCGACCGAATGAGAACATGCGCCGCCAGCAACAACTAGGAGAATTCGAAGAGCTTTACCGCAGGCATGCCTGCAAAGTTGAACTCGAATGAACCTCGCAGGCATGCCGGCGGTAAAGACTTGGATGACCAATGTCGCTGGCCACTTCGGTTCTCATATCGGAACAGTATCCCAGGCAGTACCGGAGGCCACGTAGCAGCTGCATCGGCGGCATATGAGAATCAGGCTTAAAGAGAGGTGTGAGTTGATCTGTGACTGAGATCAGGCTGGGACCATCACTTAGTGTCTGGGTGTTGTGAGTGAAGGGAAGTTCGACTCTATCTAAAACTACAGATACTTGTCGCGAACAATTGTTAATGATCTTGCTGTTGCTAATGAGGTTAATTTTGCTTAAGGTACGTGCAAACGGCAAAACATTGTCAGCCAACAACTCCCAACATTGTTGGATGTTACATGTTTCGTCCGTTTGTACTCCCAGTTGCATGTTGTTGCGTGTTGTTGCGCAAAGTTTAAAACCGGTCAAACTTTTAGCCCGGTGCAAACGGACGCAATATTTCTGTCCAACAACTCCCAACAGTGTTGGGAGTTGTTGCTTTTGTTTGCATGTAGCTTTACACTAATTGGTGGACTTGTTTATTCTTTCCAACAAGAAATAATAAGGAGCAAACCCAGAAACGAGTTACCAGAAAAAATGCCAAATATTTACGGCCGCAAGAAGGAGATTGAAGGCATTGTTCAAGCCCTCTTGGGGAAAAGTGGAGAAAATGTATTAGCAGGCGTCCTTGTCAGTGGACCGGCTGGAGTAGGAAAGTCCACGGTTGCTATTCAAGCAGGGAATCTGCTAAAAATCAAGTTTGAAGCAATCGTGAAGTATTGTTCTTTGAGAGGTACATACAAAGCCGTGGAGAATGAAGATGACGGCGTGTTGAGAGAAATTTTTAATGTGTGCGTTCCAGGCTATCAACCAGTCAGTGAGTATCTAAGGTATGTTTTGCTCAACTGGTGCAGGCAGCTTCAAAATGAATTGATACTTATTGTTGACAACGTGGAACATTCTATAGAAGGTCGTCGACCTAAATACGACTTGTTAAACTTGTTGAGTGATATGAGGATGTGCTCAGATTGTAAACTCAAGTTCCTGCTAACGTCAAAAATGGAAATTGAAACGGTGGGGACAGATTCAAACATCCAGCTTCATAAAATCTATCTCGAGGCCTTGGATGTCGAGGAAAGCATAAAAGTTTTAAAGAATGGTGCACGTTTGACGTCTAAGACTTATCCTGAAACTGAAGTCAAACTACGCAAAATAGCTGAACTCTGTGAAAACAATCCCCTTGCACTTCGACTTGCTGGCCCTCTACTTGCAGAGGGATCGGAATACACTTTTAACGAACTGAAACGAAAGCTTGAGCAGAACCCAGTACGAACTCTTCGTATCATGCCAATGATGGAAATAGCTTTCGAAAAACTAGACGAGTCTTTGCGACGTGCGCTAGTTTCTCTATCAGTGTTTCCTCGGTCTTTCCAACGAGATGCAGCAGAGGCAATACTTGGTGATAACTGTTCTGAAACTTTGACAATTTTAAAGGAAAGGTGTTTGATCCAGAAGCAAAGTGGTAGGTATCTCATACATTTATTGATTAGAAGCTATGCAAAGCAGATCGGGCAAGACGAATTTGGCCATATTCTTGCTGTTGCCAAACAGTGTTACCTCAGACACTTTTTGTCACTGGTTTTGAGAAACGCACATAAATATTGGCGAAAGGACACATGTAAAGAATCTTTAAGGCTGTTTAATGAAGAAAGGATTAATCTGGAATCCACTCTAAGAGAAGTAGCCGGAGGTAAAGAGAAAGTCCAAACTTGCCAGGAAATTGAAGACCTAGTAGAGGCTTCTGCTCAGGTAGCGCCATAAATTGACGGTTGCGTGCCTTTTAAGCTTTCTGTTCAAGTTTTTAAAGGCCTTCTTCAGTTTCCTGAAAGTTTACAAAATGTTACCAAGCAAGTGGAGATCTTGTGCCTCCTCTATGACGCATCAAGGAGACGCGGTGGGGACATGGATAAAGCAAGAAACCTCATTCACCAAGCCATTAAACTGCACGACAGCAATCTGCCTCTTTTTGAACAAAACAGTTTTTCGGAAGCTTTTTACTTGAGCCACTATGGAAGATACCTGTCTCAGGACCTTGAGACGAGGCACAATCTCTTCTGGAAAAGGCACTCTCAATTATTGACCACGCATCTAAATTTGATAAAGGCAGAGTTCTAAGTCAGATGGGGTACAATGCACGGCTTGGCAAACGCGACAATGAAACAAGAAACATTGAGGCTCTCCGATACTTTCAAGAGGCCCTGGACTTTCGTCAGTGTCATTATGGAGAGCATGTTGTGACTGCGCTTGCGCACAAAGGCGTGGCGGGTATCTATCTGTCTACCGAAGATTTTGTCAAAGCAGAAGAACACTACGAAGCAGCAGTTCGAATTTTTGAGTGTACGGGAATGATAAAACAGAAAGAGGTAATTCCGACCTATAAGAACTTTGCAAGGTGTTGTGAAAAGAGTGGTAAGATTGAAGAAGCTCGAGCAAAATTCGAGATGGGCATTGAACTTGCTGATACCACTATTGAGGGAAATCATAAATGGAAAGTTGAGATCAACACCAATTTGGCATTAATTTTGTACAAACATTATGACGATGAAAACCGTAAAGCGGAGGAAATTTCCAGAGACGTTTTTCAAATGGCTAAAGAACTTAAAATGGAGACCTGGTTTCAAAGCGAAGAGCTTAAGACGTTTTACAAAAAGAAGGACTCGCGTAGTTAAAGGGCACCTTTTTATAAGGCAAGGATTTTTGCAAAGATACGCATAATTTTTCATTTTTTGTAATACGTTAAAATTTCCTCCCCCAAAATGTTTTTTTTTTTTTTTTTACACTTTTAACACCGATGGTTACCAATCTTGATTGGTTTTTTAGAAAAACCTGCAAGGGTGACAGGCCGCTCATCCTCACCGGCTTGAAAACTTTGAAAATCTTTTACATATTGTTTCAACGAGGATAACTCACTCGGAGATTTTACACTTTAAAATTAAACCTGATAGATGGTTTATATGCTCGTTGACATAGCTTACGTGTAGCAGAACAAGAAAAAAAGTGTAAGTTTAGCACCTAATGCAACAGACAATTTATTCAGCTCGTGTGTATTCAAATTGGATTTGTTGTTTGTTTTATAAGATATGTCTGCTCAAAATAGGGTAAAAATAATGATCATCTTTCATAACCGCTGTTATCTTAGGTATCTGACTTTAAAACTCCGCAAACCTGAAAACGATTAAAACGGCTTGCAAATGCGGCTTTTGACAACTTCAGAAAACTTATTAGGCCTAACTTTTACAAAATTCTCCCAATGCTTAGGAGGCACACTGATTTGTTTGACACGAAGCTATGATTTTCTAATTTACAAGTAGTTTCTTCGCTAACGTTGAAAATAAGGACGCGTATTTGGCAATATTAAAACTAAACTAGACAGCCGCGACACAGCCTTCTGTGTGTTGCTGTCGTCCGAACTTACTGTTCCGTCCCTCCTTCCTTCCTTCTTTTCTTTAATATGCTCCGCAACAGAACAAAACTGCTTGAGCGTTGGAGCCTTACTGAATCTGGTTGGGAATAGGACAAGAAAGCTTGATTCCCTTTCCCAGGTAAAAGATTTCCAGAGAAAGCATACTTATGGATTACTGAATCCCTTCCAACCCCCCAACCCCCCATTCAGGGGCATTTGTTTGGGATTTGTCAAGCCATGTGCGCCCTCCATGAGGCACTTGCCACAAAAGGTCTGTTTGGGAATGAAGGTCCTGTCAAAGAAAATATTTATTTCATATAAAGAGTAAATTAGCTTAACGTGTTAAATAATTAATAGACTAGTAATAGCTATCGTTAAGTACCAACGAGCAAAGATTTTACCTATACGCGCGCGCTGTTGAACTTGTTTAGAAAGGTCATGAAACACAGTAACTGATGAAAATAGATTGAACTTAATTCGATTGCATTGAAAATAGGGCAAACTTAAAACAAGGGGCACACAAACACCAACCCACGGCCGGGCCAGTACCTCACATATGAACGGGTAAAACCACGTCTCAAAAACCCCTTACTGCCGAGATTAGTTCAAAGCAGTTTATCAAGCGCCAGTTCCACACAACTCACGTGGGAGCTTTTGGCTGGGAACCACACAGCAGTTCTACCAGACATGCGCGGGGAAGGTGGATCACGAGTTACCAGTAAATTAAAGCAAGGGCACACATACACCTACTCACGCCCTGGCCATTACCTCACGCATGCGCACAGCCATATCACGCGGGCAGTGGCAGCCATGGACAGCTGTTTCGCCCTTACTGGGTGTCATCAGCATGGCATAGCCGTCGGTCAGTGACTGGGGAAAAACCGTGTTTAGAAGAACCTTTCCTAACGAGACGAGTCATTTAAGTGCCAGCTCCACACAAGCTCCACGTGGGAGCTGCTGGCTGGGAACCGCACGGCAGTTCTCCTACGACATGCGCGGGGAAGGCGGATCATAAGTTTGGTGTAAGTGTGCCCCTTGCTTTAATTTGTCTGTTGAAAATAGTGAACTAAACTTTTCTACTGCATAAATAATTTGAAATCCCGACTTTAGGCAGCAAATTTTTCGAGATATTGAAGTTTTTGCTTTTGTCCGAAGTTGAGCATGAGTCATTTTGAATAAAATTTAGTGGCTTTATAAGCAAACTAAAAATCCTCGAAAAATTATATAAAGTCCGTGAATATTCAACGTACAGACTTATATTTGGTGTCTTTTTAAAACTAAAAAGATTTATTGCGCACCAATGAAGCCTTCCGAATTATTTTGCTTCAAAGACACAAAAAATTTCGCTGCGTTATTATTTTTTTTCGGCATGCAATAAAAAATTCCAGCGGGCAAATGCTACTGATATCGCGTAGGATGGAAATGATCCACCCGACGATTGGTTGAAGACGGGATGAGCACGGGACTCACAAACACGCACACGGCTCGTGGGTTCTCTGATGTGTATCACGTGTTCGCTCGAAAACAATTCATTCTCTGTCCTGCATTACGTCATGGATGCCTTACATTACTCTTTGTTACATCGATTCGAGTTTTTTTCTGCCCCTGGAACAATCGCACACAGCTCTATTAGGCTGCTCGTTAGCAATAACTCAAAACAGGTCTTGTTAAAATTTTATCGCTGGCACCAAACACCAGCCAGAGGAGAGCATGACAGTATTTTGCATACTGTTATTGCGTAGAAAAGACTATGACGACGCAGGGGAAGTTAAGGACGTTTTACGCATGTAGAGATTGAAGAGAAATTGTCCCCTTTTGCAAAGATTGTCATGGAAAGTTTTACCTTATTGAGTGACACTTTTGAAAAAAGATCATTTTCAACGTCCGAGGCGTCCTTCTTTGTGGTCCGTTCGAAATCTCGGGAAAACTCTCTCGTCGCCGATGTTCTAGAGTATAATCGGTGTACTTTTACTGAGCAAGGTGTTGCCATTTACTTCCTTTTGTGAAGTTAATACTGTTTCGTCTATTTCTTCACTGCGTAGATTTGCGATTTTTCAGCCTTTTTCATAGGAACATTATTTTTGCGTCTTTGCTTTGTGCATTTGCTCACATATTTACGCCAAAACATGATTTTTCTGTGCTGTAGGGTCCACCTTGGGGCATTTTTATTTTGCAGTTTCCAAAGGAGAAGCATAAATCCCCGGAGAGTTGGGCACCCTGGAAATTAACTGAGCCTTTAATTGTGTAAATAAGCGGTATGGAAACTGCGGGCGTACGGTATTACGCACGAGTTGTTGACGTATCAGAAATCGAACGAGTGAGATTTCTGATACAAAAACGACGATTGCATATATAGAGCGTTTTCACTCACGTGGCCAGCATCTATGCAAATTTATTGAAACAAAAGAAAGCGTTTGCATAAGAAAAGGGTTCATCTCCCACTGGATTTGTCTAGGGCACCAACATGGTTCGCCATTTCATTGTTTTGGGACACCAATATTACAGCAGTGACGTCATGTGAACACACTCTATACCGTACGAAGCACTTTCCATGTGGTATTGTGTTTGTTATATACATACTGAGACATTCATCGTTTTGGCAGCCTTTTTATCTCAAATCTTTGCAAAATGCTACACACCGCGAAATAAAAAACAAAACGAAGCATCAGCTTATTAGTAAAAACGTTTGTTAATAATATTAATAAGGGAAAGGATATGAGGTAATCCAAGAATGTTGTTCTGAATGCACAATTGGAAAGGAATGAATTTAAGTAAAATTGAACGTATTATTTTTTCACGTGTGAAAAACATCGTTTGCTCCTCTGATTGGCTAGAACTCATTTGCGTATTGAAATTTACGGTGAGTATTTATCAGTATGTATAAAATAAAAGGAATTTTTTTCGTCGTACGTTAGTCCACGTTTCCTTGACATCTTGAATTTCTTCATGGGTGTATCCGATTTGTAAACCTAAACTTTTTAGATCCCATGCAATCCAACGAAATTTCTGTGTAGCTCTTCGAAAAAGGGTTTAATATATAGATTTAGCCAGGGCTGAAAACAAAGCTCTCGTTAACTAGGTACTTATAAACAAAAAAAAAAGAATCGTGTAATGCTAAACAGCGACGGCAATGAGAACGGCCACGAAATCAATAAATCTAATTCGTATAAGTAATCACATGATTTTTCGCTAGCAATTTGGAATAAATAGGCACTAGTAAATTTTTCAAGGACCAACTAAATGCAAGAGCCCGTAGGGCCAACGCTTTCAAAATCATTCAGCTAAGAACTTGGAAATGTGCAAGGATTGATTTTATATGGTCACCAGCCTGTTTAAGATAACTTGGTTTGAATAATCAGCAAAAGTAAGTATTTTGAATTCATCCTCGATTATGAGAGCTCGGTGTTTACAAGAAGCATTTACAAGAAGTATACTGCAGTTTTGAAATCATGAGAACGGTTCGAACAGCCAAAGATGAAAGACACTTGCTAAGGTTTTTTAACGACTGCTCATCATTGTCTGTTCTTGAGACCACATCATAGCTGGATTCATGGAGAAATTTTTTAGAATTAAAACCCGAAAATGAAGGAGGCAATTTGTTTTCTTCCGACGCTGCCATCGATGGGTAAGTGGAGCCACAGTTGTTGTGATGTCGGAAAGTATATATTAATATAATATTTGCTTTTTCTCAGCACTGGGGTTTTCATTATTTCATTTAGATACTGGAAGAGCTCGTAGCTTTTCTTCGTCGGCTTCATCGTAGTCGTAGGGGACATTTATACCTCTGTGGCCTGTGACATTGGCGATATGTTCTAAACTTACAATCTTTGCTTTCTTCAGCTTCCTGACTGTTGCTTTTCGGTTGTTTCTGTAGGTACCGAAGCACAGTATACGCCATCACGCTCGAATATTTTACTTCGGTCTCAATGCATAATTTGCCCAAATTATTTCCAAATGGAGAAATTAAAGAAATTGTTTCAAAAGGCAATATACCAAAAAAAATAAGAAACTAAGCAACAATTGAGTCCGTGAGTCAGTCCGTTGCCTCAAGTACAAAGGTCCACAGAGTCCACAAGTCTAAAGGTCCACAGAGTTCACAGGTCCACGAGTCCACAGGTCCACGGGTCCACAGAGTCCAGGTTGACGGAGTCCACAGGTCCACAGGTCCACAGGTCCGCAGAGTCCACAGGTCTACAGAGTCCACAGGTCCACAGAGTCCACAGGTCCACAGAGTCCACAAGTCCACAGGTCCACAGAGTCCTCAAGTCCACAGGTCCACATAGTCCACTAGTCCACAAAGTCCACAGGTCCACAGGTCCACAGAGTCCACAGAGTCCACAGAGTCTACAGGTCCACAGGGTCCACATAGTCCAATAATCACTTCTATGGTTAATTGTTCCTTGACTCTTGGATACTTTCCAGTTGCGTGGAAAGCTGCTCTAGTTGATCCACGGCTGAAGAAACCTTGTCAAAGCGCCTCCCTTTCAAACCTTATACCCGTGAGAAATCTCCAATTTATTTCGAAACTTACGGAGAGAGCAATGTACTACCAAACCCAAGAGCATTTAGTGCGATCAGAGCTGTACCCAACGCTCCACTCAGCCTATCGAGCAGGCTATAGCACGGAGACGGCCCTCCGTGAGGTACACAGTGACATCTTGCTTAACATGGATAACCAGAGGGTCACTCTACTAGTGCTGTTAGACTTGAATTCAGCATTTGACACTGTAGATCATGAAGTACTTCTCCGTCGTCTTGAGATAACTTTTGGCATTGCAGATATTGCACTTCAGTTGTTCAGATCCTACCTGACTGGTAGATCACAGCGTGTATTACTTAATGGGAGCTTCTCAGAGGATTTATCTCTACCTCATGGTGTACCGCAGGGTTCATGTCTGGGGCCGCTGCTTTTTACAATTTATGGCAGCAAGCTATTTGAGGTGGTGAAGCGCCACCTCCAAGATGTATACGCAAACGATAACCAGCATACGTATACTCCACACGCAGACGATAACCAGTTATATATCTCATTTAAGCCTGGTTCTAGTGCGAGTGAATTAGAAGCGGTAACTGCATTACAAGATTACATTCTACACATCAAGACTTGCATGACGGCTGACAAACTTAAGCTAAATGATGACAAAACAGAATTAATTGTAATCGGAACCCGCGCGCAGTTGGACAAGATAAGCATATCAGAGCTCAGTATTGATCACGTGAAAGTGTCTGCAGTATGCAACGTTCGGAACCTGGGGACGTGGTTCGACAACCATCTGGGCATAAAAACCGCCATCAACAAGACTTGTCAATCGAGACTTTACCATCTGCATGATATTGGGCGGATTAAAAGATTTCTTAATAGAAAGAAAAAGTAGATTGTTCAGGCAATAGTGATGTCGAGAATAGACTATTGCAATAGCCTATTGCATGGTGTTGCCGCTACGGACCATAGCAAGCTCTAACGGGTGCAAAACGCGGCAGTCCTCATTGCGAAGAAATGAACAAGTCACATCGTCATTTATACGTCTTGACTGGCTGTCGTTTAAGTTTAGAATCAATTTCAAGATTTGTATGCTCTGTTTCTGTTTTTTCAGAGTCCTGTGGACTCTGTGTTTCCTTTAAATGAGAACAAGATGGCAGAGTTCTATTTTCAGTTTTTGGCAATTTAAGGAAATTGTACTCCTTGGGCCATAACGAGTCGAACAGCACATAGTTGTATCCAAATTAAGAGTAGGCATTTTTCTGTTACGTAGGTGGATAAAAAAATCGAATAATGTCAAATTCTGTGAAATATAATTAAGTGGCATTATGGAAAAAAATCGCCCATGATGTTATCGCCAAGGGTGCCTAAATAACGGTAATTGTCAACATCGTACCGTGAAAACGAGCGGCCATGGCCCCCAATGTGGATTTTACCCCGCATGCGCGCGTCAGGTTGTTTCTTGCGCCCGTATTACTTTCATGCGTCTGCTACTCAGGCTATGTGGACCTGTGGACTAAGAAGTGTAAACTTGTGAGGGTGTGGACTCCGTGGACCTGGGGACCTGTGGACTCTGTGGACTCATGTGGACCTGTGGACTCGGTGGACCTGTGGACCTGTGGACTCTATGGAGCTGTGGACCTGTGGACTCTGTAGACTCATGTGCACCTGTGGACCTGTGTATTTTATGGACATGTGGACTCTGTGGACCTGTGGACCTGTGGACTCTATGGACCTGTGGTCTCTGTGGACTCCGTGGACGTGTGGACTCTGTGGACCTGTGGACTCTGTGGACTCATGTGGACCTGTGGACTCGGTGGACCTGTGGACCTGTGGACCTGTGGACTCTATGGACCTGTGGATTCTGTGGACCTGTGGACTCTGTAGACTCATGTGCACCTGTGGACCTGTGTACTTTATGGACCTGTGGACTCTGTGGACCTGTGGACCTGTGGACTCTATGGACCTGTGGTCTCTGTGGACTCCGTGGACGTGTGGACTCTGTGGACCTGTGGACCTGTGGACTCTGTGGACTCTGTGGACCTAAGGACCTTTGTACTTGAGGCAACGGACTGACCCACGGACTCAATTATTGCTTAGTTTCTTATTTTGTTTGGTTTATTGCCTTTTGAAACTATTTCTTTAATTTCTCCGTTTGGAAATAATTTGGACAAATTATGCTTTGAGACCGAAGTAATTTATTCGAGCGTGATGACGTATACTGTGCTCCGGCACCTACAGAAACAACAACAAAAAAAGACAGAATGCCTACCATGGATCATTGCAAGTATTCCTTATTTTTTGCAATTTTTTGGAGAAATCCCAGTTTTTGCTGGGCACCCTTGGACCTCCGATTTTTCGCAATTTTTTGGAGAAATTGCAGTTTTTGCTGGGCACCCTTGTACCTCCTCTAACACTTATCTTAATTAATTTAAGCAAAAACTGCGATTTCTCCAATTTTTCGCAATTTTTGCTACTGCGTGCAAACTTGGACATATCTCATCTACCGAGCGGAAGGCCACGGGTTAAAGCCGGGACGGACCATTAACTTGGGTCTATAAATAACTAAGAAGAAAGTGCTGCCTTCGTATTAATGACATCTGCAAACGGTTAAACGTTTTAGTCTGATCTCGATTAAGGACATTAATCCCCCTCCTGGATTAAACTGTTGGCTCCGTCTCATATCCCTCTTATGTGGGACGTTCAAGACCCCACACACTGTTCGCAAATAGTAGGGAACGTATAGTCCCTGGTGCTGTTGTCCATCTCAAATTCGCATTCACCTCAGTGGCAGAGGGGGGTGGGAGGGAGACTTCATGAGCGTAACTTCTTAAATTCTAAATGCAACACAAGCCGACTAGCCAAAGTCCCCCAACCAGTGTTTCAAATTATCTAAGAAAAGCCTTAAGGGGCTGTTGACCAGTGGCAAGAGCCATAATAGGACATAATAGTCCTATAGTTATGGCTCTTGCTAATGGTTAACTCAACCCAAGATTACGCTTTTTTTTTTTTTTTTTTGAAGTGTTATGTTATGTTATGTTTTGTTTTTCAGGTGATTTTTGTTTGTTTGTCTGTTTTTCCATGTTTGGATACATCAGTTTAGTTTTCAGCGCTGCCATAAATCGGGTTCAGGAATCAAAATGACCTTAATGGCACATAGCATAAGGTGTGACCTTTCTATTGCGTGACATGAAATTAAACCGGACACGATTTGTGAACGCCTTCGGCAAAAAAAAATTATCGTTTAGCACCGACTTCGAGGAAAATTGTGAAATTTTTAAAGGAGATTTTCAAAACATAATGTGACACCTCCGGGCTGTCGCGAGCAAAGCTATTTTAATAAACTTTAGACAATTTCCGAATTCAAAAAGGAAGATCAAGAAAAGATTGATTTTAAAACAAACCAACCTCACTAGGGAGGAGAGGGGCTGCTTCAATGCAACCTTGTTCCCAGGATCCTTTCTCTGGCCTCTATAGCCCCGGCGTGCAAGAGAAGAGAGGACCCTAGAAAGTAGCTACTTTGACCCTCTCTTCTCCGAATTCAAGCGAGCCTTCCAGTTCTTTCGGGAAACAATGATTTTAGGGTGCCTAAATCAACAGAATTCTGGTTAACTCTGATCTGTGCTCAGATACTGTGTGTCTGTGTTCTTGCAAGTGACACAGAGGTGAGATTTTTTTCTTCTTTACGTAAACGGTTTAACAGTTGTTGCTCTCCCAAGCTGCGTATCATTAAAGATATCCTTAACTGAATAATTTGCATTACACCAATTATATAAATTTGTGTAGATCTTTCACTATCACATGAACCGCTGAAACTCCATTCAAATTTGTGAAGGCGCTTTGAATCTACACTGGACTCGAACGGATCATCACAAAAGGTTTAGGCAAGAAAACTTTCGAAGGATTTCTTCCGCCATGTTGTGTACTAATCGCAGCGAACACGTACCACTGTATCTTTTAAGTATATTTCTCTGTTGCTCCGCTGGAATCTATCATATATTTTCATTAAATGAATTTCCTATCTAGCAGTTCGCTTTAACTTAATTCAACGATAAACTCGAACGAATAATGCTGCAATTAGAGTTTTCCTATTTAGGCGAATATTCAGTTAAATGGAACGCATTTTTCCACCCAGTCAAAATGGTTTCTAAGTCAAAACGAACTCTCTTAAAGTTTGACAGAAATCTACGTGTGCTTTTCACAAGTGGGAACTCACATAAATTGCATAAAGTGAGAGCAAATGGAAGGCACAAACTGTCTGTAAAAATATAAAACCACTTGACATCATGTTTCTAGTCTCAGAGGGCGTTTCGGTTTTAAGCTTCTTGTATGTACATGACTTAAATCTTGTTTGTTCAGAAAAATAATGTCTATTTTCACCGCCGAATCAAGCTAAATTCCTTGTGGCTTTTGTAACTTGCTTTATGCTTTTTAAATGCTTCGTTTATAGTTTCCTTCTTCTTGCATTGAAAATGCTAAACCGAACCATTGATGAAAGTGTATTCAGTCTTCACAGTTGAACATCCGAACCTGACGCGTTTGAAAATCATGCCGAAAACAATTCAGGCTTGTTCATTTGAGTTTATTTTTTCGCTGGCTTTTAACAATATTCTACCATGAAACACAGTTCGATAACCAGGAGTTGCTCTTCAGAAACCACCTTCATCGTGCAGGCGTATACTCGATACTCTGCTATTGGCATGTGCTCCAACATTTTCAACTGGGGTTAACTCATTTCTTGTTGCTTTGATCTTCTGAGGTACTTATTTATTTGTAATGCTGCTACCCATGATAGCTTTGTTTGGATTGAAAGCGGAAGATGCAGACAAAAATAAGTTTGCATTTCACCATGTGTATTCATGATGTTAAAAACTTTAATCTACTTTTGAACAATGAGTAACGTTTAAATTGCAGTGTGCAAATTCAATTCAACACAAATTTGCATCCAATTAGCTAACAAGGCGGAAAAAGTCTTTTCAAGACCAATTCCGTTTAATCGGAAAACTCTATTACGCCAGTTTCTTGTGCATCATTCATTTTACTGCATGCGTCTTTAACCGAAGTGCATATATAATTTTGATCAACAGCGATTTTCCGAAGCAAAAACAAGTAAAAATAAGTGTAAAACATCGACGTATTGGCGTCATCTTAATGAGAATTGTATGGAAATTTGGAAATTTTTAATTTTACATTTTCAAAACTCGGTCACGGTCTGGCAGTCCAAATGACCACAAAAATATTTTGATATTCTTTTTCTTGAATTTTCTTTCACAGCAGTGAGCGTCTAAGGCGTTTTCTCTTTCCTTTTTTCTTTTTTCTTTGTTGTTGTTGTTGTTGTTGTTGTTGTTGTTCCTTGTTGTTTGATTAATTTGTCGGAATTTCACTCACCACTAGTAAATGGAAACATGAGCAAGGATGTATAAAAGTAGGACACGTAACTATCTTTTGATTTTTCTTAAAATGTCGGCCTCATTCCTTTGGCATGAGCCAGGTCAGCTTATGAGAAGAAAGTTGGCTTGAGTATTTTGTCTAGTTTGATATAGTGTGACAAACTATAAGTATTTTTAAGTGGTTGACATGTAAAATTAAACCTTGTGCCGCTTTGTTGAGTTTATCTATTGTTTCCAAAGAAACAAAATAAAATGAAACACTGGCGGTTATTTTTAAAACGAGAAACGGGGAATGGGCGACTTAATGGGGATAGAAAAATATAGAAAACGAAAAGGATAGAAACGTTTCTGGTAAATTTTCTTCTAATTCAATTACATTCAATGCTTTTATAAGCCGTCAGTTACATCCAAAGCTTATATTAGCGGACTAAATCCACGGAGCCCAAAGGAGTGTTTAATTCTGCAAATATTCTCTGAATAGCAGATGCCCGTCCGTCGACTTGTATTCTTCCTTGCTTTTTCAGTTCTTCCAAGTTCGGGTATTTCTTCTTTGCGAATCGTGTGAAATGTTCAGCCATTTTGTCTTGCTCCACCAACACAATGCAACCTCGTCCCAATTATATGCTGTACTATTGACGTCATTTTCCAAATATCGCATACGTCTTAAAAAGTTGGTCAACGCTAGCCAGTTGAAGAATTAGCCGGGTATTTGAGCCAATCAGGAACGGAGAAATCTTTTGAATGAATAACATGATGGACAATAGACACCCCTTCGTTAGAGAAAGATGAACAAAGAGAAATTGTTCATTGTTAACCAACTGTAACATGTTTTGTGGATGGTTATGCCCTCTTTCAAATAAAACAGAAACGTCACCAGCTCTTAAAGAGAAAACGTTTATGTAATTAAAGTACTTCATAGTTTATTAGTTTTTTTAGCCATTTTAGCAGAATTAATGCGTTACACCTAAAAAGGATCCAGAACCGTGCACATTAAGGCCACTAGGTTGTTTAAAGGGCATGCGCACTGGCAAGTTCATCATGCCCATTTTTTTACTTTGCCTTGTGACTCTTTTGGTAGATCCCGCGCCTTTACTTTAAATGTTCTTTTTTTATTTTAGACGCTGCTCTATATATTGGTACTTGAGTCCATTATTAGAGTTATTAGCGTCAGTAATTCCAGGCTCTCGTTGCAGAGTAAAGTAACATTCTGTTCATGGCTGCTGCATCGCCAACATTTCCTATCTCAAGGGAGACCACTAATTATGCCAGATTATGTGTCCTTTTGGTGGATGTTGGTTCTCAGGTCCTGAGGGAGACATTCGATAGAATTCGTCCGCCTGGACCTCTTGACACTGTTTTGGGAACACCACCAACATCTGACACGCTGAAATCACTTCTAAACAAAAAGTCGTGAATCCTTCACAATGGAGCATTTTGTATCCTATCATCAAATCTTCTGTCTCATCTGAAAAATTTGACATCACCCTGCTGATGGTGCTGCTCAGGAATATTTGTGGCCTGACTCCGCCAGCCGCTGGGTGGGATGCCCTTCCTTCGCCTATAGACGTGAATTGTGAGGATGACTTAGCTCGCATCAAATACTACAGAAACACAGTGTACGGTCATGCTTCTCAAGCGACGGTTGACGATACAAAATTTAACGATTATTGGATGAATATCCGCGACACGCTGGTAAGACTGGGAGGGGCGGATTACCAAGCGCCTGTTGATGGTCTTCAGTATGCATGCATGGACTGTGACACAGAGGAACGCTATATAGAGATGCTAAAGCAGTGGAAGATGGACGAGGACGTCATCGGGGACGTCTTAAAGGACAAGATAAATAACGTTGAGGCCAAAGTAGATAACGTTCAAGCAGCAGTGGATAGAATTGAGACACAATTGGTACCAAGGCCGGGTAAGTGAAATGATAGATAAAGAGGCCTTACAGTAATTTGTCCGATTGCCTTTTTGACTCAAAACTGAAATAATCAAGTTCAAAAATTATTCTTCCCGGGAACGCTTTACCGTCACTGTAAATGCAATAAGAATTAGTCACTTATGGTCACGCTGCAACGCACGCAATAAGCGCAGCACCAACAACTTTTTGTATTACCTATGCTCCTTTTTTCCAGGTTTTGCTTGGAATATCAACTTGTTTATTGCCATATGACATGTTCTTTTTTATGTGTCCCTAGTCTTCACATCAAGCACAGTGACACGAGGAGGAAATGACGACGAGGAAATGGGTAAATAAAGTAAACTTGTCAGTCGAGTTTTCAACTCAAAATCTTTTTTAAATTCCTGCTTGCTTGATTAGCACGTGCACAACAAAACATGTTGACGTTACAACTCTTTTTACATACTCTCATGCAAACACACCTCGCGGCCAATCAGAACGCGCGTACTATCTTTAGTTATTTCATAAAACAGGGCAGTTAGATAACCCAGGGTTAGTATGAAATTTGAATTCAGAAATGAAAGCTTAAATAGCAAATTCAGTTTAGTTCTCCTTGTCTACAATTTGTTATTTGAGAGGATACTCTGAATAGAATAGAGAAAATTTTCGGAGAAAATGCTTTGGAACAAAAAATGAAAAAACTGGATTAAAACTTAACCCCGGGTTAGCGCCAATCGACCTTCGAACAACTGGGCTCAGGTTACTTGATGAGAACGGAAAATCGAACATGAACTTGACCTATAAAACCATCATACGATCGTGTTACAAACCTGGTAAAATATTATCTAATACTCGGTGGGAACGAACGTGGCCCGAAGGGCGACGCATCTGGAAAGCAAAGCCTTCCGAGCGGGGCACGAAGTGCTAAGGGGATGAAAACAGACTTATTCAATGTGGACTGTGGCTTACTGGCGAAGGAAACGGAAGTCAAGCTTGCTGTCGCGCCAAATTTGGAGGGAATAATCACATTTACGGACAAAAAACTTAGTTAGCAGGGACGCAGCCAGGATTTTTCAAAGGGGGGGTCATCACCAGGGACACCATCTGGGGATCGCCGACTATATATGGTTTATACCGCTGCTCTCCCTCGTGTATCAGCGGGCTCAGTCGTATTATCGCGGCATGAAGGTCCATATTAGCTAAATACAAGAGCCGTTGACGAAAATACTTTACAACTTTTAAAAGTGGGCTTTTCAACAATGGCTTTTACGGCCAAGATATTGTCATGGCGTTTTCGCCACCTGAATATTGTAGGTTGTCTGCTCAAAAGAAGGCCTACCAAGGAGGGTCAGGGGCACCCCAGGACCCCCCCCCCCCCCCACCCCCTAGCTACGCCCCTGGTTAGGTCCAGACTTTTGAGAAAACAAAAGTGCAATCTTTATCTAGCCGCAACAAAAAGCTTAACGCTTTAAAGGCGCACAAAGAAAATCAGTGGCAGACTCCTAGGAGGGGTACTCCGGATTTCAAGGGACAGGGATGATCGAATGGGGGTAAAAATCAAAACCCAAAAAAACCCCTGGACCAAAATTTAACACCAAAAAAAACCCATGCCGAATTTTCGAGCAACAAAGATTTCCAGACAGCATTAAATGATATAACACGAAAAACATAAACATCAATTTCAAATACCCAACCAAATCCCTACTTAAATCAAGCTACCCAAAACATACTTGCCAAAGTTTTCCTACCCAAAGAAACCCCGAAATTGAAAATTTCAAACCCCAAAAAATCCTTTGGTCATCCCTGTCACCTGTCACTTGAAATCTGGAGGAAATCCCCCGACCCCCCACTGGGGCTATACTGCAGCATGCAGAGACCGAATTCCGTCATTCCGTCAGCAACACCTACAGGATACTACAGAAACATATACACCACAGGAAATAATCCATGTGCATAAACAGCGCAGTTTCACAAACTCTTAAAGCGAAACTAGCTGATTAAAGTTTGGAATGCTCCATGCACTGTCTAGAGAAAAAAGAGAGAAAATAATATCTGTTGTTCGAGCAAACTCTAACGTCATGTTTCACATTTTCACTAGCCTGCGAAAACAGTCGTTTCTCCTCGCTCTTCGCCGCTGGCCGGACTTTCCTCGCGAAACGTCCTAGGCGAAGAGCGAGTAGAAACTATTGTTTTCGCAGGTACACTATCACGAGCTACTGAGTCGTGTATGGCCTGTCAACACTCTGCAAGTGAAGAAAAAATGCTGTTTTGGTATCAGCTGAGGAAAATGGCGCCGATTTATTCAGGGACTGACGATTTATGGTGGGCTGAAAATTGGCCTAAATTAGTTTCATCCATTGTCTCTTTGTTATGTCATAACTGCTGTTATTGTTGTGCACTGTCATTACCTTCAGCGGTTTTCCGAAGCATTGGATAATATTTTACCAGGTTCATGAAGCCTCTGCTCACAGCGTACGGTTTGCTCGGTTCCACAGTATAAAAACAAAGGCGATGCGGGGTATCAACAGTAAAATTTAACTGCAATCAACAATCAACGTCACAAATAACTCCTCTGTGCAGCTAGTAAGCGAGTTTCGCAAAGTTAGAGCGCTGTTCCACATCTGGGGACAAGCGTCGCGCAAGACTGGTCCATGCCTTATTCGATGCAACGACGGCGACAGCATAGAACATCAATGTGATGGGTTTAATAAGCATATGGCGAAAAAATTGTGAGTGAGGTTTTTACTGTAGTCGCCGTCCTATTCTCGATTTTCACTCACGTTAGAAAGCAGAAATAAAAATGGAAACCTTTTAACAGTCTAGCTGGGAAGTGAAAGAAGATAAATATACAAAAAGCCTTGCCAAGAATCAGGTCTATGCAATAGTTCATATGCCGAAATTTATAAAGCTTTGTATGGAGACGCCATGCTTGTGTCTCTTTCAGGGGCACAAATATGGCCGCCGGAAACCAACAGAAACATTTGTTTTTGAGTTTTCCTACTTATGCGTGAATTCGTCGCTTGAGGAACACATAAAGACTAAAGCAATATTTAGTCTAAGACAAGGAATGTTTAGATAGCAAAATCTCCAAAAATCCGTAATGTTTTTAACCGACATAAGAGCTTTCCCGGCCGCCAGCTAATTGCCGCGTCACGCAAAAGCCTAAAAATTCAAGCGTCCTGTATCGCAAAACAAAGAACCCTTTTGAACCGAAAATTTGTTTGTATAAAGGTTTTAAGGTGCTCTAATAACACGTGCAAGTAGAAACTCAGAAGAAGCGATAGTTTCTTAGTTTGAATTTTGGTGACGTCATGTGAAAACCAAGAATAAAATCCCTCGGATAACTGAAAACGCGGATATAAGGAACCTCTCCTTTGTCAATAAAAGCGATTAGTCTTTACACACTGAGTGATATTGGTGTCTCAAGCGCCAATCTGTTTGGTTCGCTATCTCGGTTTATAACGTTATATATTCACCGCTTTAGGCGGTGAATATAAAACAAAACAAAATCGCTGGAGTGGTGGTTTGCAGAAGTTTTATAGGAAGAACTTTTGAAAACACAAGAAAATTTTCCTGCCTTGTCGCAAGGAACATGGAAACTTTTAACCAAATTTGCCTGAAAATTTCCACTTTCTACTTTTTATAGGAAAAATACACTAAAAATATTGATATTTCTGACAGATAGTTTAATTTTTGGCAAAGAGGAGTCCTTTAAGGCGTTTCAGCTCCAAAAAAACTATGGCTTTAGTTATTTTTGCTCATAATTCCCATTTAGGGGCATTATTTACCCTATTTATTTTCTTTTTGGTAGAAATTTCTACCGTAATGTGTTGGCGATTATATTTAATTTCAATACCTTCATTTCCACTTTTGAAGATATGAATCCGCAGTACTTGCAAGATTTCATAATAATCTACTTCCTGTTAACCTACAAAATATAAGAAATCAAAGTTAAATTACGACCAAAAACGTTTCACTGTTTCAAAATTATAGTGCAAATAGGTTATTTTTTACCAAATTCCTTGTATTTTTTGTAAAAGAATATGGCTAAAATCATCCGTTTTTGTAAGAAATGCTACTTTGGAATATCGAAGTTTAACTTTGGAACGTGTTAAGGTGTGTATCATCCTGATTTGTAATAAACAACAGGATTTGTAATAAAATTCAACGTGGTATGTAATAACAAAAGGATTTGAAATAAGAATCAACCTAATATGTAATAAAATAACTAACCGGATTTGTAACTAACTTGGAACCAGATTTATAATAACATACTTAACCGGATATGTAATAACCTATCAACAGGATTTGTAATAACGCTACGAAAAGTGAGTCACATATTTTCATACTGTCTTGATGTGTATTTCTTAAAGATACTCGCTATTCTCCCACTTACGGAAGGGTTTGCATATCCAAAAAGTTAGGGATTAAAAAGGCCAATTTGAGAGGAGTTTAGGGGATAGGGTGTGGGGTGTAATATATTCTACATACCTTGCCTACACATATGACCTCTGACATTCAAACACAAAAAGGAAGGTACTCGCCACATAACGATGTTCATTATAAAAGTATGAAATTTACACACTCAAAAGCAGAGATGTAAAAATCGTCTTTCGATAACAAGAAACATTCTCATTGATCGAACGATTTTTTTTCGCACTGAGAAAAAAATATAATTCATGGATTCTGATCGTACGGCCAATGCGGGGGATCGCTTCGTTTTCCCGCCACTGCAGTGGAAGCTGCGCTTGGTTTACGGTTCCCTGCTTAGCTGTAAGATTTAAAAGCAGACATTACGATTTCCTTAATACGACTTGCATCGTTCTACAAGTAACAAAAGACATGATAAAAAAATATGTGGCTCTAAATAACAAAACTTCTTGGATTCAATAAAAAGTGAAAAGGTCAGGACACTCCCTTTGAGCATGGGCACCCAGCGAGAATATAGTTCAAAACCACTTAAACATAGCATTGTAACTTTTAGTATTTAAACGGTAGATATAGGCAAATTTTTATATCCTGAAAACTTTTTATCTGTTCTGATTTCCTAGCTGAAAGTTCTGTGATCCGAAAATTATTGGGATCAAAACTTAGCTTTTCGAAAATTTCAGCCAGAAAATAGGCTCCGGAAAATTCTAGGGGACCTTTTTAGGGTAAAAATTTGTTAAAAATGGGCAGTTATACCATTTTTTAGATGTTCGAAAATCGTAGGAGAGGAAGGCAAGCAAGAAATTTTACAACAAATTTTCCGAAAATTCTAAATCTCAAATCGTCTTCCGAACAGGCATTTTCCGAAAATTGACGTTGGGTGCCCCTGTTTAAGATAACGACTCAGTCAACACAAACACACTTCCTCAGCGGATCCAAACAATTATATAAAAAACATTCCGGGACCAGAGTTCTTATCTAGTAGATAAATTCCTAGTGAAGTGGATAAGTATTAAAGAAACCACTTTCGTTATCCCCTGGATAGTGGTTTTGACACTTGATAGCGCTCTCCACCTTTAGAACAACTGGGGCCAGACCACTAGGGCTAAGTGATGTATCAAATTCTTCTTTAATGAGGCTACGCAGAATTTAGTATGAAAGAGCCTAGAAAAGCAGAAAAGTCTTGGGAAGAAAAACAAATTAAGTGAAACGAAGAACCACTCTAAAAAGAGAAAGAAGTTAAAATTAAGAAACGAAAAGATAAGAAAAAAAAAGGAAAAAATCGACTCTGAGCCCTAGTCGGCGTTTTACTGACACCCTATTCTTCCTGGGCTGTTCCGAAAAGAAGGAGTGCCGAGTGCAGGGTGAGAGTCAAAAAGATAATAAAAAACAAGAAAAGAAAATAAATAAATAAAATTCAAAAGAACTAAAAATTCCTTATCTGAAAAGCAAAAAACTATGGTTAATAACGGAACCCAAGCATTACATTTGTAAACAACTGGGGCAAAACAATTCGACAAAGCCTAACAGTTTTGAAGGAAGAAAACCTTATCCGCTGTTGGACATGGCTCACGTACGTTAGTCTCTGGCGCAGCAGTGGCTTGAAAAAGCACAGGCAGCCCAAGCGCACTATGAGTGGGTTCGGGCTTCAGAGGTCATTTGGTCGGAATATACTAGAATTATTAGTGTATTATCTGATGCCATTCGACTTTTTTTCCATCGAGTACTGAACACTATAAAAGAAGGGAAGGTTGGAGACCTTCCAACCGACCCTCGCCGCGCGAAGGCCAATAAATTCCAAACAAAGCGACCTTCTTTTATAGTGTTAAGTACCCCATGGAAAGAAAGTCGACTAAACGGCTTTTAAACCGGCCGTAGGACACATAATGGCTGTGAACTAAAGGTAAGGGAACTTTTTGAATCAATATTTTGCGTGATCATCATTTTTTTTTTTTTCTTAACCAGTTGTAGATTCGAATACATGTGATAAATAAGGGCCCGAATCACATGTAATAATGCAAGAAATATCGACCTTCGTTATCTTAATCGCTAGTAGTATAGATAGACAAACAAGAAGACTTCATATCTTTAAGATTTTTGCATTTATTTGGCATCAGATAATACACTAATAATTGTAGTATATTCCGACCAAATGACCTCTGAAGTCCGAATCCACAGATAGTGCGCTTGGGCTGCCTGTGGAAAAAGTCATTATGCCCTGTTTTCTTTTGTTCCAGTTCAAGTACCACTTTGGCTAGTGTTTAATATACCAAATTTTGCATTTATTTTGTACATTCGTTATCATTATAAGGAGTTTTAACTTAAGTAATCTGCCGAACATAAAAATACTATATATGTGTGCCGCGTTTGCACTTCCATTGTTGCCTTATATATCAGGACATATCAATTGCTTATATTAAAACAAACTAGAAAACATTTTCGTTATTCTTGTTAGACTTAGGTTAGAAAGCGGGGCAGTCAGAAAATTAACAAGAATTTTATTTCAGCCCCTTACTCACCTCCCCCCGCTCCCTTTGAAAATTTCCAAATCCATCCTTAGAGGCAAGTAAGGGTATTCATGTTTTATTGGAAACACACATCAAAGTATCGCTCACTTTTCGCAGCGTTATTACAAATCCTGTAGATAGGTTATTACAAATCCGGTGAAGTATGTTATTACAAATCTGGTTGCAAGTTAGTTACAAATCCGGTTAGCTATTTTATTACACATTAGGGGTTAATTTTTATCACAAATACTGTTGTTATTACATATCACGTTGATTTTCAATACAAATCCGGTTGACACTACGTTAATTTACGTCATTTACTTTGTGCGCTTGTATATCAGCGGGCACATCAAAACTGTCTATCCGAGTTAAAATCACATAAAAAATCCAACTCGAAACAGTCGCTTGTGTAAATATCCAGATAAAAACTAGCAAATTCAACGTGGTGAAAGAATTGTGTAATGTTTACCGTTTAATTTGCCCCAGCACGTGCAGAAATGTAGAAGTTGCTACACAAATGAACGTGACTGCCGGAGCAAATGGTTTCTACAAGCACGTGATTTTTGGTGGAAAATTTTCGGGCGTTGTGTTGACAGTAGGCCACGACGTAGTATATCCATCTGGTAGGATTTAAGGTTTTCCACAGATAAAATTAGACGCGCATGACTGATGTAAAACTTTTACCACATCCACTCCATCAATAATTGTTTTTTATTTGCTTTAGTAATGATTTATTTATTTTGTTTGTGCGTTTGTAGCAACCATTTATGTTGTGAACAACATCGAAAGCATCAACCTAGGAGGAAGAGTAATCAGCATACGCGATCTTGCTAACTCCTGTCGAATGCATCAGGCAGCCGGTAGGCCCGGAGGAATGATTATCATACCGGTAGACATGTCGGTAGCTCAAGAAGAGCAAGAGCAGGTAGAAGGTACAGTCCCTGGGCAAAGTCAAGAATATCAGCAGTATGTTCCAACAGAAAATGATATCTGGGAAGTTGTTCTGTCATTCAAGAATTGTCTTAGTACTTTTTTGAACTACCTTAATAATAAACTGAACGTTTTAGTGCGAGGCCATCATCTAGGGAGTTTGTTGATAACCACTGAGTGCAGTTCACTGCAAATCCTTGAAGGACTTTGGAAAGATTATAAAAGTGGCCATCTCCAAGAAGTGGCTCAAGAAGCTCTAGTGACCAGCGACGTCTTAAAAACCCTTGGTGTCACTGGAATAAAGCTGAAAACTCTCGTTTCAGAGGAAGAATACGAGAAAGGAAAAACTAAATTGGTGGAGAATTTGGGGGAGCCTGATCACGGTAATACTGCAATTTGCATATTGTATAACTTGCTTGTTTAGTTTTTTTTTTCTTTCTCTCTCTTTCTTATAAAACATCAATATCTTTATTAAGGGGTTTTAATATGTTTAAGCCGTCTCCTGAACTACCGTGAAACCTGTATTAAGCGGACACCGTATTAAGCGGACACGGTTAATACAGGTTTCATTGTATTACTATATTCTTATAGTTTTCTTTAGACCCCCTACTCTGAGTTTTCAAGGAAAGTTTCATGGAGCGTATGGATATTGTCTGAAAAGACAGTACCCTTCCTCCAGAGAACTAAAGCGACAGATGGTGGAGAAAAAATGGAAGAACATCTTGGACTCCAAAACTATAAACTAATGCCACCTTCTGACTTGACAGTAGTCATTAAGGGATGATTTAGGCCTGTTTTTGGTCTAGGTAGGTCTAGTCAATGACGTCACCTCGTTAGCAAAACATTCTAGGAAATGTCTAGCCATGACGTCACCTCCTGAATAAAGCCTAGATAAAAGTTTGTTCCAGCATACTAATAAGTGTCTAGCTAGGTAAAATGCGTCCCTGCATATCCAATAAGTGGATAGTTGTTTCTTTTTATATGTTAATAACTTTTCTTCAGCGGAACACTCTTGACAAGCTAGACTTGCCCGATCTCTTCTAACGTTGATTGGTTCATGTAGAATCTATTATTATTGGGCTCCTCAATGGCAAAGCCCAATCGAGAAATGGAGGCCCTCGTCTGTGCAGCAAAAAGACAATGAGATACGGATCAAGTTTCTTTTCCTGTCCCCCTACGATGGGGCAACTTTTTTTAATTATTGAGAGGAGGAGGGTGGGTCATTTCAAAACAAAATCTTGCAAACAGACTTAAACCGAAAACTAATATTCTTGCGGAAGGGTATTACAAGGTAGTCCTTTTTTAGAAACTAAAAAATATAAAAAAATAAGATGTTACGATGAGTTTCTCGTAAGGTTTTTCCCATTCCCTTTATCTTAAAGTTTTAACCTTCTGATAGTTATTGTTTTCACTTTCAAAGCGTGATTGTAAATCACTTTCCGTGTGTCGGTGTATGCATTCATTGAATGAGAATGCCTCTGAAGCAACAGTACCGTATGTGCTTTTTCTCCCAAAATGTGACAGAAAATTTCTCTCTACTCTCTCTGATGTTATTGCAATTCTCCCCCTGCCTGTGAAAACCCGAAAAGGTAAGTCTCCTTACAAGAAAGGAAGTGTTCATGACTTGTAGATTGCCCATTCACCTGGTTAGTCAGAAGCGGCTAAAACTCATACGTTTGCTTGCGAGTTTTAGGAAACAGAAAACTACTGCTATATAATAGTACTTTAAAATGCCATAAGATGACCTGTCACGTTTTACAAATTAAAGAAGAACGACAATAAAATCTCATTGTCTTCCGGCCCCTTAAATTTCGTACGTATAAGTACGATGATGAAAAAAACTTCGCAAAAAATTGCGTTACTTCCGATTCCCCCCAAATTTGGCCCACAGGAAGTTAATAGGTTTAGCCAAATTCCAGCCCCCGGGGAGTTTTGAGCTTCACGCAACGATTTTTCAAAATCTTAGATAAATGCCGTCGCGACTCGGGATTTATTTCTCGCGATTTTTGCGAAGAATGAATGCAGACTTTAACGAATCGGCGATCGGCACGTAGCACATCTTGTTGAAACGCAATGAATTCCTTCCCGCTTGGCCTTCTCTTAGCCTTTTGCCGTCAAATCCTTGCTTATTTTGATGAATTACATCAGCAAATTCATGTTTGCTTGTTTTTAACTCGATAATTCGATGGAAACCTGAGAAAACAACAGGGGCACCCAACGAGAATTTAGTTCAAAACCACAAAGGATCGGCTTTATTCAGGTGACGTCATGGCTAGACATTTACTAGACACTTATGTTTTACTAATGAGGTGACCTCATTGACCAGACCTAGCTAGACACTGACAAATCACGATATGCTTTACTAGCTATTGCATTTGGTATTCATACACAGTTAAGAATTTTGAATTCTTAATCTCATTTCCAGACCCCTTGTAATTTTTGTACATATAGTTTCGTCATTATCTTCAACGGTCACTGTAGATCACTTTTGAAAATGTAAGTTGAATAGCATACGAAACGTCAAGTTTATAAAAATGCGAAACCTGGCAATGTTTCTCACCCCTGTTTCCATTTTTATTTTTTATAAAACTACAATTAATGTCCCAAGAACAAAAGTCTCCGTGATACAGTTTTAGAAAAGAAAAAGAGCAGTGGACATGATAAGGGGAGAAGGCGAGTAAAAACTCCAAACAACTTTCAAGTGTGGAAGCATGAAAGAATGAACACGGTACCACTCGTGACATCCTATCGTCCCATTACCCTGAATAACGTAGTTAAAATTTAATAACTACAATAGAAAATAAAGGTCGGGAAACATAACATTTGTATTTGTAAACAAATATTCCATATGTTATATCATTTGATGCACTTTAAAAAAACTAGGTACACTTGGTATTGCCACATTGCAAAAGCAATTCTAAGGGTGGGAAACAGGTACGGGGTGAAAGAGGGAGAGGGTGAGAACGATGTATTAACAGCAAATTCAATTACAACGGTTGAGGACCATTTTTTTCCAGTAATGAAGGCTGTGTCCACTTGCTCTGATTGTCTTTTTTGTGCTCACCCGTCCAAGCTTTGATCCATATATTTCGGGTCTTTACCCATTATATCCATGATTATATCATAGAGACGGTTCTTCCTCTGTCCATGGATTCTTCAGGTACAATGTTTCCTTCTACAGGGAAGACCACAAATTATGCCAGATTATGCCGCCTTCTAGTGGATGTTGGTTCTATGGTCCTGAGAGAAACCTTCGACAAAACTTGTCCACCCGGAGGCCTTGACTCTGTTTTAGGATCTCCTTCAGTATCTGCTACATTGCTGTCACTTCGACGCATAAAAATCTTGAATCCTTTACAGTGGAGCAAACTGTATCCTGCGATTAAATCATCCGTGTCGTCTGAGAAATTTGACATCACTCTGTTGATGGTCCTGCTGAAGAGTATTTGTGGCCTGACTGCTCCAGCCACTGGGTGGGATAATCTTCCATTGCCTACAGATTTGTCTTGTGAGGCTGACATCGCTCGCATCAAATTCTACAGAAATACAATGTACACGCATGCTCAAGCGTCGGTTGACGATACGACATTTGATCATTACTGGACGAATATCCGCGACACGCTGGTAAGATTGGGAGGAGCGGCTTATGAAACGGCTATCGATGATCTCAGGTATGACCGCTTGGACTCTGACATGGAAGAGCACTACAAAGAGCATTTAAAGCAGTGGAAGGTGGACGAAGACATTACAAAAGATAAGTTCGATAATGCTGAGGTAAAAGAAGATGAACAAAAACCACCAGCAAATGAAATTGAGAAGCGATCGCAGCCGACGTCCGGTAAGTAGAATGAGAGAAAAACGCCTTCATTCTATTGCTTTCATTTTGCTGTAGGTATACTTATTCCTGCCTTCCATCTTATCTCATTGAAAGACTCATTGCGAATACAAATATTCAGACGCTGGTATACGTCTTGTTAGACGTCCAGATGATATTAATCTTGTTGAATAAGCTCGATAACATCTTTCAAAGGCGAGAATAGTGTATAGGTTGACGAATCTATAACGACAATCAGTGAACATTGTTTAAAACCTTGCGGCAAGTAGCAAGTTTTTGCAAGAGAGGTTTCTCTTGGACAATATATTTTGACAGGTCATATACTGTCTTCAATGGTTTGTCAGGTCAGTAAGATGATTTTCTGTCCCTTCAAGGAAAGAAACTCCTCTTTTTACTTCTTGGGGTTGCCATTTCCAACGTACAACGCTACAGTCTTGAAAATTATGTTCTGTGTTATACGTCTTTTAAAGCCATGACAACCGAAGGCACGTTAAACTGTTAATCAGTCACGTGGATATTTATAGCTTTAACATCTGCCGAAATTCAAGTGACTTATACTAATCCTGAATGAGAGAAGCAAGTAACAAAAACGAAAATTTCAGTATATTGAAAGAACAAGTTGTATATGAGGCTGGAAAGCACTTTCTTTTTAAAATGATCTTTCGACTATAAAAAGGGTTCTTATTTATAACGACAACACATTTCGGTCACTTTGGGTGATCTTGATTGAGAACGTTTCCTCTTACATACTGTAATTGAATCTGCATTATTATCGGGCACTTGGAGCGGTAGATCAAGAGTTTCTAAACTCGGATTAGGTGCTGTTCTTTATTGTGTTTTTTTGTTGTTTATTTAGAACGTTTTCGAGAAGAAATCATTTTTGTGGAAGAGCTATCCGAACCTCCTGAGTGTAAACGGAAAAATTCTAAAAGTGAAGTTTATCTCAGCCTTGCGAGATTTCACTTGAATCAATTAACGGCACGATATCATGTAAAAAACTTTTTCAGCCGCGAGACCTACGTAGGTGAAAATCTGAGCTAAATTTTTTCATGGCGTTGTATAAGGAGCAAGTAAACAGTAAATAGACAGCATGCGCACTAGACAGAATACAAAGTCAGGCCATTTTGTTGGCAAGTGATGTTGCCAAGAGAATCTAAAATTTTGGGCCAGTAGGTTGAGCTTAGTGAAGGTGGTAGATGGTTGGTGTTTTGTCCAATTTTTTACGTCTATTGTATAGTTTGTTAACATGTACCAAGCCTTGGTGCTAAGTTCGAATATAGCGCTGTAAATTCCGTGTTAGATCGACTGAATAGTTCCTTCTTTGGACGGTAGTAGTTGGCGATAGAAACGTCCCCGTTTTGCAAAGTGTTCAATTTAGTGAGTGTTAATATTTGCCCTCTCTCATTATTTTTCTCGAAATTTCGTTGTAGGAGATACTTTTCACCGTTCCAAGGCATTTGCAGCTCTGACGTTTCCTTCCACGCAGGAGACCGCTAATTATGCCAGATTATGCCACCTTCTGCTGAATGTTGGTTCTAAGGTGCTGAGTAAAACCTTTGACAAAACTCGTCCGCCTGGAAGCCTTGACAGCGTTTTGGGATCGCCTTCAGTATCTTTTATGTTACAGTCACTTCGACGCAAGAAAATCTTGACTCCTTTACAATGGAGCAAACTGTATCCTGCGATTAAATCATCTGTGTCGTCGGAGAAGTTTGATATCCCCCTCCTGGTAGTGCTGCTCAGGAGTATTTGTGGCCTGACTCCTCCAGCCACTGGCTGGAATAATCTTCCACTACCCACAGATCTGACTTATGAGGCTGACATCGCTCGCATCAAATTCTACAGAAATACAGTGTATGCCCATGCAACACAAGCGTCGATAGACGATGCCACATTCGAAAATTACTGGAAGGAAATCCGCGATACCCTAGTAAGACTGGGAGGAGCAGCTTATGAAGAGGCCATTGATGGTCTTAGGTATGATTGCTTGGACCCTGACATGGAAGAACACTACGAACAGCTTCTAAAGCAGTGGAAGCTGGACGACGACAACATAAAAGACAAGCTAGCTGAACTTAAGGCATCGGTAGATAAAATTGAGAAGCGATTACAGCCGACGTCCGGTAAGTGGAATAAAAAAACGGAGCCATAATTCTATCACGCATAATGTTAGTTTAAGGTAAAACTACCGTTAACTGACTGACACCCTTGAGGACAGAAAGTATCCGCTAAGGGAAGTCAATAAAATACCGTAAAATTCCGAAAATAAGCCCCAGGGCTTATATTTTTCAAAGGTCCTTTTTGAGGGACTTATTTTTGGAGGGGCTTATGTACGGAGTGAAATTTGCGTTTCAAAATCGATTGGGCTAGCTTGCAGTGGGAAGGAAATTTACCATTTTTCCTTTGTTTTACTTTGTATTCGAGGACAAATTCCAAGAACAAGCCCCCCGGGGGATTATGTTCGGAGGGGCGATTTAACGGAGGGCTTTTGCGTTACGATTTTGGGGGGCTTAAATTTAGAGGACCTTATACATGGAGGGGCTTATTTTCGGAATTTACGGTAATGCAGTGGTTGTTTTGGGGTGAGACCGTCATTACTAAGTGTCTCGGTATGGGTTGGCTTTAATAGGAGTGTGTTCGTCAAAATAGTACAACATTTCAAAGTATATTAGTTGTACTGAATTAATATGTCAATATTTGCACGGAAAATGCAGAAATTACGTTGGTTAGCTTTCCCCTTAAATTTATATTTTAAAAAAGCCACAACTATGAGACATCTCGGTCAAAAATCATGAAAAGACTTGTAGTCAAACAACAAATTTGTTTTGTATATACCAGAGTCACTTCTTGTGGGACTTCGGCTGCTCAGCCTTCTAGGTCCCATCAATACCATGTAACAAAATGCAGGCAAATTCCAAGACTTTATGGCAAACACGATCTTTGTCCTTAGAGTGAGGTTGTCTAGCGTATTCACACGCTCTTCTTGACTTAGTTTTTTGCTTCTTTCTCAGAAGAAACGAACAAGAGCATAACCAGAAGTGAGTTACCGGAAAAAGAGCCAAATATTTATGGCCGCACGAAGGAGATTGAAAACATTGTTAAAACCCTCTTGGGGAAAAGTGGGGAAAATGTAGCAGGCGTCCTTGTCAGTGGAACCGCTGGAGTGGGAAAGTCTACGGTTGCCATTCAAGCTGGGTATCGGCTAAAGAACGAGTTTAAAGCCATTGTGAAGTTTTGTTCTTTGAGAGGCTCATACAAAAGGGGAAGTGAAGATGACGGCGTGGTAAGAGAAATTTTGAATGTTTGTGGCAATCAACAAGTCAGTGAGTATCCAAGGCATGTTTTGCTCACCTGGTGCAGGCAGCTTGAAAATGAATTGATACTTATTGTTGATAACGTGGAAGATGCCGTAGAGGGTCCAGATAAGTACCATTTTTTGAAGTTATTGAGTGAAATGAGGATGCGTTCAGATTGTAAAATAAAGTTCCTGATAACCTCGAGTTCAGACATTGAAACTGCCGGAATGGTTTCAGAAATCCCACTCCTTAAAATAGCGCTGGGTCCTTTGGGTGTTGAGGAAAGCATAGAAGTTCTTAAGAATGCAGCTAATTTGACGTCTGATACTGGTGCTGACACTCAAGTAAAGTTGCGCAAAATAGCTGAACTTTGTGAGAAAAATCCCCTTGCACTTCGACTTGCTGGCCCTCTCCTTGCAGAGGAATCTCAATACACTTTTGAAGGACTTCAACAACAGCTTGAGCAGAACCCAACAAGAACTCTTGGCATTATGCCAATGATGGAAATAGCTTTTGAAAAGCTGGACGAGTCTTTGAAACGTTCGTTGGTGTATTTGTCAGTATTTCCTCAGTCTTTCAAAAGAGATGCAGCAGAAGCAATACTTGGTGATAACTGTGCTAAAGCTTTAACAAATTTGAAGAAAAGGTGTTTGATCCAGAAGCAAGGTGACCGATATCTAATTCACTTGTTGATTAGAAGTTATGCAAAGCAGATCGGCGTACAAAGGGATGAATTTGGCCAAATTCTAACTGATGGCAAACAGTATTACCACAGACACTTTTTGTCACTGGTTTTGAGTAACGCACAGAAATATTGGGGAAAGGACACATGTAAAGAATCTTTGACGTTATTCAATGAGGAAAGAGCTAATCTGGAATCCACTCTAAGGGAAGTAGCTTGCGGTCAAACGAAAGTCGAAAACTGCAAGGAACTTAAAGATGTAGTAGACGCCTGTGGTCAGGTAGCACCATACATTGAAGACTGTGTGCCTTTTAAGCTTTATGATGACTTCCTTAATGGCCTGCTTCAGTTTTCTCGAATTCAAGGTAGTACAACCAAACAAGTAGAGATTTTGTGCCTTCTCTACGATGAATCAAGGAGGCACGGTGGGGACATGGAGAAATCAAAAGAGCTCATTGATCAAGCCATCAAATTGCATAACAGTAATCTGCTTGTTTTTGAACAGAACAACATGTCTGAAGCGTTTTATTTGAGCCATTATGGAAGATATCTATCACAGGAGTTACAACAAAGAGTTCAAGCACAACCTCTCTTACAAAAGGTGATCTCAATTGTTGAAAATGAGGTTGTTCAACATGCCTCTACATTTGATATAGGAAGAGTGCTCTGTCAGATGGGACACAATGCACGGCTTGGGGAAAAAAGAGACCAGAAGGCTCAAGCCTACTTCCAAAGAGCCCTACACTTTCGTCAGTCCCGTTTTGGAGTGCACGTTCTTACTGCACTTGCACACAAAGACATGGCTGGTTTCTATATGTCTACCAAAGATTTTGGTGAGGCAGAAAAAAACTACAAGGCAGCAGTTCAAATTTTTGAAGATATGGGAATGATGAAACAAAAAGAGGCAGTTCCAACCCTTAAAAACTTTGGAAGATGTTATGAAAGGTGTAGAAAGTATGACCAAGCTCGAAGAAAATTTGAGATGGGGAGTGAAGTTGCTGAGAACACTATCGAGGGAAATCACAAGTGGAAAGTTGAGATGAACACTAATTTGGCACTAATTCTGTACAGGGATTATCCACAGGAAATTCGTAAAGCGAAGAAAATTGCCAAGAATGTTTTTGACATGGCTAAAAAACTTAAAATGGAGATTTGGCCTCAAAGCGAGGAACTTAAGAAGTTTTACGAAAAGAATTAGACACGTTGTAGACACTAAGGACCTTAAGATGTGAAAACATAAAGCATAAGTTTTTTCTTTGTTAAAAACCCCAATATAAATGATATACTCTCTTGTTTCGGCGAATAAACGATGATCCGGAGACTGATGATTGTATATTTGCTGTAGCTGAGTGTTCGCATAGCGTCAATCAACTATACCACTTATACAAGTAGAGAGTGAATTACACGGTGGCGATATAACAAACCTATATATCACGAAGTCCTCGGTTAAACGAAAGATTTTCTTTTACCCCAGTAATAAATATATAAAAAAGAACCTCGATATAAAGAAATCTAGTCATAGCGAACACATTTTGCCAGTGCCTATACCCCTTCATTATATCGAGGTTCCACTGTGACATTAAATAAAGCCATGTAAATAAGTGTTACAAGCTCGACAACTCGACTATTAGCAACTGTATTAGACTATTTATTAAAAGAAGAAAATTATATGCCTTAACCTATTCTAAGAATTAGGTTTTCCACAACTTTCTAGCCCATAATTTGGAAAAAACTGCCAGTTAGAAAGTCAACTTAGTCAAAATTGAATCAACTTAATTTGCCAGTGGCTATTCTTATTTATTAAAATACAAGTACAAAGTGAGCTTCGCGCGTTTCGCAGCCAAAAAATTATCATTGGTTGGTGTTTATATAATAAATAGTACAGTACATGGTCGCTTCTCTCGAAAGACCATTGAAGCCCTTATGATAAGAAGCCTGTTTATATCACCTACGCCAAGAAAGGATTGCCGTGCATCGTGTATCAAATAAACAAAAACAGTTACCAAGAGCCAATCAAATGATGGGCTCCTGACCTCAGCTAACTCTCTGACCAGTTGGTCAGTGCAGAAGTGGCCTAAAATTACGTAATCTAGCTCAAGTTTGTTATTAAAGCGCTAAAGACAAACAAGGGGAGTCTGGGTACCCGCTATGGTTAGCCGCACAGTAACAAGGCACACTATCGACGGAGATCAGGGCAGAATGTGAATTTAAGGGGGGGCACAGCTTTAATTGTCTAAAGCAGTTAAGTGGCGTACTGGTTTAGAGAGAAAGCAGCTCCATGGTAGATCTCTTAGGGATACGTGTAATTTTAAAAGTAATGGGTGTAAAGACCTCTTCTGATCTGGGCAAAGAACATTAATTTTGAAGTAGCTGTATCCAAAGATTGGAATTCGCTGCCAAGGAAAATAAAGAAAATGACTGTTTTATCTCGTTTTAAGAGAGAACTATACTTTACTGACTTTGAGAAAAAAACCGACTATTTGCAGTCTAGGACATTGTGAATCTATAAATTTTCTTAATTAATATTATTCCAGTTATTTAATTAGATTTTGTTATATTTTACGATGCTTGTATAATATTTAGCTATACTGGAAATCTTGTTAAGACCAGTGTTTATGACTGAAAGATTTTTCCAGTAATTATATAAAGAGCGCCCTTTTTGGACGGTTTGTCGCTTGGTCGCGTTATACTTTGCTATAAAATGTTTTTAGGAGGTAAAATGATAATTTTCATCAATTGCAGTGATTAACAGCTCAGTAGAGACCCTCAGTTGCTAAAAATGTTCCAATTTGAAAAGTTCGATAGTTTTCATCCGAAAACTGTAGTAAGCCACCTAAGTGAATTTTGCTACCCTGTACTGGACTAAACTCTACAAATCCCTCCCTATCTTAGAGCATTTGTTTTCCAGAAACTACTGAGGTCACTAGCACAGTCTAGCTAAATCAATACCCATCTGATTTTATTTATATATTTTTGATAATGAGTGGCAAATCCCGGTTTCCCTAGTCTGGACTAAAATCTTCAACCAATTGACCAGTTTCCTGGAAAATGATATGCTGACCAAACCCAAACTCTCTGATTTAGGGACGGACTATTAGAAAAGTGATGGGGGAGGGGGGGGGGGGGGGTGGGGAATTTTCAGCTTGCACGAATTTTTTTTTCGCTCACTGCTTGTGCAGGAATTTTTTTTTCAGGTGAACCCCTCTGCACGAATTTTATTTTCAGACAAAAATTGCTTTTTTTTTAACAGTGAAATCTTGATTCATTATCAATGTTTTTGTGCTTTATAAATTATTCTACACTCACAACAGATCAAAGAATACCGGCCACTTTAATGCAAAATCTTTATGAAAATGTACACACAGTAAGAGAGGAGGAAGCCACTTGGAGTGGACGGCTTCCCTGTGCATTTTTTCAGTCCCTGCCCTCTGGAATTCCTCTCCCACAGCCCATCATAATGATGCCAGTAAGAAATAAGCATTGACAGGCCAAACACGACTCATAAGCTCGTGATTATGTGAAACGTGACCTTGAGAGTCTGCTTGAACAGTGGTTCTCTTTCTTTTTTCTCTCGCGCGAAGGTTACTAGCACTACACAGTGCAAGACGTGTAGCATTCTAAACTTTGACTGAGTAAATCTTGTTTTTGCCGCATTAGGTCTTATATTTAGAGGTCATGAAGCATGCAGGTTTGTTACATGCATACTGAGTAATCATTTTCTGTGGGTTATGCTTCTGTAGGTGTCCCCGATAGGATTTGACTTCAGATGCAGTTGTTGACCTCTGTTTATTACGGCTGAATAAAGATTTTAGTCTTTTTGGTTTTCTCCGAAATGACTGTATCTGAATAACTACATGCATGCATGGAAGTTTCTTTGTCCGTGAATGTGATTATTTCCTGCCATGTCAGTATGACTCTGTGCCCAGCTCTATAGAGTGGTTTGCAGGATTTTGAATTTCCACGGATATTGCGATCTTCAGATTTGAGTTGTACACTGTAGCTTAAAACTAAAGCTACGCCAAGTTTGGAGAAATATGCCGTGCGTCAGTCAAGATAATTCTCTAAGCGCTCACAACGGTCCATTTAGTTTTTCTTAACACAAGTGAGTCTTTGAAGTAGAGCGCGATGTCTTGTTGTTCCTTCGAAGGTATTTACTTAAGTTTTTGCTTAACAGTCGTCTATGCGACTGCTATGAATTCTTAAGCAAGACTGCAGTTTCGGAACTATAGCGTTCCTCGTCAGTTGCTACTATGGTAAAGTCTCAGGTACAGAAAGCGAAGCAAACTGTTTAAATACTGGTGACTAGGATCGATTATACTAACTTGCCATTGGCTGCAAAAGTGACCAATAGCGTAGGTGTATCTTTAATCCGCGTTCTGCTGTGCTTCCTTCAAGGTCAAAAATGCTTTTTTGGGCTGAACTGGTATGACAGTATTTGACAGTATATTTACAAAGATACCAAATTCTAATATTTATATTTTTATTATAAATTTTATATGTTGAAAAGTTTAATATTGAACTTGTTTATGGATAATTAAATGTATTTATGATATTTATTACAATACAGAATACACTGTATGTTGCAGGTAGACTGACTGCCAATGAAAACCATACTTTGCGGTTCTTAATTTTTGTTAAAATTACCGGTGGCAGTGCTGCTGTTTATGTCGTTGACAGTTAAAGTTTTAACACTTACTACTACGTGTGAATGCCCTTTTTAATTGTATTATAGAATTCTTATTCAAGGCGGTAAGACCCATCCTCTAATTTTTATTGTGGGCACAAATAATTTTACAGAATATTTACAAAGCTACCAAATTCTAATATTTATTTATTACAAATTTTATTTTATTATTTTTATTATAATACAGTATATATACTGTGTATGTTGTTGGTACACTAGCTGCAATTTAAAACAAAAAGAAGGTTCTAATTGTCTCCTTTCAATAGGAAGAAAGTGATTTTTGTTTATTCATATTGTGCCTGGTAATATTGTTGATTTCTGAAACTCAGACTTTCTGAAAGAAACTCAAACTTTAACTGGAAAAGTCACAATTGGACCGTCCTTCCGCATGAATTTTTTTTCTTTAGCTTCTTCTTCGCATGAATTTTTTTTCTTGGCATTTTTCCTTGCATAAATTTTTTTTTCATCACTTTTCTAATGGTCCGTCCCTTATATACCCTATCCCAGAGCAAACCCGCTGAAAACTTTCACAGCGGCTCATACCTATATAGCCCATATAGGGCAGCACCGCTCCTCCCTCCCCCCGAGGAAATAAACGCAGGGTCGGGCACTTTGTTAAAATAGTGCTGTTTTAGAGTTAAGGTTAGGGTACGTTTAGGGAGGTGTCAGTGAAACAAAGGGTCGGGGTCGTGGGTGGAGCCTGGGTTTATCTTTTTTTGTAAAGAATAGGAGATGTGCAAATGTCGAATCGCCTGAAATGGGAAATCGGCCGGTGTGGAATCCAGAATCCGGGAAGATTTTGCCTGTAGAATCGGAAATTCTGAACTTTGGAATTGTTTTTTCTGTTTTTTATTTATTTATTCATTTTTTTGGAGTTTTGGGACCAAGACAAACACGCTATCTTAACATCACGCTTCGATAACGCATTCCAAGTATTTCCAGTTTGCACAACCTGTACGGGATCCGCAATTCAAAGTCCGCAGTCCGCGGGACATGCAGCGGTCTCCCAAATAAACGTAGTGGAACATGGTGGATTGCCTTGGTTTCTGACTTCTTCTCGTAAGGTAAGAGAGATTTTCGTCCTCTTGGTTTTATACGTCTTTTCAACATTGGGGGATGATCGGCAGCTAGTCGAGTGACCCGCACATTTCTACTTTGTTAAGTTTACTTGCAAATTTTTCATGTTTCAGGCCAGTGTTTATCACTCTGCCCAAAACTACAGAAAACTAGCGATGATTTTTTGTACGCTCTATTTTTTCGGCTTTGATCCTTGTTTTTACTTGCAAGTGTTGCGATAAGTCTAAATTTTTCTTTTTAACCTTAGGCTTAGTTATATAAAGCTTTAACTACAGTCGACTCCCGATAACTCGAACCTTCAAGGGAAATCGAAAAAAGTTCGAGTTATCGGGAGTTTGAAGCAAATAACCGGAAGTAAGGAAATAAGCAAATGGATGGGAAGGAAAGGCAATTAAGCAAAAAGTATACAGGGATGGACACTGAATTTGAACTGGAGTGACAAAAAAGTAAAGACAAAGAATTTACTCGGTTGTTTCGAAATATATTCAATGTTCCGGACTTCAGCACACTGTTTTTTTTCCCGACTTGTCACGCGCTTATGACATTCGAATTATCGAGGGCAAAATTGTACAGAAATGAGCTGAAGGGAAACAAAAATTACTTCGAGTTAGTGGGAAGTTCGAGTTATCGAGGGTTCGAGTTGCTGAGGGTAAAATTACAGTAAATGTAAGAAGGAAATCAAGGGAAAATCGACTTTGGTTCGAGTTAGCGCGAGGTTCGAGTTAGCGAGGGTTCGAGTTATCGGGAGTCAATAGGGACTTTTAGCACCGACGGTTTTCAGGACGGCTACGGCGAACTAGATCGCGCGGGGACTGGGGATACAAGGCGCCGTCCGCGCAAAAGCCCGCGAAAATAAATATAGTTTAGCAACCAAAACAATCCCTGAGTACGGCGTGAACGAAATAGTCGGAGAGACTCGGACACAAAACTAGATGTTTAGGGAAAAATGTCCCTAAAGAAGGTTCGAGAACAGTTGCTCTATGCATTGGATGAAAGGTTAATTACAGAAGAGGAGTTTCTACTCCTGCATGATGTAAATAGGTCAACAAACTTAGATTGTCCTTACGAGCAGTACAAACTTTTTGATCTCGACGACATGCAAAGAATATACAGCCCGTTATCACGTCTAGCAACTTATATGAGCACGTTTAAATGCTTCTCGCCTTTTATTTTGATGCCCGACCTGAAGCTGAACACCATTATATATCAAAATTAAAGCAGCCATAGGCAAAAAAGGTAGTTTTGTCTAGTTATAAAAAAGGTATATATTCGGTGACTGAAACATAACAACAGATAAAAACTTGAAAGAAAAACGCACGTCCAAACGTTAAGAAATAATTTAGATAAACAGTATTAGCGTTATATATCAAAATGAAAACGGAAAGGACAAGCAAAATCATGTACAAAAATAAGCTCACTTGAGATGCTTTTTCGACCGACGTGTGTCATCCACACCTGTGAAAAAAGCGTAAATAAAGCAAAAATATCAAACCAATTCTAAAGAAAACTGGTCTAAATTTATGAAGAAAAGGAATAAGAAGTTGTTTTTCAAATGAAAACAATAAAAGTCAAGTAAAAGGTTAAAAAATACTCACCTAAAACTCCCGTAGTCGCCAGTACGTCAAACTACTCGGTTTGCCGTACTAGGGAAGGCCGCTACGGCGGCAAGAAACCAAGGGTGACACTCGCGCGCGCGAAAAAGAGTCTGACTTCATTTCCGGTTCCCGTAGCCGTCTTGGAAACCGTCGGTGCTAAAAGTCCCTAATACTGCATTCATGCCAGCAGATTACCGGAAGTCCCGCGGAGTTCTCCCGTGCGGATCACTATCAAAAATCACACTCCAGGATAAAATCGACCTTTGAGCTTTTCTGTGGCTTATTTTTTGTAAAATTTAGCCCATTTTATTACAAATTCAAAGTACCATTTCAGTGAGAGTTGTACACGTTCTTCATCACAAGACTAGGATGTTACTATTTGGGGACTGGCTTGATTTGTGTTTATCTGAGGGGGAGGGGTACTGCAAAAGAGACATGCCAGTCCCCAGATTTTAAATCTTCAGGGATTTGTATCTCAAGAAAAACTTGAGTTTCTGATTTCAATGTCCATATTCCTTATAATCTTGGTAGGATACTTTAGGGACATTGGCTGTGGGTGTGCAGCCATGTCCCTTGAATCTCCTACGTACCCCATTTCAGACAAATTTTTTTTACACTATTTCAACCCAAAACTTCTCTTCACTGCAGAGGCACTCGATCAACTGGTATTCCAAAAATAAAATAATATTTTGAAAAAAAATAGTGAGCATGTTTTCTTTTCCCCTCATCCCAGCACTTGGCAAGGGTGACCCTAATGCCAGGGTAATCGTCTCTGCCTTCTAAACATCATTTCCGATAGAAATAAATAAGAAGAAATGTGTAAATGTAACTTAGTCAGAGTAACCCTCTTGCTAGGGTAACCCTTGTACTAGGCTATCGTCCCTTCTTGGAATCAGGCCCTTGAGCTTGTCAATGATAATTATGTTGGCCTGACTTAATTTAAATTTTTGTGATGGTTTTTCTCTCATCATTAACCTGTTCCATGGCCAACACCAAAAAGATATTTTTTTCCATGTAGTTAACTTTACACAAGTGATATAAATTATAGCCATTTTTGGTTATAAAATAATGAAAGGGTCTTTTATTTTACAAGCAAAATATGATATCAGTATAAACTGGTAACTTATTAATATGTGCAGGAAAATACATGGGCTATTAAGCCAACTTAAGTATTATTCAGTACTTCTGATTGGTGAAGACAGCTTTGGTGCATGATTTTTAACCAATCACAGTGGTATACATGTAGCTTAGGGCCAAAGGTGTGCAAATATTAATTAGTGCAAATCAAGGGTTAATTATTACCTCTGTGACAACTCATAATGGTCTGTTTGGGTTTGACCCAGGATTAGTATTATCTTAAGTCACTGTAAAGTGACGTTGGAATGGGCTGAGATTAAATTAGTAATTGATCAACACGCAAATAATCAGATCATTCAGTGATAACTGACTGAACAGTTTGCAGAATCGATTTTCATGCTTCTTAAGGTTTTGAACAATCAGTGATGGATTATAATCAATGAGAATCATACAAATCTCTGCATTGGTTCACTATAAATTAACTAACCTAAAAATCATTTTCCCTCTGATATTTTTGTTAGGCCCTGAGAAAATAAACCTTCAAGAAGCAGGTTTTCTGTTATGGAAGGAACTGTGAGGGTGTTTGTGTATGGCACTTTGAAAAAAGGATTTGCAAATCACTATCTAATGCAGGATGGCTTGCATGGAGTGGCTAGGTTTCTAACAAAAGGTCAGACAAAGGAAGCTTATCCACTGGTTGTTGGAACAGATGCAGGTATTCCATTTCTGCTACCTTTGGAAGGCAAAGGAAAGGTATCACTATAAAAATTGAATTATTTTTATTATACTTCTACATGAGAAATTTCTGCAATTTGATTGGCTTAGAGCAGTGGTATTTCAGCTGCAGGTAGTAGTATAAACAAATAATAGCATTATTGGCCATGATATTAGGCATAAATACCACTCGAGATATTTCAAAATTGCCTCAAATTTCACACACCTAACAACTCGTGAAATTACGTATAACAATTTCGAAATATCACTTGTCGTATTTTTATGCCAACTACTACATGAGAAATTTCTGCAATTTGATTGGCTTAGAGCAGTGGTATTTCAGCTTAATTTGAAATACCTACATGTGAAAATTACAGAACTTTTGTGGGTAGTAGTATAAACAAATAATAGTATGATTTTTAGTGACATTTGGCATAAATACCACTCATGATATTTCAAAATTGTCTCAAATTTCACTTGCCTAACGGCTCGTGAAATTTCGTATAACGATTTCAAAATATCACTCGTGGTATTTATGCCAAATATCACTACAAATCATGATATTACCTATACTAATTATGAATATATTACCTGTAATTCGAATAAAACCACATGTATTATGTCCTTTTGTCAACTGAGTTGTTTAAAGATATTTACTGAAAATATGTTTGTCAACTTAGGTGATGTGGAAAGAAGAAGATTTTTTTGTTTCATTATTAGCCTGGGACCAACCTCCTTAGTGGACAAAAGGGCAAATAATCGGGCTAGTCAAGTGCGATTAAAGAGGCCAACCAAGCAGAGGATTAAGGAAGGAAAGGAGCTGTTTCCCCATCTACAGTCCCTCATTGATTTGTTTGGGATATCCAAAACACTAACGTAAGATTATCACTAGTGATTTGGGTATGGAGAATTACCCATAACATAGGGATACCAAAATCACCTTGACAGCACCCTGTTATTTCCTCTTTTCCCTTCCACGGAGCCTGGTCCTGGGCTGTGCTCCACCCTGAAAATCGTCTATTAGTCAAAAGTATCTTTTTTCCTTAGTACATTCTATGTATGCAGACATGTTACTGGTGCTAATTTAAGTGTAGATGACATAACCAAGGCTGTGCTCTAAGAAAAATTAAAGGGGGCTCAGTGCTCTGAACTTGTGAAATCCAGTGTGCCTAGCATATGATGTTTATGAAAAAGCAAACATTTTCTAGTCGCCCGAGAACAAAAGAGGCTGCCACAAGCCACTGGGCTCTGCTAGAATACAGCCTTGATAACATCAAGTCAATGCCCAGGAAAATATCTATTAAACAGAGCAAAATTTCCGCTATGTATTAAAAAGCATGCTGCCCTGCTATTTGCTTGGCAGCAAATAAATGCGCAAATATATTAATTATTAACTGATGTGTTTTCTTTTAAACAGCAAGTTCATGGTGAAATCTATGAAGTGGATCACAATGTTCTCAGTGTGCTGGACGAATTAGAAGGACATCCAAAATGGTACAAGCGTACATTGTGTGAAATAATAGCAACTGAAAAAGTACCTGGAATTGATGCAGGAGATGTTGTTCAGTGCTCTGTGTACTTTTTAACCAACTTTGCACAAACATTTCTTTCCCAAGAGTTTCGTAGTGAGTATACAGTGCAAGAACATAACCTTACATATACTGAAAATAGCAACAGAAACAAGTATTGTGATGTTAAATCACAGTCTCAAGAAAACTAGCAATAAATGTTTTTAAATGAATATTCAGTTGAACCTGCTTTGATCTGTTGTTTATTTGAAGTTTGTAATGTTAACATATACAAAGATAAAAGTTTTTTAACAGTTTTACTGAAAATACTAGTTAATAATAGTTAAATGCTAGTTTCAGGGGTGTGTGGAATAAAGTCCAAAGCAACTCCTGGTCCAATTGAGGGTCATAATTATTCTTTCCTTGATTTACAAGCATATAGAACTAAAATTGGAAGGAAGCATTATGCACTTTATCAGAAGTCACTTTGGGATTTATTCCTGACCAGGTAACCTTTCACTTTTTACTGGAGAGAAGGCATTAGTGAAATGTGAAATGGCGAGGAAAAAAAATAAGTACGCATATTTGGTGGTCAGAAGAATTCACAAGCTCAGCTCTTATATTAAATAAAAGGTCCCTAACAGACTGTATACACTCAAAAAAGATAAAATTAAAGATCTTCAGTAGAACACATAATAACTTTAATCATGTTGCATGTACATGCTAACAACGGTAACACCTATTAGCAGGCAATTACAAGTAAGATACAAATAAAACACTGCAGATAAAATGTTCAGCCCTTTCACACTTTTTAATAATCAGCACTTGCTTAAAACAACATACATTTTATATGCTTTTTGCATTATCACAGTCACTTAGCTTTTGAAGCTCAACAGCTCAAAACTATTTTCTCACATGTAATATGTTTCCCTTTTGAAGAATAAATAATACTGAAAAGGAGAGACCAGGCTACATTTTGTTTACTTTTTTTCATGTACGTGTAAAGATTTGGCACTGTTCTGTAGAAACCTTAAGCACAACAGGAGGATAAAATAATGTGGAATCTAGCCTCTACTATGCAAGAATATTAACTTGACAGACACAGTATACATTGCAACAAGTTTTATGACTAAGTTAATGTTTGTTTCAGTTTCGCTCAACCCTCTCAAAACTGGATCAACATGATTGAAGTTCAACTCAATACAATTTGAACTCCAATACACATCCATAAACAAACTGACACAGACCAAAGAACAGCCTCAGAATCCATACACAGTCTGTACAGGAGACTGTTTGGTCCATACACACTTCAACATTTTTTGTCACTGTCTTGGATCAAAAAACTCTCTAATATTGTCTAAGCAATAACTGTTTATTCTCAAACCAAGTCAGACACTCCTTATTTTCACACACAAAAACTGTTAATATTAAAATTTATCATTACAAAGGACATTTAATACTGGTATGAACGATTTTCTACATATAAAAATGAACCTCTTTATAGTCTGTACTTGTAAATTGTGGGGCTGTTCTTTTAGACTGTTCAAGTTTGACCATCTTAGACAACCCTTGCACTCCAGTACAACCACAGAGAGCGCAGGGAATGAGTGAAATAATTTTCAACACAAGAAGATAATTTTCGTATCTCTGAGGGGCCATGAAATGTTTTACTTAAAGTATAAACACCAATGAAATACCAAACCATTTCTGTGAAAGGTGCAATTTATTATGTAACCATAGCAGCGGTGATCTTTTCATGCGTGAAGATATCATGATTTTGCATGAAAGCTCACCGTCCTGGTACTTCATTTGCATTTATATAATAAAAATATTTACCTAACTCTTTAACTACCTGCTTACTAAGTTCTGTATGGTGAGACAGGTCGAGAGGCATTTTTTGTGCTTGACGCATAACTATAAATAGCTTTCTCCAAAAGTTCTGCCTTCTTCATTTCTTCATCATGAATTCTTTTGATGTCATTTTCTTTGGCTCTCAGTTGCTCATTTAACAGCTCCAACTGATTATCTTTCAATGAGATACCATCCTTGTGATTTTGGGACATATCAGAGATTTTATCCTCTAAGTCAGAAATCTTGTCCCTTAGCTCAGCCTGTGTTTTTCTCTCTGAATCAAGTTCGATTCTTGATCGACTAACTTCATTCCTATAATCTGCATCCCTGTGCTCTAGCTGTTGTTTAAGTGTTTCCAGTTGCCTCTTAGAAGCTTCATTATCTCTGTTTGCTGTGTTCAGCTGTGACTGCAAATCTGTGATTTGTGCCAGCTGTTTTGTACTCTGTATTTGTAGCTCATTCTGCGCTATTTGAACTTGGGAAATATGTTCATCATATTGCCCATCCTCGGAGACCCAGGGGCAGTTAGTCGGGTCGATAAAATGTTCGTGGTGAAAGTTTACTGTAAGATCGAGACGAGCCCCTGGGCACTTACTCTTACCGAACCAGTTCCAGAAGCGTTTGAATTGCCTGCTTCTGATTGGCCAGAAAAATTTTTTTCTGGCCAATCAGCGAAGAGAAGCTGCCGGGTGACTCTCGTGTTTTCTTACACGACGTAGTTTTCTTCATCGATCGCCATAGTTGCGTAGCGTGTTCAACGGGGAAAGTTTCTCGAGGAAAGTTTCAGAACAAAATGTTAACAACCCGCAAAAATTACAACCTTTAGCAGGGCTTCAAGAAACAAACACTCTGCAATGGATTTTTAGGGCGGATCTTTCCAAGGTGTCGTAAATTTTTATTGGTGATACGATCCGCGATGCATGACTTTCTTTTTCCACCCCTTTTAATTGCTTACATTGTCTAGTATACAACGCCAAGCTTACATTTTAGATGTCCATGTTCGTTGCACGACTTCTGAAACTTTCTACAGTGTGAAAATTTCCGTTGCACGGGCCACGCAACTACGTCGATTGATCGTGGGAATGGCTGGCTTGCTGCAGCGCACGTACCTTCTCGCTTTCGCGAAACTCCCCTACAGTACGTATTTTAATTACAGCCGTTGGGTTTAGTTCGAAATCTCGGTCCGATTATGTGCTGAAACCTGACTTGTTAAGTGAGGTCGATTTTTGGAGGCTGTGTGCGGTTGTTTTTAAGGATGAGCGAAGAAAAAAAAAAGGTGAGTTTGCGAAAATGTTTGAAAGTGGTTGGTGTGAGGGTGTTGGAGGGCGATAAACGCGCAGTGTGTGTGACACGTGTAGGTATAGAGTTGAGAAATCGTGGAAGGGTGGGATGTCTATATAGATATTTTTGTAGTCACTAAAACTTTACAAAAAGTGAACGCTCTTAAGGAAATTCCAGGGAGAAGAGACCAAGGAATAGGGACACTTTCCAAAGATCCAACTTCAGCTCTTGATTTCAAGGACCTAGGTCTCTGGCTTACTAAACCGCATAAGAGAACCTGGGTTAATCTTCACTGTGATTAGAATTATGGCTAATATAGTAGAAATGAATTTTTATTATGCGATATCTTTTAACAAATACATGTATAAAAGTAATTTCACATAATATGTGATTTTTTGCCAAACTAATTATCTGTGATTGCTTTGATGTTTCCCTTACTGACCTCCTCAAACACATCCACAGTGCAATTGTTTTAAATCCCTTGCAATTGATGGTACAAGATTGGACTTATTTTGAAAGAATAATGCTGCAATATTAACAATTTTCCTAGGGTGCATTTGTTTGATATTTCATAACTTCCCTATCATAATTCTCCTTATCTGACAATAATATTCTTCATTGATAATTATTTTAATTTAAATCTTTAAACACCCTCTTCAGAAAGGTAAAAATCTTCATTGCATGGTCACCATTCCACACAGTGTCTCTAAAATACTTTCCACAGAACATAATTTATTAGAATTATCAATTATTGTTTCCTGTAGAAGACAATCAGAGAATACAAATTCTAGAATACAAGCAGTGAATAATTGAATAATTCAATAATTGAACATTCACCTATTATAAATGGAAAAACATCCCATAATACAGAACTACAGATGCCATTACATTAATTGTGTGGTTCCAGAAAATATCCATACCCCCCCCCCCCCACGGATGGTTCTTCCGATTAGACCCCCCCTCTCCCTCGGAATTTCCGTTCCAGAGGGGTCATGTATAACCCCCCCCACCCCCCAGGAATTTCCTATTTTCCTTTTCATGGTCTTAATTTGCCATATTTAGAGATAATCGACCGTGTACCGCTTAAAATTAACTGTTCTCATCTTAAGACACATTTTTTTTATAATCTTTGACCTATTTGTAATCTTTTACAAGACAATATGTATTTCTTACGTAGGTAGAGCACGCTTGATAGACTATGAGCGGTCTCTCTTTTTTAATTAGTCCTTTCAGCGAAACGCGCGAGGCAGAACAGAGATTAAAAAGTTTATGTCATCTCAAGAAAACATTTAAAACATAACTTTAAATTGGAATTATTCATTGAAATAAAACTATGTGAACATTTTCAAATTTCAAAACGAATCTACCCACAGACAAAGTTAGACAAAGTTGATGTCTGGTACTGTAATTAAGTTTCACTATGTACACGTCTTGTCTAAGAGAGTTTCATCTCAAATGCAACATTTACAGCATAACTTCAAAGTTAACTGTTGATTTAACATTAAACTACGTGAAGAAATTCGAATTTCAAAACGGATCTACTAGAAAACTAACTTACAACAAAGTTTATCTTTTGTTCGGCCTCGGGTCCTAAAGTCACCACAAAGTCGATCTCTTGATGTTTGTAATTAAGTTTAACTTTGAATGAATTACACTTGCAGTTAAACAAATCTCAGGAATTACAAAAAAACCTATTTGGGTTATAAAAGAACAAAATATGCAAACATTCATTTTGCGTCCCATATTTGCATCGATTCATGTTCAGAAATGAACATCAGTGAAACATGATCTATTTCGTTGCCTAGCACGTGATCGAAAGTCTTCTCCACCAAGAAGGAACAGATCGTTATTATTTTCGGGCAAAAGTTGATTTGGCGAAAGGTCTGTTGGACAAACAGCTTGCCTTCAACGGTACTCTATTAGAAGTCAATAATAAAATACAGCAAAGGTCTCATTTGGGTCGTCACGCAACGCTTTGTCGAGACGAGCTCACTGAATGTCAACAGAAATTTGCATAAAGTTGTTTACACAAAGCTCGAGAAATATATCGCCGAGTTAGACGACGTTTGTTCTCGATTAGCGTAAGTTTTTGTCAGACTATCTGCAGTCGAGTCCACAATCTAGATACATGTTCGACATAAAGAAATTATTATTAATCGATGCACTAGAATTTATTCCCGGAGAAGTAACCTGTTGAGAATTGCGATCGATTTGCCCGAAGGACGATATTTATTTAAAGACTTCGTCAAAGTCAAACGTTGGACGGACCGACTGTTAGCTGTTTAGAATCAACCGTTAGATCGTAAGAGCAATCCGTTAGAGCGTTAGAACAAATCGTTAGAGCGTGTGGACAAATCGTTAGAGCGGAGATGATAGCGAACTCCCAGCAAAGAAGACGATCGACGTTTAAGACAAACATCTTGAATTTTTTTTTCTCGAAAGGGCATCTACTTCTAATTATTGTTGTGCTACAAATCAAAATAATCCACATATACTTAAGTATGTCTCGTATGATCGATCGCGTCTTTTACAACCCTGTGGAAAATTATTCTCGTGGGCACCCCCTGTACCCCTCGGAAAATTCTACCCTTTAGCCCCCCCACCCCCTAGGAATTTCCATTAACCATCCGTGGGGGGGGTATGGATATTTTCTGGAACCACACATTTTATTTTTAAGCTGTTGCGACATCAGTGCCAAAGACTGCTAGTCTGCTTGAAGAAAATCAAGATGATCTGAGACAGGAATGTCAAGAATGAAATCTTCACTGCTTGTATTCTAGAATTTGTATTCTCTGATTGTCAATTATTGCATTATTATGTGCAATTATTGCACTATTATCTTAAGCAGTCACACAGCTTACTTCATCAGCTTTCAATTTTATTGTCAATAAATGGTGACAAAAAACATGATAATTCTAGACTTATGAAGTGTCTGTCAGCTTTTAGACATAAGATTACTGAGGATCCTTGAATAAAAGCCAGATCTACTGTTAAGTATAATGAGGGTCCTGAAGAGGGGATATCAATCCCATTGAAACTGTTTAACCCTCAATTCCCATTTTTTACATTTTTTCCCATTCTCAGTGATAGAATCCCCCTGCCAGTGACTTAAATCCCATTTTCCCAGAGCAACAACATCCCATTTTACCCCTTCAGAACTCCCCACAATGAATTCAGTGTAGCACCCTTCCTAGTAAACAAATCAGCATACTTACCGATGAACAGCTGTATGTAACTGCAACAAGATTCTTCTGGTAAAACTCCTTAGAGAACATTGCCCTGAATTTCTTGTCCCCAGTTAAAGATTCCATGCTTCGTACAACAAAGAAAACGCTCCCTATCCATTCAATATTTCTCAATCTTTCGTTTTGCTTTCCCCTAAGTAAGCGGCCTGAATTCCTAGTGACCTCGAGTACTTTACCTGGTCCTCAACAATTGACATGAGAGGTGAAATCGCTATGAACAATGGATTACTAAGGAATTCATAACCTTTAGCATCAAACGATTTTTAAACCCCCTAGCTTATAGGCAACATTTGGAAGGTTAGACTCCTCTGTCAATTGCCCAAA
>OZ037995.1:22466144-22483644 GCA_964035705.1 Porites rus
CGTTGTTCATGTTTACGCTTCAGTTACGCAACTCTTTAACTGTTCGTAAACTATGTTCCCAAGACAAGTTAAGCTTTTTTTACGGAAGTAGAAAAGCAGGATACGTAAATAGTAATTTCGTGCTGTGTAGTGTCAGCGTGCTAGAGAGCAAATATATGCGGAAGCAGGGCTCACTGTGCAGGGAAAAGGATAAATAACAATATATGTAATTTCCCTGCTCTACAGTCATCCCCGTTTCTTTATAATTTACATTCAAAAGACTGGAAAGCTATATTTAAAGGGATTTAATTGGCTGGCGGGACAGTTAAAAATAATTTTCATGTAACTTATATAAGTTGTTAGTCATAACTAAATAAACACAGAGGCCGGTTGTGTTACAGTGTGTATACTTTGTTACTTTGTCTTTATCACGTTCCATGAAATGTCTGAAATGTGCTATCAGTGGCAGTTGGTAACGGGGAGACAATTTACCACAGGCGTGCAGGGAGTATGAGACATGCAGACGGTCAGATAAACGAGGTAGACATTGTTGTGATATGCCCTAACGGATTCTCTATCCCTAAACTAGAATTTTAGAAGACTTAAAGTTTAGGGATATAGGATCTGTTAAAGCATTTCACAACAATGCCTCCTCGCCAGTGACCTCCCTCGACGCCCTTGGTAAATTAGTAAAAGTAATGCGGGCTGGTCAGGCGGTTGGTTGTGATTCCTCGACTAAACGTCGCGCCAGCCCCCGCGCTGTAGAAGCAAATTACCAGCATGTTTGAAATTGTTTTGTGATGATGATGCGAAATAACTGAGGATGTCACTTCTGCTTCTTAATATCTAAAACACTTGCGACATCAGTTGAGACTGACGTTAGCGGCATAAACGGCTTCCTTTTGTACCACGTTGACTTGTTGTACACTTCCATTATATCTTGAAAAAAAATAAAGGAAAATAAATAGTTTTCTGAGAATTATTTCCCTCTCCTGACAGTTTTTATCCGTTAACTTTCTGATTTAAGAAATCGTCAACTTGAATCTGACGTTTACCGTTTGCCGAAAAAGTGAATCTAAATCGTCTTTCTATCAACAAATCATTTTCTCGCCACTGAAAAGGTCTTTGATAACCCACTTGAAAATGGAAGGGCCTGTCTTCAAAATGACACGTTCACCAACTTAATTGTTTGCCACTTTTTTGCTTTTGCCGGTAAAAAAAAAAAAAAAAAAAATATATATATATATATATATATATATATATATATATATATATATATATATATATATGTGTGTGTGTGTGTGTGTGTGTGTCTGTGTGAAAACGTTCGACGCGCCAAACTGTCAGCAGCGGCAATAAATTAAGCAGTGTATTTGAATTGTTTTGTAATGATGATAAACTGGGGATGCCTCCTTTCTATGCCTAACTTATTATCAATATCTATTAGTTAACATGTCAGCAATAGCCTCCTCTAATCGCCTCTGACCGCAGGTATGTCGCCGTTTAAGAGGCTTAAGTTATTTGAAAGAAATTGATTGACCGTAACACATGTACACCTGATCCCATTTTCACTGGACCTTTTTCAATTCTGTTCAAAATATTCCTTTGCAAATCAGTGGATTAAAAAAAAAATTATAACAACGTTCGATGCGCCAAACTGTCAGCAGCGGCAATAAATTAAGCAGAGTATTTGACATTGTCTTGCTATGATGATAAACTGGGGATGCCTCCTTTCTATGCCTAACTTATTATCAATATCTATTAGTTAACATGTCAGCAATAACCTCCTCTAATCGCTTCTGACCGGAGGTATGTCGCCCTTTAAGACGCTGAAGTTATTTGAAAGAAATTGATTGACCGTAACACACGTACACCTGATCCCATTTTCACTGGATCTTTTTCAATTCTGTTCAAAATATTACTTTGTAAATCATGCGGTGGATTAAACAAGAAGTTTTAACGTATACTGAGAATTTAAAGTTACTAAAGTTCATACAATTTAATACATCAACTGATTTTTTTTCCAGTATGATATTTTCATATTATATATATGAGTCTATATGAGTCTATTCCAAATTGGGTATTAGTTTTTATTTCAATTAAAGCGCGTTTTAACTTAACTGCTTTTTTTATAACCACTCTTAGTAGTCTCTTAGAAAATTCTCGTGTGTGATACATACTTGGTTGATAAATGTCAATATCCGTGAATAACCTATGTTTGTTAAAAAGCACTCTACTAAACAAAAATAAACAAAATACGAGCTGAAAGTTTGCAAAGGAGCGTATAATTTGACGATGCTAATTCCCTCTCAGTTAAAGGCACTACAATTTTCTTTCACAATGGCGCCTGAAAAATTGATACAATTTCTGGCATTTTTTCAGGCTAAGTTTATTCGTACGAAATAAAAGTTAACCAACTTGTTTTCTCTTAACAAACTAGCTGCGGTTTTGCTTTGCAACGCAGGATGATGAAACGCCCCGGGAACACATCTTAATTAATTGTACGAACTAACCTAACACTGGAAGTTGCAGCCATGAAATGTGCTAACAGCAGTATCCGTATTTAACCCGCCGGCCGGTGAAATTTGTCGATTTATTTATTGTATTTCCTTCCTGCATCAAGTATAATCGATTTTTACCTGAAACTATTGAAACTAATTTATCTTATCGTGCTTAGGTCATTGCATCACTGCCTATCACAGACCGGCAAAATTTGATTTAATTCAGTCCACCCTTCACTCAGTCTTCCCACGAGGGCGGACGCCTCTTTAAAGAGACACTTAGTAACGGTCTACCAACTCTCCATCGAGTTCCGGGTAAAAATTAATGAAGTTAGGCGTACTGTCCCTAGCTTTAAGTTGCTTAAAGACTCCAAAGTTTATGATATACTATTCCGCAAATCGTCTACGATACAGTTGTTTTGCGATTTTTATAAACTACAGTCACTGTGTTTTCAAGCCAAAAAGGCGTCTATACCCAGTGCACTTCTTTATGTGGACTTTTTGTGTACAAAAAAGGAAATCTTTGAACCGTATAGATTGGAAATTTTGAGGTTATGGGAACAACAAAGACGAGTTTTCAGAGGGTCGAAAAAGGGCGGAAATCGGTCTTCTTGTTCCATAAATTCTTTAAGTATTCCTCACGTCTAAGAAAAAGTACGGTAACAGTATAAATAAAGGGCGATAACTTTCAAAGAGTTTAAGTGATAGATTGGTTCGGTTTAAAACAGCTAACATTTCCTCAAGCGAGATAGTTATGGCGAACGTGAAAACTCTTTTCGCATTGAGTAGATTATTTTAATGTTACTTGTTTCTTTTGATTATGAACCTTTACAGACTTTTCCTTTGTAGCTAAATCAGTTTAGCAAAACTGAGTTTCACATTAAAAAAAGGATGAAGTTTTTGTAGTTAAACGAACACGCGGTTGAATTTGTTTATCATAATCTTACAACAATAATATTAACATGATCTTTTTTTCTGCAGGTTATTCTTGCATTTCTGTTTGCTTTCGAAGTAAACACCCTAGGTCTTGTCTTTAAAGGTTTTTGCCCCAGCGGGATTGGTCGTTATTTGGAGATAATAAAATGTAATGGAACGTCGTGTTCTGCAAGAATCTCCGGACGAAAGTGTAATATCTCAAGCACAAGTAGGTTGAAATTTTATACCCTGTGATTTTTCTCTCAGTTTTTAAGTTACTTCAAAATTTGTGAGCACTGAATCGAAAAAAAAAGGTGTGATCTTTAAATATAGTGCAATATATACGATTTTTTTTGTGATATTTGTATGTACTGCTGTTAAATGACCAATGTTTCTGACACCCACATTTTTATAAAAGCGGCGGTAAACCGTTTTTCGGCTTTCTAAAGAGAGTCTGAAATGTTATACGTCTCTTCGCACCATCCCCAAACGGGCGGCAGGGGCAGAGAATAAGAAGAAAAGAATAAGAATGAGAAGTAGAAAGTAAACAGATCTAATTTGTAGATACTTTAGATAACCTTATCTACAAACGTTCAAAAGAATGGTATAAACTTCGAAGGTATCCTAGCTTCTTGCATGATACAACTTGATCATAGCGGCACAAACATAGACTTAGTTGCGAGTTTATAGATGTCAGTGAGCCGGACATTGCTTATTGTACCAAGAAAATGTTTGCCATTTTGCGCTTTTTTCATCTCCATTCAGTTTTTGTAGGTCAGTTCACCTTGTTGGAGACATATATTGTTAGGCGAGCGGGTCGGTCAGTCTGCGCGAAAACAACTCCAAATATCATTCCCTCACCAAACTCAAATAACTCCGTGTTTCAATATTAGTGTGCATCTTGGTTGACCGTGATCGAAGCTTTTGGCATAATAAAAAGTGTGATGCACAGGGGAATATGACGTAATTCAAAATGGGACCGAAGAGCTAGACGAAGGACAAAAAAGTTGCTGAAAAGTTCACTTCTGAGCACCCAATTAGCCCGACCAAGTACCAGAATATCACCAAGATTAGGATTTGTGTTGACATAATGTCGAACGCAATAACCGTGATAATTACCTTTAGGTCCTTTCTATTTCAGTTGTGTCTTGACTACATGAAAAATTATAATTGATATATATATATATATATATGTATATATATATTTTTTTAAGCTATTACTAACTTGAAAATTGAATAATTTCTATTCTTTGATATCTATTTTTCCAGGTTTCAACATCATAAACGCTCCTGCTCCTAGAGGAAAGAAGTGTATTCAATTTACTAAAGGAAGTGTTAGTTACGCCCTCAAAGTCATTCGAACTAATCCTCCTACTCTAAAGTTCATGGTGAGTGCACAGTTCATTGGAGCTTAAACTCAGCATACAGCCGGAATTTTATTCGAAAGTGGACTCAGATCCGTAACAGTTAACATTAAGTGGAATAACGTTTAAGCGGCAGTGTGTAATCAAAGGGTGGGCGAGAATTCAAAGGAAGTTTTCACTTTTACTTATTTATTTCGATTGTGGGTCCATAGACTTAAAAGTATTCTGCCAGATGAAGATCGTCCTCGTAAGTGCGTTATCCAGAAATCATTTTCTTTCGCTTTAGCGAATGATTAAATGAGTTTAAAAGGTTGAAAAGCATTGGAAAGCATTTTCCATAAGCTATATAGGATTATAAAATAACTGAGATAGTACGCGTGATCTGATTGGTCAAAAACCTATGGTATATTATACCGGTAAACCCATAGAAAAAGGCATCCGGACCACAAGCCATAAACAAAACCGGCTATTGATCTGCAAACAACGATTTTAGAAAGGCTAAAAAAGAGAACAAGTTACTTACTCAGCCCTTCTTAATATTAAAAGCGTTGGTTTCCACATTTTATTACTGAGCACAATTCGCTACTGCCATAGCTTTAGAAGTTATAAAGTACAAAGCTGGAAAACAGTTTACATTTCACGACGATGCCAAATCGCAGAGAAAGACAACAACTGTGTGAATTTCTGGTGTAGAAAGTCTCTAGGAAAACTTAACCATGTGCCAACAAGCAACAAAACGGATAGCTTTAGCATTCTTGATTTACTTTATCTAAAACTTAAATTTCTTAATGAAAGAAATTGTTCCAAAAAGAGATCTCTGATCAAGATATGGTACAAAATCGGCCGCTGTAAGTTGTAAACAAGCTGCCAACGATGATGAAAGATGTCAGAGTTTCTGGCTGGTTTTTTCCAACATTTGCACAAATTATTCGGTGATATCGATGCCATAACCTACCTCAAACCACCTGACTTCACGAATCGACAAATATTAACGCCAATATGTGGCTACGGCAAAGAAGGCCTTTCTCCACCACTGACATATTTCCATCGGTCGCTGTACGTGCATATAAAGTTACATGCGACAACTTCGCAAACGCAGCCACGTCGTTATCGCAGCATTTCTTGATCATAATAAAGTCCAGAAAACAGATCTTAAACCACTGCGGCTTGTTAAAAGTGAATGAAGTCCTCTATTACAATAGCTGCCAGTTCCGTCTGTAACAACGAAATTCTTACGGATCGACTGAACAAAATACAGCTGCGTACAGTCTGATGTTCAATTAGTTTCTACTTCTGTAGTAAACAAACCATGAACGTATTCTTTCATTTAACGTTCGCATGAATATGTGTTGACTATTCCTGTAAAACAGCTTTCATAAGTTATCATGTAATGAGTGCAAAAACTCGTGTTTTGAAGTGCTGCTGTTTGTTGTTTGACTGAACCGAGTTTTGAGAAAGTTCAACGCTATTAAATCGTGAGTCATGATTGGCTTATGATGACTTTAGAGAGAAGACGTGACTTGATCACGGTACTAGAACCATATTTTTTACCTAAAATACTCCATTCTACTAAAAGTTATTTTATAAAAGCAATAGACCACACTTTCTATGGGTTTACCGGCGTGATAACCCACTTGGGATGTTGGGAGAACACTCGAAAAGCTTGTAAATCACTCGCCTTCGGCTCGTGATTTAGAAGCTTTTCTCGTGTTCTCCCAGCATCCCGCGTGGGTTATCACGCCGGTAAACCCATAGAAAGTGTGGTCTATTGCTTAAGAACATTCTATAAAATGCTTGAATTATAGAGTGTATAACGATCAACTGTACGTCACAGAAATACATTGTATAATAATTCTCAACTTGGACGGACTTATTAGCAACGTTCATTGTTATGTCAACTTTAAGTCTTTTTATTTCGACCTAGAGATTCTTAGACCATAGAACCAAACGCAAGTCATCTTACTGCCAACAGAAACAATGGGAGAGGGGGGGGCGAGGGGGGACGGGTACTGCCATATATGGGCTATATAGGTATGTGTCGCTGTGAAGGGTATGGTTTTCAAGCAGTTTACTCTAGGATAGGGTATATAAATCAGAGCGTTTGGGTCTAGAATAGGGTATCATTTTTTAGGAAACTAATCAGTTAGTTGAAGATTTTATCTAGACAAGGGAAACAGCTACTCTAGGATAGGGGGGATTTGGGGAGTTTACTCTAGTATAGGGTAGTAAAATCCAGCTGAACTAGCTCTGGGTCCCAGCGGCACATCCCCACCCAGAAATTCCTAAAGTACCCCCCCCCCCCCGGGTCTGCTGCACAGCCGTTATAAGTATGTTGGACCCATGTCACCACGCAACGCACCTCGGTTGGAGCGAGGAGCGTTGCGTGACTGAGGCTCGGCGAACAATCGGCATTGTTGCGTAACATTCACAATATAAGGATTTGTATGGGAAAAAAACCTATCGTTTCTGTAACCTACGTGTGTTACGTCTCTCCTGTGAGGTCCACGGGCCATGGGTTTTTATGTTAACGGTTTTCTGATGTAAAGGAGAAAACCGTTAACATAAAAACCCATAAAACGGCCATAAATCGGCCCGTGGACCACACAGAAGAGACGTAACACACATTTTAAGTAAGGTAAGCTGTTTTTTTTTTTTTTTTTTTGAAATCCTTTCATTTTCGTAGGTTACAGAAACGATAGGTTTTTTTCCAATACAAATCCTTATATTTTGAATGTTACGCAACAACGCCGATGCTCGCCGATGCTCATATTTCGAGCTTGGGTGACAACAACCACACAAAAGTAGTCTAAGGGGCCGTCGACATATTCACTTTTCCTCCGCTTAGGGGGTGGGGGGAGAAGGAGTAGGGCAGTGGACGTCAGTGTGGGGCATTTTAGGACAAAAGGAAACAGATGCATTTTCATAAATTTTACGTCATGTGTCGAACGGCGCTCGTGACCTTATTTAAGAAGGACCAATTAAAGAAGTGAATGTCAATTGTGATCTTTAAAACTCTCCTCTTAACTACTAGCAAATTGTACGTTTTACTTTGTGATCTTTAAAACTCTATCCTAAAGTATGAAGTTTCTATCACGTTTTAAAAGCAGTAAATCGAGTGTTGATACCATTGACATTTCTTGCATCTTCACATGGATATCGGTATTCCTTCTGGAATGCAGTGACTTTTGGGGCAGCAAAATTTCGAAAGATTGTTTTTGATTAGCTGGGAAAACAATAGGGATTGTCACATAACAACGCCCCTATCCCTGAAAACAATAGAGGTGCAGATTAAAGGGGACCAGTGAAATAAGAGGTTTAAAACGGTGCAGGCCTACTGAACATTTCAAGTGGACGTTAAGGAGGGGGGAGGAATGGAGGGGGGGGGGGTCTGTTTTCAACGTCCAGTTGACGTTAAGCGGGGAAAAAGTGAGTACAGCTGTATGTCGACGGCCCCTAACTGGAAGAGGATAATCGAAGTCTCTTTAGTGACATATAAACTATCCTTTAAATTTGCAGAAACAGCGACTATGTAATGAGACGTCCAAGGTCGACAATGCGTATCTGTTCGAGGAGCAACCGATAATACCTGGCTCATATAAAACATGGGCCTATATCTATACACACAATAATACACGAATGTGCCTGTCCCGTGCCTGTAATGACCCAACACTAACTCTTAAAACAATTAAAGCCGGTCCGCAAGACGAACTAGATAGGATGTGTTCTGTTAGACGCAAAAACTGTTAAAAAAAATCATGAAAAATTGTATTATATATTATATTTTTTGCTCACTTACATATGTTGTATTGTAATGGAACATTCCAAGCGTTAAAAATGATGTTTGTGTTGTAATATGGGTAATGTCATTATCAGAAGTACAATAAACACAGAATAAAGATATCTCAGAGCATGATTGTTTGATAATAACCAACTTACAATCAATACAAAATTATGAAGTTGAGTATAAATTTAGCAAGTCATCCTCTAACAAAATGAAGTTTGGAGTGCGTGGACCGATTTCTTTTTTACCGCCGTTGACGAGTGTATTTCAAAAAAGAAAAAGAAGAAAAATCGTCGGTCCCCTTGGATATCAGCTGAGATAATTAAACTAGTGCGGAAAAAGAAGCGGTTGTACAAAAAAGCTAAGATTAGAAATAATGATGAATCGTGGTCCACTTACAAAAAGGCAAGTAATTTGTTGAAGAAAAAATGCAACAAGGCCCGCTGGGAGTACCTCGATAAATTGGCAAATGACATGCAGGATAAGAGTGAACACAAGCTCTTTTGGAATTACGTGCAGTCTAGGCGCAAAGGATCAAATGATCTAATTGCTATAAAGTTACATAATGGCAATGTGCTAACCAACGAAGATGACATTGCTGAGTGCATGAACGAATATTTTGCTTCCGTTTTTACAGCCGAAAACTTTGCTAATTTTCCATCATTTGACCAAGTCATTAAAGACAAGGATCTTAGTCTTCTACACTGTTCACCTAAGGTTGTTAGCAAGATTCTAAGCGAGTTGAAACCTCGTAAATCTCCTGGCCCGGATAGTTACATCCCATGATTTTAAAGAAATGTGCTGGAACCTTGGCTCCATCACTTAGTGACGTTTTTAATGGGTCTCTTGCATCAGGCATGTTACCACACAATTGGAAATTGGCTGACATTACTCCTTTGCACAAGAAAGGTGCTAAAAGCGATCGAAAGAACTATCGCCCTGTCTCACTAACATCGGTGATGTGTAAAGTGTGTGAAATGATAGTAAGACAGCAGCTTGTTCAGTTTTGGATTTCAAACGAGGTCTTTATTCCGGAGCCATTTGGCTTCCTGAAAGGGAAATCTTGTCTTTCTCAATTATTATCATCGTTTCACGATTGGGCCAGCGGGAGAAACAAAGGCTTGACAACTGATGTTATATTTTTAGACCTTTCAAAAGCTTTTGACTCGGTGCCACATGAACGCCTTTTGACAAAGATACACGCATATGGTATCCAAGGTCCACTCCTGTCTTGGCTTAGAAGTTTTCTCACCAATCGATACCAGCGCGTTGTTCTGCGGGGACATTACTCATCTTGGACTTCCGTTTTGTCTGGTGTACCCCAAGGAACTGTGCTGGGACCCATTTTATTTTTAATTTATATTAATGATATTTCAAGAAACATTATGTCAAGCACAAAACTTTTTGCAGATGATATGAAATTGTATAGGTTACTCAGGGATACTAAGGAAGATGTTGAAGAGCTACAGAAAGATCTTATTCGCCTGGAATCTTGGAGCCATGTCTGGCAGCTGAAATTTAACACAGATAAATGCGAAGCGATGCGCATTTCTAAAAAAAATGATTACTCAAGTCCTCAATACCATCTATGTGGTAACCAATTAAAAGCTGTATCTGAAGTTAAGGATCTCGGAATCTATATTACTTCGAACCTGTCATGGAGTATGCAAGCTAATAAATGCGCAAATAAAGCAAATAGTGTGCTTGGATTCATTAGGCGAACGGTGGGTCCTAAAAATCCTCAGTTGTTTTCAAAACTTTATAAGAGTCTAGTACGTCCGATACTCGAGTACTGCTCTCCAGTTTGGTGTCCGCACCTTAAAAAAGACTTAAACACCTTGGAGAAAGTACAACGTAGAGCATCTAAATGCGCCCTTGGAAATATTGGGCAAGACATGCATGCCTTACGAAGAACGCCTAAAGCTCCTTAAATGGCCATCACTTGAACAAAGAAGATTACTTTCGTCGCTTATCGAGTGTTATAAGACAATAAATAGACTTAATGGACTTGATCCCTCGGCATTTTTCACATTTGCACATGATTTTCGGCCCTTAAGAGCCAACCATCGTTTTTAACTTAAGCTTACATCAGCAACTTTAAATAGTTTTAAACATTCTTTTTTTATACGCATAATAGATAAGTGGAACAATCTTCCAAAGGAAGTTGCTGAGGCGGAGAATTTTAATATTTTCAAGAACAAACTGAGACGTTATCTTATAGATTCTTCTAGTGAACACTAAGTTCTTTTACTGTGTGATGTTTTATATACATATATAGTTACTATTTTAAACAGTTGTAAATAATTTATTTCTTAATGTATTTTATCATCAGGAGATAAACTAGAAAGGGATAACCTTTTTTATCTCCTTTTCACTTTCCGATTTGGGTTTATGAATAAACAGTTATTATTATTATTATTATTATTATTATTATTATTATTATTATTATTATTATTATTAAAATCATATTCTGGATCCCACGCTGTGGATTCCAGCTCAGGATAACAAGCAAGTAGTTGCCCAGGGCAAAAATGTGAGAAATTGTGCAAGAGCGAAACTATGTGAGAAAATATGTAGACTGCGAGCAGTCTCTCTTTTTTCTTCAAGGCCTCAGGCTTCTGAAAGGCCGGTTAAAATTTTTTTCACTTTTTGTATTTACCTCTGTAACCAGGAGGCCATAACCCGGAGAGGGCAATTCTCATGTTCTCGTGTCACGGCGTTTTCACTGACCAGTTTATTTTTAGAACGATTTTTGCGCGAATTAAGAATATCTTCCATGTCCCACAAACCAGTCATTGAAACTGAAACCGCTAGAAATGGCATTTTTGACCTTTTAATGACGGTTGATTTGCTTTGTCGCTCTTTATATTTACAGTATAATGCGCTCATGAACGGAACGGAGCTTTCATTTTCGCGATAAAACGTGCTGTAAAATGCATCTAAAAATAATCCAGTCCGTGAAAATGCCGTGACATAGGCCTGGTATGAAAGTTGCACGCTTCGGTCTATGGTCTCCTATGTAACCCAGTGTTAAGGCCCAACAGTCAGTTTTGTAGCCTGCGAAAACATCCGTTTCTCCACGCTCTTCGTCGCTGGGGACGTTTCGCGCAGAGGAACGTCTGCGACTCAGCGGCAGATATTCGATACTGATGACGCAAGTCAATGTTTACTTAATAAATTCGGTAGTCATGGGGTTCCAAATGTAAATTTATTCAATTTTAGGTTTCTCCTGGTCGATTTTGGTAAAGTGTTGTGTTCATCTGCGAACGAGCTCCAGCAAAACTCAAATGCTTGTTCTAGAGAAGACTATATTCCACAAATATTGACTGTTTAGTTAGAGATTCATCGCGTTTACATTTGACCTTTTGTGGTCTTTTGTCTTTTGTCTGTCTTTTGTAAACAATAGCTAAAACAATGTAACTACTCCGTCGACCAATCAGGGCTTCTGACCGCATTCTGGACATATTTTACGTCATCAGTAAGGAATTTCTGCCGCTGACTCGCAGACGTTCCTCGGCACGAAACGTCCCCAGCGGCGAAGAGCCTGGAGAAACGGGTGTTTTCGCAGGCTATCAGTTTTGTAAACTTGAGTCAAATGTTCTTAGACAAGAAAACCGTGCTTAAAATTTGGCTTAATCTTGGATTAAACTTAGCCATCTTTCGAGGAAACAGGACCTAGAGATTTAGTGAGGGGAGTGCAAGCGCGTGGTCATTTTCGTGTCTCGCGCGTTACGCTCGACGGACTAAGAAAGAAAAGTTGCTCGTAGTCTAGAAAATGGGCAAAATCTGAGAGCCCCTTGCCCAAAGGATGTGCTAGAATTTAATTAGAGACCTTTAGATTTGAGGACGAGAACGAGAACGAGTACGAGATTTAACTTAAAGTTTTTGCGCGTGTTTGAAAAAAAGACACCTTGGAAAGCTTCCTTTCTCTCTCTCCTTTTTTTTTTTCCACCAATAAAGTTAGCACGGTTATTTATACTGAAGGAGGTTAAGCCTTCTCCCGATAGCAAAATGTTAAAACTTCTTACATTTGATAACTTGCTCCCGCCACTACGACATTCTCGCTAAACCTCGTAGTAGAATGACGAAGGCTATCACATTTTCCCGCCAAAATGACGCTGGTTCACGCGTGAGCAATACTCTGAGAAAATCTCGTACTTGTAGTCGTCACCGTCTCAGAATCTAAGGCTCTATATTGTTTGTAAACCCTGAAAATAAGAAAGCCTGGGACCAGGCTCCGCAGTGGGAGAAAAACTTGGTCAAATTGGAAAAATATCGGAGAGCGAAGCGAGCCGAGCGGTGGCCTGGGGAGGGTGACGGGCGGCCACCACCCTTTCCCTCCTCCCCCACAGATTGAGGTTCAACAAGCGATCCTGCCCCGTGGGATCTCTTCATACAAACAATTTTTTTCAAGACTAACCTTTCCCCTCTCCAGACTACCCCTCTGCTACTTTTTTTTTTTTTTTTTTTTGCCATGCCCACGCCGTTTTTTTTTCTCCTTTTTCCCCGATGCGGAGCCTGGTCCCAGCCGAAAATAAGAACGATTTAAGAATAAATGTGAGGCTGAGATTTTGAAAAGGATATATTTTTGGGGTTTAAAACCTGTAATTTACAGAGTACATGTACACTGATACGTTTTTAACTTAACTGGACTGGGATTACCCGTTGACTTAATAAACTCACAAATGGAAGCAAATTCGGAAAAGACGTCTGCCTACTAAAAACACAGAACGGGATTTTCTTTCGATAAAAAGTCCTTTAGATTTCATATCCGCCAGTTTATCCGGCTATTAACGGCACGGGTTTTGATAGTAAATCAACCTCAAATTAAGAAAGGCAGATATATAATCCTGGTCAGCCTGGTGTCTAAAGTGAAAACGGTCAGTGCTACAGATTATCTAGCCGAAGAACGAGGGGAAACGGCTCAGTTTCGCAGGCTGCGGATTATCTCGGTAAAACCACAAGTTTACCACAGCATAGCCTGTGCCAGGCTCTCAGATAGTACAGTGGGAACGTATTAAAACGAGCAAAGCGAAAATAAGACGCGCACGACTTGGGAAAGGGGGCCTCGCGCGTTTTTCGCATTTCTTATTACTGAACGACTTTCCACCACCATCTCGGAGCCTGGAACAGGCTAACCACAGCATGACATAAAACTTTTCACCTTATTAAGCGGAAGTGGAGGAAGTTGTTTACATCACCAACATGTATGTACTTAACAAATTAAACACTGGGTGACTAAGTGTTTGTCATTGGCGATATAATATTGATAAAGCTTGACACCTTGAAACGAAAGCACTTGAGGCAGTTAATCATAAAAAAAACCCTTTCACTCCAAGGCGAAATTTTTAGGCATGTGCCGCCCCAAAGGGTAGGGTTTTTGCGCCGTTTTGGCCTGAAAACGGTATAGACTTTGCCCATTTTGGTCTGGAATCGGGTTTTCGAGGGAATACGGGAGTGTATGAACGTATTTATCGTTTCAATTCCAAATGAGTATGAAAGAGAAATAAGCGAATTGGAAAAGAAATTTAAGAAATCTTTTTTGTTGCTGTTCTAATCTAAGCAATGATGACATAATTCCTTAGATGTCAGGTCTGAAAACGGGCATGGATTTTCAGGGATTTTAAAAGCCAGGTCTGAAAACGAGCGTGAAAAATGACACTATAATGATATGGACTGAAATAGGGTCAGGATTTGGAGAACCGGGCCGCACACCCCCACCAAGGATTCCACCAAGGATTCCCAGGAGAACCCCCCAAGGTTTAAACTCAAAGGTAAAAAGAGTTCATTTTAAGGTTAAATTTGACCAGCATTTTTTGTAGTGAGTTCTACGGTCACGATTGACTTCAAACTTGCAGATATATAAAACTAGAGAGCTCTGGGGCTTATTTGCTGAATTTAGAGAAATCTGTCGTTAAGGGTTTCGAAGTTATTGATATTTTTGTAAACGTACGGTTTTAAATATATGCCGATATTTCAAACGTTTTTATTCTTACAATAAAATAAATAAAATTTTCTTAAAGTTCCAACATTCTTTATTAAGGATGCCAAAAATAATAGAAATCGGCTAAATTGTTCCTGCCAAAAAACGCGATTAAAAAACATAACCAACGCGCATATAAATAGGTTCGGGCCACCTTATAAACAAAAATTTTTCATAAACTGTAAATATGTATATTATATTTTCAGCCTCAAGTCTATTAGTACCGTTGCTATTTTTTTGCAAAAAGTAAAAGTTTTGAAACAAAAAACCAGCCAGGGCTGCAAAACAGTGGTTATGTACAACTGAGTTTTACAATATATGAATAAAATTGAAAGGTCAACTAGCGGATGCTTATTCAAATCAGGGAGAAGCGCAGACTAATAAATAGCTATAAATTGCTGCAGTTTTCACCTTGAACAAAAAACAGATTTTATAAAATCCATATTCCCTAGCAAATATAGCTAATTTGGAATTTAAACGGAGTTCATCAAACTTATCGTTTTTCTTTGCAAAAAGAAAAAGAGCCACTTTCGTTTACGTTTTTGTGTTCTTCCGGCCGGCACAGTACAGTTTATTTCATTGAGAAGCAAGTAAAGGTCACGTGTAATTACGGGCCCTGTCAATGGACAGGGAATAACTGTCAAGTATTACTAAGACGGCTGTTTACATAGCAGAACTAAATTTTTGGGTTTAGGTGCAGAAATTTTGGTCCGTTTGGTTACAAGTTCAAGTTCAAGTTCAATTATATTTCGCACTATTCAAGTTGATACAGTATAAGATGGCTTACAGAATCAGTGGGTTAACAAATGATGAAAAGTAAATATAATATACAGGTTTGTTGATATGTGCACAGTGACCAAAGTAGCCGAAGCTTTCGTGTTCGTCACTGTCCCATTTAAGTAAATAGAGGAGTCCAAGATATAGGTGTGAGGTAGTAATAAATTAGGGTATAGAGAATACTTATTAATACAGCAGTGCGATAAAATGCTATATTAAAGTTCATAATAAAAAAAAGGAGAATATAAGTACCTAATTATATATTACTATTTCTGCGTTGTTCAAGGAGGACAGGAAGCTAAAAAAAAAATAAAAGAAAAGAGGGTTGTGAGCTATTTCTCTATCAATGGTTTTGTAATAGAAAGGTTTTACAGTTTCTTTTAAAGGCAAAACTATTTTAAGAGACTTCAATTCTTTTGGAATAGTTTCCCAAATTAGAGCCGCCCCATAATTAAACGTGAACTTCCCATAGTTGGTTCTTACATGGATTCTGTACATTAAATTCTGATCACTTGCATATCGAGTATTATGAGAATGTATACTTGCTGCAGGAAGAACGAAATCAGAGAATATAACCGGAATGCACTCTTTCCGTATTGTTAAGAATTTTATGATTACTAACGCGGCAATCTTTAATTTAAAAATGTTAAACAGTTTTAGAATGTCAAGAAGTTTGTAATGTGGATCACTGAGAGCTTTGCCTACTATGTGCAAAAAAAATATTACGGATGCACTTATTTTGCTTTGAGATTAGTTTCTTTAATCGCGACTAATATGTGTTGCCCCAGCTAGTATTAAATACCGTAGCTCAAATACGGATAAATTAGTGTATAGTATAATTGTGTCAACGTATGAATATCAAGTTAGTACTTTACTTTTTAAATTATTCCCATGTTACGTGATACTTTGTTATTAATATGCAATATTTGCGGACCCTAGCCTGTTCCAAGCGTTCAGATGGTGGAGAGCGGTGCGAAGTAAAGAAAGCGATGAAAAGTAGAGGGGGACTGGGGAGAGAGGTGCGGGAACGCTTGTAAGAATTTTTAACAAAAGTGCGTTCCGGTATACCAGATCCTGGTATACCCTCTGATTGGTTGATTTTGACAGTTTTTGTCAACAGTGGAGCGTCTTCGATCACAGCGAGAAATGCGATATGGAGGTGATGACAGACTCTACGTCCCGTCCAGAATTCGAACTCGCAACAAACACAGCGCTGAGTGACTTTCCAAACGTGGAAGCTAAACGCGAAGAGGAAAGGAACTGTTTAAAACACGTAGTCGGCAGGATAGATGTCTTCGCAATTTCACCGACTGGCTTTGGAAAAAGACCTATTTTCCAGCTTTTTCCTCGAATAAAGCGTGCGTTTGACAAGAGAATGTCGGCAAACTTGTTCGTAAGAAAGAGTAATATGTCGAATAATACGAAGGGAGTGGTCTCCCAGTCTCTCGTAGCCAGGTAATGACGATTCAGCAAAACGTTCACTAGAAATGTAAAAAAGAAGAAAGATTAAATCAGCTCGCTTTTTCAAGAGATGATTCCGCTAAACGTTTTGAGCCTAATGTCTTTTTGAGATGCAGTAGAGCCTCTATTCGACGACCATAATACAAAACACAATGATAAGTCAGATTAACTCGTTTTCCAACTTTTATTTCACTAACTTTAACTACAGAATTTATGCCTTTGTGACTATGCTCTTGGCGTAATACTCGAGAACTTAATTTATCTCTTGAAAACTCAAAAAACTTAACAGCAAAACACTTCGAGCCTAGAATAAGTTATAGAGGTAATAACTAATTAAGACAAAATAACATTTTCACCAGTTTTATGGGACAAAAAACTCTAGCGTAACAAAAAACCCTCACTATCATCCTTGTTTCGCTTTCTAAAAACTTTTAACAAAAAAGGCAAGTGAAACTATCAACTAACTCTCTACAATTCTTAAAAATTATCAGAATAAGCCTATTATCCTCTAAAAGGTGGTCAATTGTTCCTCAAAAAGCTGATACTACGCATACTAAAATGTTGCATTATTTTCTTAGCCTTAAGAATTTTAATAAAAAATATAACAAAAGTTAAACATGTTTTACCAAAGGGTAGGTAATGCCTTACAATACTGCAGCCAACATAGTTCATTCAGTTTTTGTTCTGTTCTTCTGTATCACCCCTTGATACCTGTTTGGCCTGCTCTTCAGGTTCTTGC
>OZ037995.1:22488644-22541144 GCA_964035705.1 Porites rus
GAAATGTTGTTGAACCGCAAAGCAGCCTGAATTTCAAACATATCTTCGAGTGGCTTACTCCCACAGTGAAGTCTGAATTGACGAATAAAAAATTAAATAAATAAAATAAAATAAAAAAATAGACACGTTTCTTGCTAGGAAACACACTGTAAAGATCTCAATCAGGGGCAACCAACGAGAATATAGTTCAAAACCACTTAAACAAAGCATTGTTAAACGATCTCAATGTAGTGTCGTTACGCTGCGTTATCTTTCGTACACACAAGTTGTTTTGCGTTACGAGCGTTCGTATTAAGAGCGGCAGCAAGCGAGCCCGAAAAGTCTCTAATGTATACAAAAGAAGAACTAAACGCAATACACGTCCATGGCACAAAAGATACAAAGATTGGCGACAAGGAAGATTAAAGCAAACAATTTTCGTCAAGAGCAGCAAATTTGCAGCTTCTTCACAGTTTCTTCTCGAGTTATTGCTTTACTGTAGATCAACAGGAACTGAATTGACTTGACTCCCGTGCATCTGGCGACTATCTTGGAGGTTGTAATTTAGCAAGCTATTCTTTAAGAAACATGTTAACATATGGAAATAAAAATAACAATAATAAATAAAATTTAACGAACCGTCATATAACCGAGGCAAACTTACTACTGCTGCAAAGTTTCCCTCGTTGTTTAGTGTAGGAAGACAACACTTTAAATATTGGCCCTGGTTAGGAGATTTAGCTGCGGTGCTTTTCAGTATACCTTGCTATTCGAGCAAGCTGGCGATGTGATAGTTCCCACCGGTAAGAAGGCATTGCTTGTGTACACTGCTATCGAGGAAAATTCCAACTCCTTAACTGAGAACGTGAGATGTAAATATGAGTTCCGAAATGTTACTAGGTCTTTTGGTAGATCGCAGCTATAAAGTATCATCTAATCTGATTTTCTTTTAACTCTAACACTTGTTGGCATATATGTCACCACGAAACGTACCATTCCGGGTGTCCGCCATTTTGTTCTTTATAATTTGTTGTATATGAGGTTAGAATATCCCAAAAACCCTTTCGCGCGATGTAAAACTGCTTCACTATCTCGAAACTTCGAGAAACTTCTCGTGAATTCACAAATAACAGAAAAAGATCGGGTCATTCTTACGTATCTAACGAACCAGTGACGAATGGTTTAATTTTAGTACCTGACATCGATACTTCAAGAAAGTCATTTTTCGAGAAACTTCTGGTCTTTTCACGAAAATCAGAAATTTCTTTCTCGAACCATCGATCGTTACTAAAATTAAATACCCATAGTCAGCGTTTTTCGCTATAAAAGTGCGTTTCAGTCTCACCGACAAACAGTTCAAAACGTTCTCTGAAGAATCAAGATTTGGCAGGAGATTTTCAACTGAGTGGAATTACAAGCAAGGATTTCTATAACATGGCTCTCGTTTTCGGATTTCCATCCTATTATCCAACGCATCGGTAAGTTTTTACAAAGCTTCATCGTTTTAAGACTTTTTTCTATAAGCGTTAGTCACTAAATAAACTTAACGTCTCCTCGCCGTAACTCCTCACTGAGTTAAATTTTGGAGTTATGAAATGCAAGCTTTCATTAAAAACGACTGACGACAAGCAAGAATTCTCAGTCAGAAGTATTATTGAGAAATCAAGAGAAAAGAAAACTGGAAGTGCCTGAAAGTTAGGATTCTTGTGTGAGCAAAATTGGGCAATGACTCAATTCTTACCGACAAAGGTGAGGAAATCTGTTTCTGTAAAAAAAATACCAGTTAATAATTAAAAAACGTTTGAGGCATGCAGGTTAAGTCAGTCTTACCGATTTTACTGTCATTTTCTCATTTATTTCTACAGCAGAGACTATGATGTATTCCAGGTTTTGGGTTTTTGCATGATCTATGGAGAAAGATAGCTCTTCCTTCTGACGAGCTGGCGCGAGACACTAGCTTTCAACACAGCAAAAATAAATTGGTAGTGCAGAGCCCAATCAAGATTGCTTCTCTGCCACTAAAGCAGTACAAGCCAGAAGACATTTCACTCGATGTGGACGGCGAAAATATCATCTTACATGGTCAGCATCCATCAGAGAGAGAAGATGGATTTGAGAATAATGAGTTTAAAAAAATTATTAAGCTTCGCAGACGGAGTTGATCCTACAACGGTGAAGTCTCGTGTCATCAAAAATCTGAACAAAGGCAGCGTTCTGGTCCTTGAAGGCGACAGGCGCGTTGAAGAAAAAGCAAAACAAGACGATGGCAAGTTCGTGGTTAAATTGGATCTGCGTGGATTTAAACCGGAAGATATCAAGGTTCAGCTTCTTGGACATGAGCTCACAGTCACAGGAAAACACAAATCAGAAGACCAAAGTTTCTATGTTTCACGTGACTACAGCCATCGCGTTTTGTTGCCTGATGACGCAGACCTTAGTTCAGTGACGTCACGTCTCTCCAAGGAAGGCTTGCTAATCATAGAGGCGTCCCGTGATCCAGCTTTGTTACCAAAGGAAAGAAATCTGGACGTCTCCATGGAAGATGATGAGCAAGGAGCTGACGGCAAGGCCAAACATGTAGCAAGTGGTGATACAGAAGAACAGAACAAAAACGGAATGAACTGTGTTGGCAGATTGTAAGACATACCTACTCTTTGGTAGAGCATGTTTGACTTTTGTTGTAGTTTTGATTAACTTCTTAGGGCAAAAAAAAACATAAAGCAATATTTCAACATAATATCAGTCAGCTATTTTTTGGATCAATTTAACACCTCTTAGAGGATTATAAGCTTGTTGTGATTATTTTTGAGAAATGTAGAGAGTTAGTTAATAGTTCCAATTGCCTTTTTTTGTTAAGCTTTTTTGAAAAGCGAAGCAACGATGAATGTAATAATATGTAGTTTTCGTAATTTTTGTCTGTTCAAGTTTCTTTCTTTTAGTGTGTACTTTTTGTTACGCTAGAGTTTTTTCCCCACAAAAATTTTGAAAATGTTATTTTGTACTAATTCATATTAGCTCTACGCATATTTCTACGCATACTTCCTGCTCTAAGCGTTTTCAGGCTATTAAGTTTTTTAGTTTTCAAGAGATAAATTAAGTTGTCGGATATTACGCCTAGAATAAAGTCACAAAGGCATAAGTTTTGTTGTTAAAGTTAGTGAAATAAAAGTTGGAAAATGAATAAATCTGCCTTATCTTGCATTTTTATCATTGGTCGTCGAATAGGGACTCCTTTCCTTTTCCAAGAGACATTTGACTTAAAACGGTTAGCGAAATCATCTCCTAAAAAACAACGAGCTGGTTTCATTATGTGTTTTCTTTTACAACTATAGAGTAGTGCTACAGTGTCTTTTACCTGGCTAAGGAGACTGGGAGACCTCTCTCTCCGTATTATTTGACATCTCACTCTTTTACAGAACAATTACCTACGTTTGCCAACATTCTCTTGTCAAAATCACTTCCGCCAATGCAAATCTGAGGCGAAAGCGGTAAAACCAAATTAATTTCAAACCTTATCTGTCACAGACATCTCGATACCGGAAACTTTAAGGGGTTGTAGCTCATTTGACAGCGATTCGTAAGAATTATTGGTTGTTTTTCTGTTACTCGTTTAATAAACGAATCCAGGAGACCGTCGGTTTACTAAGCGCGAAAGGTTTTTGGGGTAGTCTGACGTCATCAGGCTAAAAGAACAAAATGGCGGACACCAAAAAAGCATGTTCCGTGGTAGTAGAGTAAGAAGATATTTACGCAATGCAACTTCACTGACGTCTGGGTTATATATTGGTACCTGCAATGCACTAGAGAATCAGGTAACATTTCGGATTTCATAAACATCCAATACGTACGTCCAAGTATTTGTAGCGGCGAACACAGCTTGATCGCGGAGTGTTTGGAGTACACGCAGACCTTAAGACACACGGTTTCCGTGTACGGGGACGGGTAAATTAACCGTACACGTAGCCGTAAATACGGTTAGATTGCCTCTTACCCGGGAGAAACGGGTAGGCTACCGGGTAGAATGGTTACGCCATTATCACATCCTTTTATAAAACTACGAGGTAAATGTTCGCTGACCCGTACTCGAAGGTTGAAACGGTATACAGAAGCATTGCTTTTTCGCGTCAGATTTATCACATAGTAAGCTCTCGTTATCAGCAAGGTATGTCAAAAACACTCTCCCAGCCCATTTAAGAAAAAAGGAAGTCGAAAAAGTTTTCGTGGTTCCGTAACTTTACTTCTGTAATCGTCAAATATTGCGGTTCGTTGAATGTTTTTATCATTAATATTTCGACATGTACAGACGTTTCTCAAAGAACCGCTCGCTAAAATTATCGCACAATGTTGGTCAATAACTGTCAGTTCTCGTTGGCTCCGACCAGCATCTAGATATGTAAACTGATATCGAGAAACGAAAGTGTGAAGATGTAAATGAATGTAATTCACGTGTAGGAAACTGGTCGTTTGCCTTATCCTCGTCGCCAGTTCTTGCACCATCGGCGCCAAGGGCATCATGTAATTTGTATTGCTTTTGTTAAATCTGTAGTTTTTCTGTAGTACGCATCATAACCTCTTGGCCTTGCTATATAACTGCTCAGTCTTTGATGCTCGTATTAAGATAAAATTTGTGCGTCAAGAGAAATAACGCAAGGTAACGACACTATCACTACCGCAGTGTGTTACCTGGTTCCGGCCTCTTTCCATTGTAAACATTCATGCCCGAGTAAAGCGGAAAATTCTGAATTTGTTTTAAAAATAGCACATTTATACACCTTGAAACTCCGTAAAAATTTGCCGCTTTGTTTAAGTGCCTGCAAGTTGCTAAGTTTTCGGCCATACCCCTCCGGCCTTACTATCAATATTTTTTCCTTTTCCTAGAAATCACGCGTTGGCTTCCGGGAATTGTTGATAATTACATTGATTGTTGTTGAGCTGCCAAACCGATTATTTCTCTTCAGAAGTCTGATCTAGATAAGAATTTGGTTAACAGTAGAATTTGTTTAACAAGAGCGAAAAAGTACCTCACAATATTGAGGTCTTTCTAGTAGAGTGTTCTAATTTTGAAATTGTAGCGATCGATGCAGCGTTAGGCTGTTTTCAATGTTTTGGTTCGCTGTTTCGGCTGACGCCAATTCAATACTTAACTGATACTTGAATCAGCTGCTTCCTAAGCACGACACTCGAGTCTTTTTCACCAACACTTAAAGGTACGTATTGGATGCAAAACTGTCCGGGTAGAACCTAATAACAACCATTTAGATAGTTATATACATACAGGCCTTTTTGGCAATGCTTAATAATACAGACATTTACCCGTCAATAATCAGTGAAGCATAGCAAACAAAACTTTGGCCCTTACGATGAGCTGATTGCATGACGCAAAGTGTTAATTCGGCTGAACTAACTACGATCGAAGACCAGAAATGCCCTGAAATGCATTATGAGCCGATAGATAAAGTTAATTCTGGACCTTTACGTAGTTTCTGAGTTGTGTGGGAGACTTATATGCTTGAGTATACTTGGCTACATTTTTGTAGTCATTCTTTTCTCGAGTGCGACTCCATTGGGATTCAACCTCAGAAAGCTCGGATTAAAGGAGACTGATTCGTACCAAAGTTAGCAGAGGGGACTAACCAACTACTAACTATGATAATGCGGATTGATTGTTCCAAAAGCTAACCATTTATCTAACTTGTAAGTCGGAAATCAAACAGAACGGAAAATTCTGGAAGAAAATGGCGTCTTTGGGCGCGATCCATTCAACCAAAATTCCGGAAATTTCGGTCCTAAACTCAATGGATCGGTTCGGTCCAACCGGAAAAGTTTCGAAAAAACTGGTCCACCTTTTGAGGTGGTCCTCTTTTCCCGGTCGGACCGGTCTGAATTTTGGTTGAATGGATCGCGCACTTTGTTATGCTCTGTGTAGCGTGCCCGATCACGTTTACGGTGATTTTAGGCCTGATTCCAGCTGGCAGCACGAAGGCTAATTTTTCTGCTGGGCGCATGGACTAACATTAAAACGTTTGTTGTGCGCCCCTGAAGGGGTTTAGATATTTTCTTCCGTAGTTAATGTTATAAGACTCTGCTTTTACAGCAAATTTTCATAATCGTAAGTTATTTATCACTTTCAGGGCACTAACACGCGCCCTCAAAGGGTTTTTTCTTCAGTTCAAACCTGCCTTTTGATGGACGTCAATCAACCGTTACCATGGTTTTTCACGTGTTGGCCAAGAGTCAGAGAGGATTCTTTCCCCGTTTCTCACGCACTCGGAAGAATATGTCGGCGTTTAAGCCGTTTTTGCAATATGTTGCTTTAGAATCTGACACTGCTTCATGTCAAGATTTATATTTGTTGGGTGTTTGTTGGAGGAAACTCAAAGTATCGACATATTTACGCACTGTGAATTAAAACCACATAAGCTTTCTCGATATACGCTCGCAACTCGTCTGGCAATTCGTCCACAGCTGCCGTGTTTTGATACAATCAAATAGATAAACAGCCTGAAAACCTTTACGTAAACTATAGAGAATGTTTTGGTAATTTCACGGAGCTCGCATAGACCTCGTTGTTTTAATAATGTAATCCTTCATCTTATGAAATAATTAAAAATGCTGTTGTAATTCGAAAATTGAGTTTACGCAACAGGACGGCAGGAAGAAGAGGACGGCAAAACGCTTATGTGTGATTAACAGACAGGGCTATACCTTGCGTGTTTTGCCGTGGTCTTCACTTAACATTAATGTTTCCTGGTTTTTTAGGAAAATATCTGTTTAAAGGAAAGTTAATTTCCGCTGAAAGTTGTTTCAAACAAAATTATTGCCACGCTTGTCACACAGGGTTTGCTGTCTTCTTTCCGCTCTTGTCCTGCCTAAGTTCATTATTATTCTTTAAGTCTGCGCCCTTCACGATGAGGGAACCTTCTCTGTCAGAGCGCGTGGAAAACCATGGGAACAATTGATTGACGTTCACGAAAGCTCATGTTTAAACAGAGAGGAAAAAACCCTTCGAGGACGCGTGTTCGCGGTAACCACTCTAAAGTCTTATTGAGAATTTTGACTTGAATTAGCTGCTTAGAACTGCTTCTTTTATTCCATTTGAAACATTTTCAATTTAACTTAGGTGTTATTTGAAAAAAAATAGTGGCCTTTTTTTCATTAAACTGAGATGAGTTCTAAATGTTAAAAACTGTTATAAATACTGATAGTGTTTTCCGCCATTGCCACGAAATGAGTCAACCAAAACTTAATGAGTGAACCCGTTGTTAGGTGGTTAGCCCATTTCACTTTGATTTTGCCTTCTTTTGTCCCGGTCGAAACAAAAGCAAACAGGTAAGGGGACGGGGGAAGAAAGAAAAAGGAGGTAAAAAGTAGTAGCCTTTCCAACACTTTTGACGATGAGTCAATTTTGAACGGTTCAGTTGAAAGTTCTTATAGGAAATGGCTGCAATACAATTTTTTTGTTGACAACGATAGCGAGACGGTCGAGACCGCATGTATTATTCTTTATATGGAAAAAGTATTAAATTTTCCTGATGTCAGACCACCGACATACGCACAACAGGGGCACCCAACGACCGTTTTCTGTTAAATAAGTGTTCCGAGAAGCAAATACTACCTAGAATTTTCCTCTACTTGAGGACGGCTAAAATTCCTTTACCGTTCCATTCATGTACAATTTTCCGAAGCTTTTCTTACAAATTACGTACGATTTTAAGTTTAATTTGTCTTATTTCATTCCCATGTTAGGCTTTTTTTTCGTAGAAAAAAAAAACCTAAAATTTTCGGATTCAAAAATGTGATGGAGAGAGAAATCAGAAAAAATTCTCACTTTCTTAGTGCGTTAAATTACATCTTAAATTTTCAGGCAGCGGAGATAATCATCTCGCAGAATAATGCTTTCAATTGCTCGGGACGGCGAAAACGCATGAGAGATGACTAAGTTGATATTTCGCTTGAACTTCGCCTGAAGATCAAGGTTCAAATCTGTATTTTGGAGGAAATTGTAGCCCACGTAATAATGTTCATCTGACGTGTATTTTTTCTGCTGGGTACAAAAGACAGATACTTAGATTTCAATAACAACAACGGCCACACTAACACGGGGTGGTCCGCCAGTGGTCTTAGGATAGAAAACTTATTAGCATGCACAAGCTTTCGATTCGGAATCTTAATCAAGTGATGATGCGATGGAGTTAGATGTTTTGTCACGTGATTTATGTTGTGAATCACGTGACAAAGCGTCCAGGTAGTCGGTTGTTGATCGCGGGGAGCTCCTCATCGGCTTTGAAATCTAATGTCGGTTCTTACTTTGAACAGGGACGCCGCTTACTACTTCCCCGCGATATACCTCAACGTTTTCTCACGTGCTTCACAGTATAAATGACGTCACTTGACAAAACGTCCAGCTACATCACTTGAAAACGATTCCTTGATGGAATCGAAAGATTGTGTATGCTAATGAGTTTTTTATCGTTTGAGTTAAAACTACTTTTACTCTAAATATATTAAGACGGAATCCATCGGGAAATTGAGTAATTTTAATTTTCAGTGGACAAAAACCTTGTACCAGAATAATTTAAACAATATCGCATTCTTTTTTACAGCTTTTCAAGGGCTATAGATGTAATAAGTTTCTTATGGGAGCCCGAGAAAACGAATGTCAAATTTCACAAAATGACATCTTACACATGAAATTTTCAAAATTGTGCCTGTGTTTTCACAATTCTTGTGAAATTTGATGTTTATTTTCTCGGGCTCCCATGAGGAATAGTCTTTGGTGTTATTAGAGATACTTTATTATATCTATAGCCCTTGAAAAATGTAAAAAAAGGATGCGGTATTGTTTAAATTATTCTGGTAGAAGGTTTTTTTCCACTGAAAGTTGAAATTACTCAATTTCCTGATGGATTCCGTCTTAATTCTGTTTTCTCGCTTTTAAATTTAACAGATTTTCTGCAGGCTCCGTATTCTACATGGCAACACCAAGTGTAACATCCACCAAAGAGTCAACCAATTATGCTCGGTTGTGTCGCCTTCTTATAGATGTTGGTTCCCAGGCTCTAAGAGACACTTTTGATGGATTTTACTCTCCAGGAAACCTTCACACCTTTTTGAGTAGTAGCTCGGTTCAGTCTAAACTAAATTCCCTGAGAAAAAAGAAAATCCTCAATCCAACGTTTGAAACGTTTGAAGCTTTCAATGAAACACAAAATCACTTAAGGACAGACTTCCTGGGTATAAGTTTAATATTTTTGAATGACGATTGGAGACATTAATTGTCATGTGGCCTATTAAAGCTGTTTTTAGCTCAAAAATCTATTGGGCAGTATGGAGCCACTTTTCATTACTTCCTGGAAGTTGCAGTTATCGTCTTAGTAATGAGACCAGGAGGTTACGGTACATCATTTCTGTGGCCGCGCCTTTTAAGTTAATCCTTTAGACAGGAACGAAATTTGAAAATCGTTTGATAAGGGGACCGGGTACTAGTACAAAATACTGTTTATTTTCACTTTCATAAATTATTCAACAAAGCCCGGGAACAGATGTCTAATTGTGGTCTGTGAAAGGACCTGAAAGATCTAATAAGCGCATTTTATGGCTGTGAAAAACATTAGAAAACATTCTGGTTTAGTTATTTATTTATCTTTAAAATACATTTACAGCATTTAAAAAGGGATGCAGCTTTTTAACCTAGGATACGAAAGGGGTACCGTTTCCATAAAAAAATAATGGTTTATAGAAGGGTAAGGGGATGGACGTCGTGGTGAAGCCTCCCCTTACAAAATTTTGTTGGGTACCCAACCCACCGGGTACGGAAACGGGATTTACCAGTGGTTGGTCTGTGTCGACAAGTTAGTCAATGGAAGTGCGCGCTTTTGAGAACAAATCCAGTTATATAATAAATGTGAATATTTCCGTGTCTTTTGAAATGGTCCGTGGTGGATTTAATGACAGTTTATTTCATTTTAAAAGGGAAATTCAGGGATGAGGTCAACAAGAAACTGGACTTTTTGACTAAGAGAGGTAAGATATACGCTACCAAAACAAAACAAAACCATCAATCGTTTCCTCAATAGTGGTAGAGCTTAATAAACTTCGCATCCAAAAGTGATGCAATGGAAAAGTGTGAGAAAATACATTGATTGATAATTAGCACGGATTTAGTTGCTTCTGAATTTCTTGAGCCGAACAGATTCTTAGGGAATTAATTGTATCACAACCATGTCGCCAGTGCTTAGAAAGCAAGCTGACACAATTCTGGCTACAAAATGATGGTGATGGAAATAAATCAGCCTCCTTTAGACTGAGAAGCAGAATCTAAGATTTGCAAAAAAATACAAAATTAACTAGAAGTGACAGTTTCTGAATGTGAGAGGCCTTGGTGTGTTCTGGGTCGCGGTTGAAAAATGTCGACAAATAAGAGAAATTCAAGGGTGAGTCAACAAGAAACTAGACTAGAATCTATTTCGGATTTATTTTAGGTATTATTTCTGTGCATCTAATAGATAGGTCAGTCGTCTAAACATAAGGCTGTTATTTTTATGGCTTCAGTGCTAATTGACAGAACCCGGTTACCCTCTCTGCAGGCCAGCTCTCTCAATAAGCTGAGCTATAAACCCTACTTCGGAAAGTAACTAATGTCTCTGGAATGACAATTAAGCGCCAAAATTTTAATCTTTGACACAGTAATACCGTAAAATTCCGAAAATAAGCCCCTCCATGTATAAGCCACTCCAAATATAAGCCCCCCAAAATATTAACACAAAAAACCCTTGTTAAATCGCCTCTCCGAATATAAGCCCTGCGGGGGCTTGTAATTGGAATTTGCCCTCGTATACATAGTAAAACAAAGAAAAAAAATGGTAAATCTCCCTCCCACTACAAGCTAGTTCAATCGATTTTGAAACGCAAATTTCCCTCCGTACATAAGCCCCGCCGAATATAAGCCCCTCCAAAAATAAGCCCCTCAGAAAGGGCCTTTGAAAAATATAAGCCCCGGGGCTAATTTTCGGAATTTTACGGTATTTCGATGTTTTCTTGTTTATAATTAGCTGCCATCGTGGTTCATTATAAATTCAAAGAGTTTTCAAATTTCGGCTTGCAACTGACAATAAACTATGTAAATCATTTTCAATGATAAGGCTTCCTCTTGACCACTCTCGAAGTAAAAGGCCAACACACTGTTTGGTTATAATGGTCATATGCTAGTTTATCTCACATTCGCATGGAGCTTGTTTTCTTTTGCTTTTTATTTTCATGACAGAAATAAACAGAGACAACCGCAGAAGTGAGTTACCAGAAGAAGTACCTAACGTACATGGACACGAAAAAGAAGTTGATGACATCGTTCAAGCTCTCTGCGGAAAGAGAAAAACGACAGCAGCCGGAGTCCTTGTTAGTGGAATAGCTGGGATAGGAAAGTCCACGGTTGCCATTCAAGCTGGGCATCGGCTTAAAAACGAATTTGAAACCATCGTTAGGTTTTGTTCTTTGAGAGGTGCAAACAAAGGGGGCGGAGAAGACGACGACGTGTTGAGAGAAATTTTGAATGTGTGTGTCCCAGGCCATCAACAAAGCAGTGAGTACCCCAAGCATGTTTTGCTCAACTGGTGCAGGCGGCTTGAATACGAATTGGTCCTTATTGTTGATAATGCGGAAGACGCTATAGACGATCCAGGCGACTATTCATTTCTAAACTTGTTGAGTGATATGAGAAAGTGCTCATACTGTCAAATTAAGTTCCTGATAACCTCAAGAGGTTCGGAAATTGAAACTGCCGGAACAGTTTCAAACCTTCAGCTTGTCAAAATACCCGTTGGTCCTTTGGATGTTAGGGAAGGTGTAGAAGTTCTAAAGGACGGTGCTAATTTGCCGTTTGAGGCTGCGCCTGACATTGAAGTCAAATTATACAAAATAGCTGAACTATGCGAAAAAATTCCACTAGCACTCCGATTAGCTGGTCCTCTCCTTGCAGAAGAATCTGAATATTCTTTTGACGGACTTATACAAGAGCTTGAAAAGAACCCAACGAAAACTCTCGATCTTGAGCATATGATGGAAATAGCTTTCAAAAAGCTAGACGAGTCTCTGCAACACGCATTAGTTTGTTTGTCCGTGTTTCCTCGATCTTTTGCAAGAGATGCTGCTGAGGCATTACTGGGCAAAGTTAACTGTGCTCAGCACCTAACAAAGTTAAAGAAAAGGTGCTGGATCCAGAAACAGGGCAACCGATACCTCATTCATTTACTGATTAGAGGGTACGCCAGGCAAATCGGAGAAAGGGAAGGGTTCCGCCAAATTCTAGCTCTTGGCCAGCAGAGGTTTACTGAGCACTTTTTGACACAGATTTTAAAAGATACCGACAAGTATTGGGGAAAAGACAAGTGTAAGGAATCTCTCCGTCTTTTCAACGAGGAGAGGGTCAATCTGGAAGCCACCCTTAAAGTTGTGGGCCAACAGAAAATGCGCAACTATGGGGCATGTAGAGAACTAGAGGGTATGATGATGCAGTGTCAGCAAGTAGCACAATACATTGAATACTGTGTCCCCTTTAAGATTTATTATGACTTTCTTGTGGGCCTGCTTCAATTTTCTCGAAGCCAAGAGAAAATTACTAAGGAGGTAGAGATTTTGTGTCTCCTTTTTCACGAATCAAGAAAACGTGGTGAAGGTGAAATGCAGAAATCAAAAGATCTCATTGAACAAGCAATCCAACTACACGATGAAAACCTCCCATGTTTTGATGAAGAGGGCTTGTCTGAAGTTTTTTATTTGATCCACTATGGTAGATACCTCTCACAGGACTGTCACGAAAGAGAGAGGTCACAGCGTTATCTTGAAAAGGCAATTTCAATTTATGAAAAGGACGCTGCGAAGCATTTGGAACATAACTTCACATTTGATAAGGGCAAAATTCTTTCTCAAATGGGACATAACGCGAAACTTCACAAAGATGGAGTAAAGCGCGAAGCTGCTGTCAGATACTATAGTGAAGCCTTAAGTTTTCGTCTTGTGCATTATGGAAAGCATCTTTTAACAGCGTTTTCATACAAAGAAATGGGTGATTACTTTTTGTTTCTTGAGGAACTGGGCAAGGCAGATGAAAACTACAAGAAAGCACTTGCTGTTTTGGAAGACATGGATGTAAAGGAACAGAAAGAGATAGTTCCCATCTATAAAAACTTTGGAATCTGCTGCCGGAAGAGAAAAGACTTTGTCCTATCTAGAGAAATATTCCAGCTGGGAAGTTCTGTTGCCGATAACACCATAGAGGGAAACCACAAATGGAAAGTTTGGATCAAGACTCAACTAGCGTTGCTTCTGTATAGAGAATATCCAGAAGAAGAAAGTCAGGCCCGCATAATTTCTGCAGAAGTTTTTCAAATGGGTAAGGAACTTGGAATGAAGAAATGGCCTAAAAAGGAGACACTTGAAACGTTTTACAAGAATCATCAGGAACATGATAAACACCACCTATAGACTACTTAACAATTAGACCCGTGGCCCTTGAGGGCGAAGGATCTAATTGTTTTAGTATCACCCAACTAGTCGGACAGAAAAGACAATAATAAAGTTAGCAAATGCAAGTTGAAGAAATATTTATTTGGGAATAAAACGAAAGAAAGCTTCACGCTCGATTTCGCCAGATTTGCATAAATTTACGTAACTGTCACGTTTTTAAACACGTGATACAAACGCGTAGCTTGTGAAAATTCATTCACTGATTCATTCAGATAGGAAGTTGGTGAAAATCCAACCACAACTGTTCATAGAAAAAAAATCTATAAAATAGTGCACTGACCCACAATACTTTTATGAACTGCAAGGAAAGCTAAAGTGAACTAGATCAAGTTGGCGATTGATAATTGGGCAAAGTTTTCAACTGTTTGTTGATTTTTAGTTCATCGCATGTAGTTGTTGTATTGTTTACGATGGAAACAGAGGAGCAATGAAAGCTGAACGACTGCGGCATTTGCATTTGCACTGCTGACTGTTGATCCTGTGGAGCCACAGAAAGAGTGCTTGCTCCAGTAAGCTCTTTCGTTGTTGAAGCACCCTCGAGTACAAGAACTCGTGGTTCTGCGGAGTCACCAGAGATGAAGCCGCCCAATATGTTAGACATGTTCCCTTTCTGCTGAAAGGAAGCCCTGGAACAGTAAGATTCAATGGAGTTGTCTGATTTGTGTCCAGCACTGACAGTCTTAATATGCTTGGCTTCAATGTTGTGAACTGAGAGCACTATAACTGATGTAGATCGGACGCAGTGGTTAGTTAGATGAGGAGCTATCCCGGCAGATGTTGACATGTTTTTCATCATGTTTTCGAGTGTGCTTTAGCCGACGGGGAAATTGCAGAACCACACTTCATCTTTGGAACTTTGTTGACACTTCTCTTGGTCGTTGAAACAGAGCTTGCAGGTTGGGAGAATTAGAGACAACCGGATAGTAATACCAAAGCTTCAGCCCTCCTTTTACGAACTATTCTTGAAGTTCATTCAAGACGGTACGTGTTTTTGCGGTCTGTCTTGTGAATATCGGCATTGCAGAATTGCATATGTCTGCAATCGCCGCTCAGTGTGTACAAATACTGTATAAAAAACTTCCTGAGCATCTCTGCCTGTTAAACAAGCTATTACAGTTGGTTCTAGTTCGGGTTTTAACATGAAGTTACTACATGATTGGAGTAATTTTTATCTTCCGAATCTTATGCCAGTAGAACACAGATAAGGACACACTTCCTTGATGCCTTCATCATGTTTGTCTGTCACTAATACACACCATGATACACGCCGGCGTCCGCAGAAATGAACAAATTAGGGGGTCCTTATAGGAGGCGTCTTTTACCCTCTCTCTCCAATCTTTTTCCCTTTTTCCCTTCCTCCCTATCCCCTACCCCTTTCAACACCTGCTACGCTGGCTACTAACCATTAGACTCCGTTTTCCTTTACGGAGAGCTAGGGAGGGGTGGTGGTTGAGGTTGTGTGATATGCACCGCGTGCCTGGAACTACTACGATGTAAAAATCCTCGCCACTCGTACAAATGAATTTCTTGTATTGTGCGCTAGTTTTTACTTTTTTAGCACGCACATGCGTGTTCATTATTTATCAAGCCAGGCAGGTCGCTAGGAATTCGATTCTGAACTGTCAATTGGCAAACGTTGCACGTTGACCACATCTGGGATTTGCTTGTAGAATAGGCTCAAAATGTCCAGATAGCAATAAACATTTTCAATTTTGGGAGCGAGGGATGGCGCAGTGGTGAGAGCGCTCGCCTCCCACCAATGTGGCCCGGTTCAAATCCCGGCGTCGACGCCATATGTGGGTTGAGTTTGTTGTTGGTTCTCTCCTTTGTTGCGAGTGGTTTTTCTCTGGTAGCCTGAGATCATGCCCTCTCCCTATTATCCCTTTAAGTCTCCCACGGGAAGAGGGCATGATACATTTCTTTGTCGGATCACATGTAAAAAGGCCAGAATCTGGACATTTTGTGATTGGATAGGAAACAATACCGATGTTTTGCGTTATTTAAATTGGCCAAAATGCCGCCATCCGTTAGTTGTTGTTCATTTCAGTCTGCAGTTTTCCTTGCGTGATCAGCAGTGAATACACACGCGAGTTCGTTATAAAATTTCTGCCGGCTAAATTTTCTTGAATTTGAAGAATGCCTAAATAGAAATTTCATCCATTGAAATATTTTCCATCTCATCGTATACTAAAAAGTTGCAGTCAAAAATTCACCGATCATTTGAATGCAATTAGATACCGGCTACAAGTTACCGGGAAGCGACAAACGGGTTCACTTTTAAAATAATCAATTCATCATGATGGAATCTTGACCTGGTTTGATTGTAATTCCTCATTCAGAAACCCGCGAATTATTCTGAGCGATCTTCGCTTTCACAACACCTTTCAGTTCGTAAAATATGCAATGCTTCAGCCTAATTTTTTTTTCACGGCTTTCGGGACAGATCAAAGTCAACGAGCTTTAACGTGTAAATTCTTTATTATTTGTAGCTGTTAAATAAAGGTACGGCAGCTCCAGCTAGCCTATTTCATCACAAAAACAACACATTTAATTTTTTTTTTAGGAAGCGCGATCTGAACATGGACATACTTAAAAATTTTCTTTTCACTAAAATTGATTTCAAAAGATTATTCGCACCAAAATTTGATTCCCGTGTGGTAAACGCTTATTGGCTAATAACATGACAGGTCAAGCAGACGTTACATTATGTTAATTAGGGGGCGGTTAACGGATTGTTAAATGAATGAATGAATGAATGAATGAATGCCTTATTTTTTCCCTCTCGAGCAAAAGAAACAAAGAAGCAAAAAAAAAAAACGCCTGATCTCAGGTTGTTTCTCCGGTTTTCCCCTCTTCCCAAAAACCAACATTTTCAAATTTCAATTCGATCAGGAATCGGGTAGACGAAGAACCACTTTGTGGATGTGCTACCTCCAAGACACGGTCATTTGCCGAGCGAATGCCGAACTTCGGTGTTTTTGCTTAGGTTAAAGTTTCGTAGAAGATTCACTTTCTGTCTATTGAGAAAAATAGCCAGATAGCTCTGATGCAAGACTTGCATCCTCTTTGGATTCTCTGCAAAAAAGCTCAGGTAGAGGAAAGTAAACAAGACACTTAGTTTCCAAAAGCGGAGACGACTTGCTAGAAATGGTTCAGTTTCAAAAGTGCAATTCAGATAAGCTTAAGGTTTTAATATTCGCAAATGATGAATTTAAAGTTAAAAAAGTGAGAAAACAATTCTGAAAGTCTAGCTTATTAAAAATAAACACATTAATTAGTAGTTTACCTTTGAAAAGTACTGACTGTTCTTCTCATCCTTTTTTCCGAAAGCAAAGCAAACGTTTTGTACAAAGATCTACAAACTTCATGAAACTTTCTTAGTACCTGGTAAGTTGAATTGAAGACTACATGCCTGTAAAAACCCATCTTTCGCTTATTTGATTGTACGCAGCTCATATAGCTGAACGGTGTTAAGGACAACAAACAAGACAAGAACCTAATTTCTTTTCGTACTGATCGGTTAGCAACTCTTAAAAACTGCCAGGCTAGTTTGCTCGACATACAGCTCAACCGTACATCGCTTCGACTTGTTCAATTACTTTAACGGCTCCAAAATCTTTCCTTGGAATAATATTTAACCTTGGGCTAGTTTACGACTTTATACTGCCCTAAAATGCCTCCATTTTTTAAGACAATAAACATCGCAGATCTTATTCTTGTTCTGAGGTTTGGAAATTAATTGAATTCCTAATTTATGCCGGGTAGTGGTGTGACTCGACCTGTCAGTTTTTTACCCAATGAAACTCCGTTACTTGTCTTCAGTAACCAGACACCAAGCGAGAGACGTTATTAACGATAAAATTGCGTTATTGATGATAAAATGACATCATAAGATTGCCAAAGTTTGTTGTGGATCCATTCGCCTGCGGCTCGTGGATCCACAACACTTTGACAATTTTATGACGTCATTTTATCATCAATAAGGGGACGAACGATAAAAAACTCGGGGCAATTTGTTTAGTGAAAATGATGTCAATATATATATATATATCCAAGTGCAAAACATGTGTTCGCAGCTTACAAAATATATGTCCAAGTCGATATATGGGGTTCTCGATTTATATTGCCTCATTTTAATGTAATTTTCAACATTTATATTGCGGATGAGGTTTCGATATATATATATACATAATTAACAATTATTCCACGAGGGTGCGTTGGATATGAGATGAAAGATAGCCAACGAGGCGCGTAGCGCCGAGTTGGCTTTAATCATCTCATATCCAACAAGCGCGAGTGGAATAATTGTTTTATTAAAAACGCCCACAAAAACTCGTTGACTCTCCCCTACTAGAACAAACCGGAAAAGACAAGGGACTTCCGCTGTTCACATGTAACACGTCTACCAAAACTGTCAACGCGCGAACGGAATCGCCTGGACTTTTTTTTAAAAACTCATCGGGATTCTAGGATTTTACACAGCAGGACAGCTAAAAAAACCTGGTAGATAATGTGAAGGAAAAGAATTTTTAAGAGACAGCCGTCGAAATTACTGTGAATCTGGATTTTCGGTGCAGTTACAAAAGTAAGAACAACGGAGAAAAACTATTACCTCGGTCGCTTGTTATGAAGTTGTTTAGCCTGCGTAGCATGGCGGTTTTGGTTGGGTGCGCTAAGTAATAAAGGCGGGCGAGGGCAGAGAAACCGCGAGGAGATTGGGGCGGGAGCAACTTGAAAAACCGCCTGCACGGACGGGGGTTTTTTTTGAGTCGGTCCGTACGCCAGCGTACGGATCGTCCCGATTGGTTCGGAATGTTCGCCTGTCAATCAAATATTTTGGTAATCTCCCATGGGAGAGTTTCGAGGGACTGAACAAATCATCCCCGCAAAACAAAATCAAAATATGAAAGAAGCGTTGACCGGAACGTCGTCGATCTTGAATATTTGACGGGAAAACAGAGCAATTGTATTGAAGCCTAAACAGGAAATGGCCATTTACAGTCTTCTTCAAAGGAGAGATGTCATGGAAATTTTGTCAACAAGATTTGTGTTTGTGATGGTGTTGATTACATCGATTGTGGTCGATGAATCGCATACAGTAGAAGAAAGACGCACAGCGTAATTCTCCATCCTTTTTTGTTTGGTGTAGCTTAAGTTTAAGCTACAACTCAAATCTGAAGATCGCGCTATACGTAAAAATACAACATCCTGCAAACAACACTTAAAAAGCCGGGCCCAGCGTCAAAACATTCACGGACAAAGCAGTGACAAAGAAACTACAAACCAAGGCTCCTTGGTTTGTAGTTGTCCAGATCCAGGCATTTTAGTCGGAAATGACCAAAGAAACTAAAATATTTATTTAGCCGTAATAAAAAGCTTTAGGCTTTAAGAGTGGTCAAAGAAATTAGTACTTTACAACTGCATCTGAGATAAACAAGTTCTAATTAGCAACACTAACATTAACCACAGGAAATAATTACTCAATACGGATTAAACAAACCAACTTCATGACCTCTAAATAAATGTAAGACTTAGTGCAGCAAAAATAAGATCTACTCAGTCAAGTTTAGAACGCAGTGTAGTCACCTATGCGCGAGATAGCCACAAAGAAAAAACCTGTGTTTGTTCAAGCAAACTCCAATTCCGGCCAAGATCACGTTTTACACTATATCACGAGCTTTTGTGTCGTGTTTAGGCTGTCAACACTTTATTTCTGATTGGCTGGGAAAACTGAAACCAAAGAAGTTGTCAAAAGGATGTCAATATGAGTTGAAGGGGGCGGCAGTTGAAAAGGCCACGAATCCGGGCAGGCGGTTTTTATTTTTCTCGCGGCTTCGCCGCTCCTTCTCGCGCCCTTCGCGCGCGAATTTCGCGGCTACGCCGCTCGTGCGCCCGGCTCGACAAAACCGCCATGCTACGCGGGCTAGAAGTTGTTTGAAGCCACAAGCTGGTTTTGCTGAACGAGAAAAGAAGCTATACTGCCGCTTAGATTGCTCTAGTGAATGGCTGCATAGCCTTTATTTGTAGCTGGTTACTTGTGATTTATATTCTTGATGTCGGATAAACAAGCCGCAGTTATCTATCAGCGAGTGACTCGATCGGCGAATGGCTTCGCGATCATGAAGAAACAACACCTGTCTTCTTTCGTAGCTGGTCAAGGTACTTTAGTTCCATGTATTTTCATGTGTTTTTCGACAAACTTTCAAACAAGCTCTTGAGGCTTTTTTGTTTGTTTTTGTCTTTTTCCTTTCGATGAAATTGAATGCATTTCTAGTATTCTAAGAAATGAACTAAAACGATTTGCTTCGGGCGCCAATGTATCCTTCGCGAAAAAAAATCTCAGCTAGCTTCCAGTTTTAAACTGACGCGTACGTCGACCATATATGGAGAGCATGGTATAATAGCTCATATACCATAACGGCTAAGCCAATCAAAATGCTAGAATTGCATTATCCAATAATTCAGTTTTTAATAATTATGTATATATATATAATTTTGTACGGGCTCTCTTGCCAAGAGAAGGAGTCTAGGTTCAGCATGCTTCCCATTCCCCGTAACGGAACCTCCCTTGCGGTTTCGCGGTGGAAATTAAGGATGGTACTTGTGGTTAATTGAGAACAATCTTAACCGCCTTATTGTGCAGTACCTGGAGGGGATCCATTAATACTTTATTATTCCTATCACCCCAGATAATATCGCAGTAATCAATAAACGGTAATACCATGGCACTAAGAAATAGATTATGAGCATAGGTTGGAAGTGGATGCTTAATCCTAGGCAGGACGCCAAGTCTTTGATTAACCAGTCTTGCTCAAAAAATCAATATGATCGGCCCAAGGGAGATTTTCGTTAATCACTATTCCCAAATACCTTTGCACATTTTCATGTGTCAGACGCTCGATCGTCAAGTGCTAGCATTACCTTCATTAATTCAAGATTGCTCGGTAAATATCATTGTTTGCCATAGAAATTCTCTTAGTATTTTAGGAACCGAGTCTAATAAAACTTTTTAAACCTATTTAAAAATGGTCTTCAGTGGAATGTAAAAAAGTTGCATAAAGCTAACTAAAGATTAATACAGTACAGAAGTTAAAGTTGTTAGGCTTTTATATTGAAGAAGAGTTAAGTGGAATTCTCATGTAACAGAAATCACAAAGAGAGCTGCCAAATGATTGTATTTTTTAGTGCAACTAATGCGAACAAGAGCACCACCTAAAGAACTGGTTCAGTTCTATTGAGCCTGCATCTAGTAAGTTTTACTTTATGGCTGCCAGGGTTTTCATTTTAGTCTTCCACAATATCTTAACTTAACCTTTGAAAAACCTCTGAGGATAATTTTTGGTTACGAATTGCACTACTCAGATGACCTATCTCGTTCAGGCCTATTACTTTAGGTCAAAGAGGGAGAGATTTGGGTCAAAACATTTTTAACAAAATCATTGAAAATCCACTTGATGTTTTGCACCCTTACCGTTCAAAGAGAACATACCGTGTAAAGGCATGCAAGACCTTTAGGTGCCGTGATACCTTGAGTTTTTTAACAAATGCGCAAGAGGAGGTGCAGTACAGTATTATGTATGACCCACTGAAAGTTGTTGTTAATAATTCATACCAATTTACAACATGAAATAGAAATAACTAACAAGCTAGCGTATGTGTTCTGCTGCAGGAAAACTTCTACATTTCTTCTAACATGGTTCTTAACTAACTGGACTTCTTACTGAGTCTCATATTATAGCTCTAATGATCCCACCAGAACGTCACACGTCTAAAACAGAAACTCAGAAACCCATCCTGGGAGAACATTACTCCCACATTACTAAGTACATAACTACATTCACTATATGGAAATTGCAGTATTATTTTCTCAACGTTTGAAGGCCAAGAATCAATCGACACTTGTTGGGGGCAATACAGTTTTAGACAAGTGTTATAGCGGAGCTCTGGCGCGCGAAGCGCGCCTGCGGAGCACCATGGGTAAGTAAATCTACCCATCCCAGAAAATTTGGTAATCACGTGACCGTACACCACCCGCCCGTCCGTCCGCACCACAGGGCAACCAATGTTCAATCTCACACTTTCTAGCTAGTTTAGGAGCACAGGAAGACTGATATTGAAGACATATTGCACATCAATCTTGTGATCAATTGACAGCTGTCAAAACAGGGCATCCGCCGACCAGTATCACCTGATCGTATCGCAGGCTCAGGTGTCGACCCATCGAGGTCGAGTATCTTTTTGAAGTTATCCGCTGACAAGTTACTAGTTTTCAAATGATTGCAGGCTCAAGTTTAATTTTTCAATTCATATGAATTATGTTGTGTTTTATATGTGCCGCACAATTAAAATTTTGATTTCAAACTGACCTCGGAAGCTAAAAATTAAGCCAGTTTTTACAGGCAGGGAGGACATGCTAGTTGCTTTTGACTTTTCTCACCAAGGTCACGCGTTGGTCACGATCTACGCCCAATTTTTATACTCTGATTGGTCAAAATTTGACAGGTGAGTTCACGCGGAAAATTTATGCAATATCTTGAAACTTGTTTACTTTGACAGCTGAAGCTGACAGAGTTATGTGTCAACTTGTGATGTTTTTAACCGTCTTTTTCCACTGAATGTACAAAGTGAAATTCAGCTGCTATGAAGAGTCTTCTGTTATTCATGGCTAGTTTGTTTATTGGGTTTTTGGTTGAGAAATACGTCGCTTTGGCAAAGTCGGAAATCCGATTTCGGATGGCATCGTTTTCGTTTTTCACCTTGCTTGATGCGTAAGACGGTTGAAAAGTCTGAAGCGATTCTGGCCTTACTTGATAGTTTTCAGTGCATCTCGAAAGGTAAGCCTGAGTAATTATTGTATTTGATGTTTGTCTTTTATATCTAATTTAATGAAGTCGAGCGTAGTTTACGCGGCTATTTGGTTTATGCACGTTTGTAAGATTTGAGACAATGATCTGACCGAGAGTGACCGAGTGTCAGGTTTGATTATAAGCTTATGGAACTTTAAAAAGCCTTTAGACATTTTCTCACCGCAAATAGAGAGAAAACGTTCCAAAGAATATTTGGTTATAATTCTGGCTGTAAAAGAAAGCTTTGAGCGATTTTCTTGCCTCGAGTTCATCTTTGAAAACAGCAAACACCGAGAAGCCGGCTTAAAACGTAAACAAGGATTTTCAGAGACACTTTAATACTTGTCTTCGTGAATGAAAATTGTTGTCTCTGTATATGTTTCACCGAATTATTTTCCCTTTCTTTATTGATTGTTAGTAGTCTCTTTTGCAATTGTAATCGCTGTGCCGTTTGTTTTCAGTCGCTCATGAACATCGCTTGCAGGAGTAGTCAAAATGCCGCGCGTATCAAACGCTTTTTAAGATTACAGATCGTTATAGAATCATTAAATAAAAAATAAACATAATAAATTCTTTATTGTGTTGAAGCGTATAACTATATTAATCTTAATTTAAACAGTCGACTTGTCAAAAGTGAGAACCGGCTAGCCGTATAGGTGATTTTGGAAATTTTTTTGAAGGTTTCGCTAAAAGCCCACGCGTGCTTCGATCGTCCTGAATATTGAATGAGTGCAATTTGTATTGCAAAATTGTGAAACACTGCATTCTGTCCGAGGTCTGTACGATGAAAACGGCGCCTCATGGTACTGTTTCACCTCAGATGTGATGTACAGAAAGTATAAAAGGTTGGTTTACACGTCCCCAGACTTGTTGGCAAGATTTTGTAAAGTAAACATGACGAACGCAAAAAATTCGACCTGATTTGTTTTCCAGGCCTAATCTACTGTGATCAAGAGCCATTATGGCTCTTAAATGTGATCGAAGATGATTGCTATTTTTGGGTGTACGTATAAAGGCTATCAACTCGATGTAAGATTAAGTTCACTCTTAGCTTGGACTGTTTGCAAATTATTTTTCTCGAAAATCACGTAGTCTTTCCCTCAAAAGTCACATGAATGTGCTCTAAAGTTAACTAATTTGTGGAATACAAGTTTATTGTTTGATTTGAATTATAAATTCGAGTTAATAGGAGCTTCGCTTTTAGCCCTGGCTAAATCTATATATTAGTTATCAGTTAAGTCAAGGAGTAATTTTAAAATAGTCATTTTAACACTTCGCTAGTAGGGTAGGAAACAATATGACCAGGTGTGGGTTTCTTTTGAGGTGCGCACATTGATTCAAGCTTGGAAAGAAAAAAAAACAGATCACAAACGTGGCTGCTTTCTTCCACATCATTACTATAAATACTCGAAAGTAAATGAAAAGAAGCAAAACTTAACGTTCCAGAAGCACGCAACCGAAAAAACACCGAAAGACTCGCCATGACAATACTCCGGCGGACAGTTGAGTAGAGCTTTCAGCAACTTTACGTCGAGTGATAAAGCCTTTCAGCTATTAACACCTAAAACTGTGACCATCGGCGTTTTGCCCATTCCATTCCGCTCAAGATAGGCTATTTTGATTAATGACTTCGCTAAATCACTCGTTTTGAAAAAGCGAAAGACTCGCTATGACATTTCTTATAGCTGCATGATATTCATCGTTTTGTTTGGCCATGATATTGGCTTGAAAAGCCGACCATTTATCTTCTCTACATCCTCAGTATTCAAGATACAAAGTTCCGTTAGCCTGTGGGTGAAAATATTGAAGAAACCAAAATAATGGTATCCGGCGTCCATCTTGCTGCTTCGCGCCAGAGCAGAGCAGCAACTTTGCAACGCGGATGTGATGTCATAAATCGGTGGATCATAGGTATATTAAATTTTCCTTAGTGCTGCCCCTACCCCCTGATATTTCGGAGTGCAAAGTTATGCAAATGAACTGACCCGTACCAAGTCCCGCAAAGAATGAAAGCGAGGCTGCAACAAACAACAACATGGCGGCCAAGTGGATTCCAAACGTTGATGTGTTCTTCGAGTCTCTTGTCCGTGTGATACGCGTAGCCAGAAGTCGTTTGGCCACCATTCAGTAGACAGAACTCTGGTGTCATCGAATAGACTTGCACACAAACGAACATTGACGCTTTGATGGACATATATATTGTCATTTCGACATTTGAGGCTATAACACAAGTTATATCGAAAATGTGAACATGCCCAAATACTTTCAAGCGCCTGCTACGCAGGATAGCACCTCCCCACTCACTTCGACGTCTGGATCCGCGACCGATATGATCTCAATTCAGCCTTAAAATAACACATTCCTATTTAAAAAAAAAAAAAAAAAGAAATAGAGCAGTCGACCTGAATGGACCCAGGACAAGTCATCACATTTTATTTTGCTTTTCCCCCATACAGTTTTTCATTACAACAACAAAACCCGATTCTTTACGACTTTCTTGTGGGTACTTCCAGATTTTTTCCTGTGGCTAGGTACTCGCTGCCTTAGCCCCAACAAAAAGGTGGCAGGCAGAAGGAGGTCTGCGGCTTTCCTTCAGCTTTGTTGGCATGCAACAAATTAATGCGGGAATCACGATTCCTCAGCTTCTGCTTTTTATTACTATAACGAGTGCTCGACTCATCCTCATTCCCACGGTCAGCACTAAAACATAAGTGAGAAAAAATGAAGCCTGTTTAAAGTTTTTTTTTTGATGAAGTTTATAATTCTTTTTCAATACAAAAACAATGACTTCATATATATATTTGCTGGGGCCTATGCAGTTCAACCTCCCGTCATTTAAAATAAGTTATGTGCCGCTGGCCTCTCAGAGCCCCTACCCATTAGAATCTATTTTTTGGCCAATTGTCACTTTTGGGCAAATGAAATCTTCGCGATCTCAACTTAGTCATTTTCTGTTTATGCATCTGCTTTATAAAGCCTTTTAACTAGGTTCTCCTGAAATGAATTGACATATTTGTTCAACAAAATGCAGTAGAAATCTTCCCACTTTTAAATCCGTACTAGACTGCAGTCTAAACAGTCCTTATTTTTGCGTACTCAAGTACGCGGGAGTAGTCAAACAAAAGGTCTGGAAGGAGTCTGAAAACAGAGAGCGGGACTGAGGAGAGACGCCTCACACGCCCTACTGTGAGGCTCGCGCGCTTCGCACGTAACACTCTTACGCCGCACTTTACCGATATTGGTTACTGATTAAAAAAAAAACGACTGTGATTGATTTCGGCAAGGAATAGCCCATATCTTATGATCTCCCAGTTACATACGGGGCACATGTTCGTTTCGGAAAAGTTTGACATAACATATTAGTTAGCTCAAGTCTAAAGAAAACAAGAGTACATTCATAACTCACAAACCTTTCCCCGAGCACAAAGGAGACGATCAAAATCAACGCAAGAAAAACCAAAATAAGACGTGACATGATCAGATCTTCCTAGAAAAGAAAATAGAACATACAAAATAATTTTAGACAAAAGAAGTTAGCCCTGAAAAGTTCCTGTTCAATTTGCAATAGAAAAAGTTTAATCAGTTTTACTTCCCTCTTCAAAACTCACCTGCCTGTCCGCAAGTCCAAAAGTTTCCGTAAACCTTCACAGTCTTCTAATATGAAGCAAGTTTCTGCAAATGAAACCTCTGGTTTATGGCCGCTCTCCCAAACACACATGTATATATATCGTTTAGCGCAAGGGAAGTATAAGGAAGTTTCGCTGGAATGATTGATTTATTAGTTGAGAGTTGCTTCCACTTTCTGCTCTCACACAATGCACGTGCCAGGTGCGAGGCTGAATACAAGACTTTGGCCCGACATCACGAGAGCAGGGATTTCGTTTCACTCCGAACGCAACGTGGTCCTGTTCAGTTTGACATGTAACGTCCGGTAGTTTGCACACGAAATAATTATTTTTTTAAGTGTGAAAATCGTTTCTATTTCTCATGTATTCGCCATTAAGCATTTTATAATGCCATAAAAAAACCTTTTCGGTTAATCCTTTTTTTTTCCACGCAACGCAGGAAATTACATTTTGAGAACGCAATTTTAAAAATTGCCTGGGTAACATGTCCCCGGACACTCCCACAAGCTAGTGCCTCCGACACTCAACGTTCGCGCCCTGCTGAGCCTCTTCATCCGGTACTAGCAAATGCAACCGAAAACCCTGCGAGAGTCGTAAAACTTTATCTCCTTGTTGTGAGACGCTCGTCAAGTACAAATTCTAACCTTAATAAATTCAAAATTGCTCGGGAAAAATCATTGTTTGCCACATTCTAGTTAGTACCTTGGAAACCGAGTGTAATAGAATTTTCTAAATCTATTTTAAGTCCTCAGTGGAATATAAAAAGTTCTTTGGGCGCATTATATTGCGTAAAGCTAACTTTTGACTGAAATTGAACTGATCCTGGTATAGAAGAACATCCTCACCCTCTTTTTACGGCGTAAATCCCTAACATTTTTGTGAAAAACTCTTTATATTTACTAGTAATGCTGAGATGATGGCGCTAAAATGTTTCGCATGTTCGTGGGGTAAGATTTTGCACTATAATATTTTCTGTGATATTTTTTGTTCCTTTTCATGGTGCTTAGCAACTGCAAAATAGGGTCTTGTAAAAGAGGGTACATATTGACAAATTAGGCTCAGTAGGTTCTTAATTAGGTTCTTAATTCTTACGAGAGCAGATTGTTGATTGCAATAAATAGTACAAATAATAATAATAATGATATTAATAATAACATTGTTATCGTATCATTATAACCCTAACAAAACTGATTAACGAATTTATTTACAGTCAGGTACAGCATGTTCTTGTGTTCTTGTTGTACTTCAATTATATACTTCAATTTACAATCTCAAAGTTATCCACCTTGGTTAAATCATTTATCATGAATTATTTTTAACCCACATATAAAAATCTGCTTGATCAAATAAAAGTGGCAATTTTCTGCCAGGAAGTTCTTAATCCACAAGGTTCTTATTCGCGGTTGTTTATGATATTTTCTTGCTGGTGTGACTGAGTTATTTGTTATTATAAATTCTTCCGCTTTCAGCTCACCGAATGCACGTAGGCTGTAGTGAGTTGCGACGGTGAGACTATATTGGTATCAAAATGCTTTGCTTTTAAAATTTTGACTTTGACCCAATGGAAGTTTTGGCTTATTTTGTCTTATATTTTGTTTTGACATCATCAAGGCGAGGCAAAGCAATATGATGCGTAATCCCTTACACGAAGAGAGAGAGATCTTTAAGTATACGTATAGGTAATAGCATGATCTGTAGTGATATTTGGCATAAATACCAGGAGTGATAAATTGTTATACGTAATTTCCAAGCCGTAAGGCGAGTGAAATTTGAGACAACTTTGAAATATCACCAGTGGTATTTACGCCAAATATCATGTACAAAACATGCTATTATTTGTTTATACTACTACCAGTAAAAGGTTTGGAATTTTCACATGTGGGTATTTCAAATTAAGCTGAAATACCACTGTTCTACGCCAATCAAACTGCAGAAATTTCTCATGTAGTGGTATAATTTAGATAATTTCCCAGTTTAGCAAAGAGGGTCAAGAAAAAACAAACTCCACTAGGGAAGAGACGAGTTTCCTTCTTGGGTTATCTCTTTTTTCTTTCCCGAATTCAAGCGAAGCTTCCAGGAAACAGTACCTTCAGGGTGTTTCTTTGAGCTGGGAGTCGCCAAAATTATTTTTAACTTTCTCCTGTATTTATCATGTGCAATTTTTGCGCCATTTTTACAAGGAAGACCGTGAAGTGAGTGGTGAAATATTATTTGTTTTCTTCGTGTCAGCGTTTCAACAATCCATTTTTTCTAACTAAAGGAGATATAGCCATTGACTACAAGAAAAAATAAAAAACTTTAGCCTGTTCAAAGTCACTCTATTTTCTCTTTAAAGTCCGTCGAGCACGTGTGATAAAAAATAAAAACCGCGTGGGATTTATTGACCGTTAGCGGAGGGGGTAGGGGTGGGGAAGATGTATTTCTCTCGCGCTCTACGCTCGTTCTCGCATGCTTGCTGATGTTTCCGAAAAAGAACGAAAAGAAAAGTAGAACAAAGTCTGTGTACAGGCTACAGAAACTTGTGTTTGGTCCCTAAATAAACAGTAATTATTCACATCTGTACATTGCAAACCTCCATTATGCAAGGTCCGCGAAGACAAAATTACAATCTCTACTTTTTATAAAACTGTTTTCGTCGTGCGAATTACAGTATTTCTTCTATTTGTAATTACAGTTCGGTACAGCATTTTCTTTTAACATCAAAATTGACAATCTCGAAGTCAAACTCTTCGGTTAAAATATTTATCATAATTTACTGTAAACCACATATAACAACTGCTTGATTTTGCTTAGCTAAACAGGTTCTTATATGCGGGTGTTCACTGTAATCTAGTAAGCTTGAGAAGGATATTTTGCGTTGCAGTTATGTGCCCCAAAATTTCCTTCGGATGATTGACAAAGCTTAAAAGCGTAGCTCCCGTTCAGTAATTTCAATACTAGCTGAGGGTCACAACAACTGAAGACTAAATAAATATCAATAATCACACACCCGTGGGAGTCTAATGCTCGGACGAACATCCATTCCCCGTATTTCTCACGCCAGCTCACACAGCGAAAATGTAGCCTCTCTTCGCAGGGTAATGTTGGTCGGGATTCTGGATTTTCAAGCAAAATCGGAAGAATCCCAACGAGATCAGGATGGCTGGACAATCTGCACAGACATCCTACTTTTTATGAAGGAAGGAAGCTGCTCAAGCCACCCTCTTCTTTAAAAACAGCTTTTGTTTCTTGAAGGTACTTGAACGACACTTCAAGTTATCTCAGTCAAGTTATGTCCATCATAAGCACTACCAATATTGTAACCTATTGAAGTTTGTGGAACTCAAAAGTTTTGCATGGTTACCGCGCGCCACAGGACACACGTTTCATCAAAATAGAAAATATTGTATGAGATGTTTTCAAGTTTCTAGCTGAATACTTCCTTGTGTAATTTGTTAATTTTTAAGTCATACAAATGTGTACAAGCGAGTTACCAAAAAAAGTTATTCCTATATGCTCCTTCGTGTCACAAACCTATTTTCTTGGATGATTGACATATTTTTTACGTGGCCAAAAACTTGATGATGTAGATGAAAAGGAAAGTTGCGTTAGAAGAAGTAAAGGGGAGGTGATATGATTTTTTTTTTTAACCAAGCGAAGTGGTATGTGAACGAAAGCGTGGAACCCGAACGCAGTGGAACCCTATCCATATTTTAGAGGTCCTCACTCGAGTTCTGTAGAAAAAAAAGGAAGATAGAAAATGATTGCTCACGCCGGTAAGGTATGACTCTTTACTTAAAAGACAAATTCGTGGAGGAGAGGGGTAGATTTTTCGCCCATCCTCTCATAGCAGTGCCACTACATACAATTTAATATGAAGCAAGTTTCTGCAAATGAAACCTTGGTTTATGGACGCTCTCCCAAACATACATGTATACATGTATATATCGTTAGGCGCTAGGAGTTAAAGGAAGTTTTCCCCTTCCTAGTTGGAATGATTGATTTATTAGTTAATAGTTGTGTCCACTTTCAGCTCACACGTGCCGGGTGCGAGGCTGCATACAAGACTTTGGCCCCAAATTAGAATAAAGAGTCAGACGAGAGCAGGGATTCACAGACGAAATGATTATTTTTTAAGTGTGAAAATCGTTTCTTTTCCTTTTTTTTTTCATCCAAGAGAGTTGCTTCCACTTTCGGCTCTCACACAATATACGTGCCAGGTGCGAGGCTGAATACAAGACTTTGGCCCGACATTACGAGAGCAGGGATTTCGTTTCACTCCGAGCGCAACGTGGTCCTGTTCAGTTTGACATGTAACGTCCGGTAGTTTGCACACGAAATAATTATTTTTTTAAGCGTGAAAATCGTTTCTATTACTCATTATTCGCCATTAAGCATTTTATAATGCCATAAAAAAAACCTTTCCGGTTAATCATTTCTTTTCCACGGAACGCAGGAAATTACATTTTGAGAACGCAATTTTAAAAATTTCCTGGGTAACATGTCCCCGGACACTCTGTGTCTCTGAGTGCCTCCGACACTCAACGTTCGCGCCTGCTGAGCCTCTTCATCCGGTACTAGCAAATGCCACCGAAAACCCTGCGAGAGTCGTAAAACTTTATCTCCTTGTTGTGAGACGCTGGTCAAGTACAAATTCTAATCTTAATAAATTCAAAATTGCTCGGTAAATATCATTGTTTGCCACAATCTTGGGTTATCTCTTTTTTCCTCCCCGAATTCAAGCGAAGCTTCCGAGTGTAATAGAATTTTCTAAATCTATTTAAAAATGGTCCTCAGTGGAATATAAAAGAGTGCTTTGGGCGCATTTTATTGCGTAAAGCTAACTTTTGACTGAAATTGAACTGATCCTGGTATAGAAGAACATCCTGTCCCTCTTTTTACGGTATAAATCCCTGACATTTTTGTGAAAAACTCTTTATATTTACTAGCAATGCTGAGATGATGGCGCTAAAATGTTTCGCATGTTCGTAAGGTATGTTTTTGTACTGCAATAATTTTTGCGATATTTTTTGTTCCTTTTCATGGTGCTTAGCAACTGCATCTTTTTCTGGTACGGGGTGTAAGGAAATTTCATACGAAAAAATAGGCAAACAATGGCTTTTATCTAAACACCTTTTACGGCTTAATAATACACGCAAATGGCCTCAAACTGGTATCAAAGCAGTTATTTATGGCTTTAATGATGTGTAGCAAAATTGCAAATATCACGGCATAGAGTATAAACACCTGCGAATAAGAACCTAGTACTTTTTTGAAGCCTGGCAAAATAGGGTCTTGTAAAAGAGTGTACATATTGGCAATTTACGCTCAGTAAATTCTTAATTAGGTTCTTAATTCTTATGAGAAAGATAGCAGATTGTTGATTGCAATCACAGTATTTATTCGCAATAATTGTGAATAAATATAATAATAATTGAGAATAACAATAGTAATAATTATACAAATAATAATAATAATAATAATAACATTGTTATTGTATCATTATAACCCTAACAAAACTGATTAACGAATTTATATACAGTCTGGTACAGCATGTTCTTGTGTTCTTGTAGCCTACGTAGCTGGTGGTATTGTGTAGTAGTCGAGTGAGATTTGGCGGCGGAGCCGTCACGAGCGGCGAAGCCGCGAGAAATACCGCCTCGTCCCTACTCCCTTTCTTTTTTAACACGGCTCCGCCGCCAAAACTTTAATCTGTCACCCACACAATACCGCCAGCTACGCAGGCTAGTGTTCTTGTTGTACTTCGATTATCTTCAAATTACAATCTCAAAGTTACACTCGTTGATTAAATTATTTATCATGAATTATTTTTAACCCACATATAAGAATCTGCTTGATCAAAGTGGCAATTTTCTGCCAGGAAGTTCTTAATCCACAAGGTTCTTATTCGCGGTTGCTCATTGTATTTTCTTGCTGGTGTGATTGAGCTATTTGTTATTACAAATTCTTCCGCTTTCAGCCCACTGAATGTACGTACTAGGCTGTAGTGCCTTTTGGTGAGAGTGTATTGGTATCAAAAATGCTTTGCTTTTAAAATTTTGACTTTGACCCAATGGAAGTTTTGGCCTATTTTGTTTTATATTTTGTTTTGACATCATCAAGGCGAGGCAAAGCAGTATGATGCGTAATCCCTTACAGGAAGAGGGTTCTTTAAATATACTTTAGAAATTTTCCCAGTTTAGCAAACAGGGTCAAGAAAAAACAAACTCCACTAGGGAGGAGACGGGTTTCTTCTTACGCCATCTCTTTTTTCTTCCCCGAATTCAAGTGAAGCTTCCAGGAAACAGTGCCTTCAGTACTTCTTCTATTTGTAATTACAGTTCGGTACAGTATTTTGTTGATATCAATATTGGCAAACTCGAAGTCAAACTCTTTGGTTAAAATATTTATCAAAATTTACCTGTAACCCACATGTAACAACCTGCTTGATTTTACATAGCTAAACAGGTTCTTAAATTTTGGGGTATTTAAGTGCCAAATTTTTGCCAGCAGGTTCTTAAACCACTGGGTCTTTATTAGCTGGTGTTTACTGTATTCTAGTAGGCTTGAGAAGGATATTTTGCGTTGCAGTTATGTGCGTCAAAATTTCTTTCGGATGAATGAAAAAGCCTAAAAGCGTAGCTCCCGTTTAGTACTAAAGATCACAACAACTGAAGACTAAATAAAAAAATAATCACACACCCGTGGGAGTACGTCTTATGCTCGGACAAACATCCATTCCCCGTATTTAAAAGTAAGGCGTAGACCTTGACCTGTCTTGACCTGATTCAGTGATTTTAGAGTGCGATTTTTATGGGCATTCTTCGCTTTGCACCATGTCTGTTATTTGCCTGTATTCTGCAGTTTGCCTCTTACCCCTGGTCTGCATTCTTCGCTTCACACCGACCTGAGGGAGGTTTTCGTTCCAAAATGTGTTTGGTATGTAATAGCAAGGGTGACTCAAATGTAACGTAAGAGTTCAAAGCAATTTTAGCGCTAAAACATCATCTGACCGTGACAGTGTAGCAATGGCAGGAAGAGAAAGGTAGGGCAGAAATGCCAGCTTGGCAATAAAACTACTTAGAACACAGCTCAAATGAAGGTGTTTCCCGATGGCAGGTTTTGGCTCAGTCCTAGTGCCTTACGCGTTCATGCTAGAGTGACCAAATTCTATGACGAAATGGTTTTCAAAGAGAAGTTACTTCAGAAGAAGTTGAAGGAGGCTGGGTGGGGGCATTTTTTTTTTAGCATGAGGGAAGTACGGGTGGAATCAGCGAGTGTAGCACTTAAAAGCAGTAAAATGCTGTCCAAAATTTACGTCCTCAATCGAGTTTGAGAGAAAAGATAGGATCGATCAATCCCGCAATAACTTTATTAATGTGTCAATCTTTTAGCACACCACAAGTGGTGCACTAATCGGAGACACTTGGGGATATTTGGGAGCCCTCTCCCCCTCCCCCCACTGGGGAAGAGGGTAATTGTTTGCCCAATGCATCATCCCAGCCACACGTAATTCCTGATTTATTTTTCACAGAATTTAAATAGGCCTTCTAGGAATCAGAGCCGCTTGGATGCTTCACTATGCTTCACTGCATACTATTAAAAGTGGTCGCTATAAACTTTCACTTTCGCTAAAGATAGCTTTCTGTCTCCGTGCAACTGACTTTATACGCGGCGGGATCTTCACGACTAGTGAAACTTAACTCAGGTGAGGCAAATGCAGGATTTATATTATGAAATTGTCGGTGCTATGATTATTTTGTCTGAATGAATTGTCGCATCTCATCCACTAGGTAACCGCTTTTTACCCGGCCGCTTTTTGATTTAAAAATTTATTTGCTAAGGCTGCTGTTAGAAGTTTTAGAACCATAGAGAAGTACACAGACTCAGACATTTTTGTAGGCTTTCGAATGATTTCTGACGATTGCCGGGTCAAATTAAACGGGACATCATTTCAGACATTTACAGTCTTCTGGTGGTGTAGTAGTTGGTATATTTACTCCTTAATCCACACAGATATGCAAAACTGATATTTCTCATAATCAAAGTACGAAGTTTGTAGTGTGCTCAATTCATATAAATTTCAATATTATCAAAGTTGCGTAGCTGTATAAAAAGATCTGAATCATCACCCCCCGCTTAGTACTCAGATTTCTCACGATCTGCAGTTTTTCTGGATTCGTTAGTATTGGGATGATGCTGCAAAATAACTTGCTGTCGAAGCAATTATTCGCTCTTGGCCTCAGATCGAAACCACGAAGCCTGGAACCGCTACACGGCCGGTTCAAGCTTCCTGCCTCACGGCACCGCTTGACCATCGCGTGCTCCCGTGAAAAATACCTACGAAAAGAGAACTGAAATCTGAGAGGCTTAGAAAGGCTAACTTTGTCAAACACACGTCGGCTTTATTCACTTCAAATCTACCCACTCACTTATGCTAATGATCCAACCGACGGATTTTTGTTCAACGCCTCGAATGTTCTTGTAAACCGCAGTAGAACAATAGAAGAAACAACGCAATTGACTAAATCATAAAATTCACTGTAACGAACACTTTACCTCCTTGCCTGGGACTGCCTCCAATAGTAATGCTGACAGACTGAAAATGCTGCCTTTCGCTTAACTCACCCCTGATTTTTACTGATTTTCAGTCTGTAAAATACAATGATACCAACAAAATTTTCACAACCAGTCAAGCATATGTACGAAGTATAATAAAGCATCATTGGATTCTTAACAGCTTGCTATCTTATATTTCCTGGTTTATTTTCCGAACGAAAATAACATTTTTTTCCAGTTTAGAGTTATGTTGTAACGGTTTTTCTTGTTTCTATGACTTTCAACGAAAAATAATTTTCTCTTTGGCAGTTATTCATCTGAGGAAGGCAGGCCATGCCTGACGAAGTATTGGAAAAATGCAAAATTTTCCAAGCTGCACAATCAGCACTAGCCTCCCACGCACGCGTTTTTAGGAGAGCTGGTTTTTCAAATATCCCTCCCCACAAACGCCTGCTCAACTGAAAACAACATTCCTTTCCCATTATTTTATTTGCGTGGTAAGTGACCAATAAACAGTGGTGAAATAAAGTGCTGACAGTCTAAACACGAAGTTACCGTTTTGCTTCTTTTCTTTCCTTGGCTAAGGTTATACAGTGCATGAAGTATTCTAAAATTTGACTAAATCTTACTTTTGCCGCTCTGAATCTAACATTTATTAGAGGTCAGAAAGCTTTCCCAGTGTTTCATGCAGATCGAGTAATTATCAGTACAGTACTTTAAAATCGCAAAGTCACTATTTTATCAATGATATCATCGATGTGAAGTTAAATTTCGGGTGAAACTCAGTTTTTTGGTACAGTTTCACTTCCTCGCAATATGTGGCCGGCACACTTGAGGGTCTTTTCACAGATGGTATCCGTAGTCTGGAAAATTAATCACCGTCCATAAAGGATAATATCATTAAAGTGATCTTTCTGTGGTATGTTCTGTACATTTCTCAGCATCTTTCCGATGTAGTAGCCGTTAAATTCTATTATTATCTTACTGGTAAGTGTGCGTGTATTAGCATCATTTGGAAGAAAACTTTCTACTGAAGCACAACTGCAATCTTATTCAGATGTTTGCACGTGTTGGATCACTTCGAGTAATTTCGATGACGGCACGTGTCAAAGGCAAAAGACAGAAAAGATGAGCGAGATTAAGAAAATGTAATTGCATAATATGCAGTGAACTTTGGTACAATATTAAAGGGGCTATATCACTAGGATATTGCTGTTCTTTAGCCTTCTGTGCTGCAGTCATTACTTAATGCCTTTACCCATACGCAAATGGACCTGTACAGTTTTGGAGAAGATATCAAACAATTTCCATCAGGGAGAATTGACCATAATTATTATTTTTGTTTTGTCGAGCTTTTTGCAAGTATGTGTAAAAGCATTAAAACTTGAAAACGTTGGCCCAATTTTTTCAAGTTTCAATCCATCTCCATCCGTGCCATTCGCACTGAGCAACGAGCGAAAAAAGACAGTTCAGTCAATGCCTAAATAATGTCGTAAACAACAAAACTTGGCCATTATGCCAGGAATGAGATAACGGCTCTAACCTAGCTCTGAAGAGATAATAGAAAGTTGTGATTAAATTCCGATACCTCACTTTTTAAAGTCACCCATGAGGCGAAATTTTTCTATAGTTTGTTCAAAATACGCTAAATTATATTCAAATTATATTCTTTTTGGAAGCAAAACTTAATTTGACCCAAACGGCTTGGAAGGCTTCATTAGACGATATTCCTAAGTGTTTTGTCCTTCTCTGCTGAAGTCATTACTTATTGTCTTTACACAAAATGGACCTGTAGAGTAACGAACAAAATATCCAAAAAATTCCTTGAGGGAGCAATAACCATAATTATTATTATTATTTTGTTTCGTTTTTTGAAGGCATAGCATTAAAACTTGAAAACATGGGCCCAATGTTTTCAAGTTCCAATTTATGACAATGCTTGCGATTCGCAGCAAAAGAAGACAGGAACCAGTTTCAATGCCTTAATAATGTCGTACAACAAACACTGGACCATTTTTGGGATTTAGTTGACGCGAAAATAAGTTTTAGTTCCCCATGCGCACCACATGCACGCATTACAAAGTCAGGCTTTCTTTTTGCAAGTGCATAAGTAACTTATTTAAAAGTCATGATCTTCCCTACATTTAATTCTTCATTTATCCCGCAATTCAAGTATAAGAAATTCAGTGATTCATATATTAAGTCTCATTTTTCCCGGGTATATTACGAACCAATTTAATGACCAGCTCCTGGTTGGCTCGCTAGTTCAATTGGTTAAATCGCTGCACCTGTATCCCAAAGGTCAGGGCTCGAAATTTTTCAGGCTTTCTTTTCGCAACTGCGTAAGCTGGATATTTAACTGTGATGATCGTCTTGCATAGTTTGTTATCCGGCATGCGAAAAGCCTAAGTACTCAGTCTGAAATCCTGAGCATTCTTGCTGCTCAGTTTACCAGTAGCGTTCTCGGGCGTTCAGTTTGAGAGACAGATGGAATAGCTCCTTCCATGGACGGCAGGCGGTGGCTGTGGAAATGTCGTCGACTGGCAAAGTAAGCTCATTAGTGAATGCTCATGTTTGTCCTTTCTTATTTATGTTTTCAAAACGTTTTTTTATAGGAGATACTTTCCATCCTTCCATGGCATTCGCAGCTCCGATGTTTCCTTCCTCAAAGGAGACCACTAACTATGCAAGATTATGCCGCCTTCTTGTTGGTGCTGGTTCACAGGTCTTAAGAGAGACATTTGACAAAATTCATCCTCCGGGAGTCCTAGACAAAGTTTTAACAACCACACCAGCTCATCCTAAACTGAAGCTACTTCAAAAGAAGAAAATCTTGAATCCTTCGCAATGGGATAAACTGTACCCTGTCATCAAATCTTCAGTTACGTCCAAGAATTTTGACATCACTCTGCTGGTGCTGCTTCTCAGGAATATTTGTAGCCTGACTCCTCCGGTCACCGGCTGGGATGCCCTACCTTTACCTACAGATTTGACTCGTGAGGCTGAAATCGTTCGCATCAAATGTTATAGAAATACAGTGTATGCCCATGCACCTCAGGCGTCGATTGACGATACTGCATTTGATAATTACTGGAAGAATATCCGGGATACGCTAGTACAACTTGGGGGAGCGACTTATGGAGCGGCTATTGATGCTCTTAAGTATGACTGCATGGACCCTGAAATGGAAGATCACTACAAAGAGCTTCTAAAGCAATGGAAGATGGACGAAGACAACATAAAAGACAAGCTGGATAATATTGAGGCCAAAATAGACAAACTTGACGCAAAAATTGACAAGCGATTGGGTTCGACGTCCGGTAAGTGGAATACCGAGCCCGTAAAATTCCCTTTCAGTAGGACTTACATATAACGAAGATCCAAGGGACTGACAAACTATTTTCACTGTAACGAGGCTTCTTTATAGCGAGGTTAATTCGACAACTATTTTTATGAGGGGGGCCAAAACTATCGCTCGTTATTCCGACTTCGTTATAAACGGTTTCGTTATATGTTCTTTCCGAGTACTTATAATTTACTGTAGGTATACGTATCCTGCAATTACGTTTTATTTGCGTATCAAATACACCTTGCCCATTTTATGATGACTCAAATTCAACACCTAGGGAAGGTGTACGTTTAAATCTCCCATGAACGGACACTTTTGGGGAAAGGAAGAATCCGCTATAGGGGGATGATTAACAGTACATAGAATTTTTGCTGGCTAGTTTTTTCTTTTAAGTTTTCCTTTTACATTTCTTTTAAAAAAAATTAAAAATGCCATAGTAACTATGCTACATTTCCCTGTAACCCAGTTCTAGCTGCAAAATAATTTGTTGTACGATCAATGCCCCGGAGTTTACTATGCTTAATAAGCCAAACATTCAAATTATGCCAGCAGTACCCTCTTCCAAAAAGATATAATAATTAATCATAAGTAATGATTAATTATATAAAAAAATAACTGCAAGTACAATCTGTCGAAGCCTAGTAATGGGAAAAGGCCGTTAACAGAGGTTCGACTGTAACTAAAAATACATAGCCTTATTTCAAACATCTATTGACGGTCTTTGTCCTTCGAATGAGGCTGTTTTGCTTATTCGCAAGTTTTAATTTTCTTAACTCTGTTGTTTCTTTCGTTCGAAGAGGAAAGGAACAAGAGCACACTCAGAAGTGAGTTACCAGAAAAAGAGCCAAATATTTACGGTCGCACGAGGGAGATTGAAAGCGTTGTTCAAGCCCTTTATAGAGGAAACGTGGCATGCGTGGTTGTCAGTGGAACGGCTGGAGTAGGAAAGTCCACGGTAGCCATTCAAGCTGGGTATCGGCTGAAAAACGAGTTTGGAGCCATTGTGAAATTTTGCTCTTTGAGAGGCGCAGGGAGTGGCGAACATGACGGCGTTGTAAGAGAAATTCTGAATGTGTGTGCTCCAGGCCATCAACAAGGTAGCGATTATCCAAAGCACGTTTTGCTGAACTGGTGCAGGCAGCTTGAAAATGAAATGGTACTTATCGTTGATAACGTGGAAGATACTATACTGGGTCGTGATAAGTACTCTTTTTTTAACTTGTTGGGCGAGATGAGGATGCGTTCAGACTGTAAAATAAGGTTCTTGATAACCTCGAGTTGGGACATTGAAACTACCGGAACGGTTTCAAACATCCCACTTCTTAAAATAAGTCTCGGTCCTCTGAATGTTAAGGAAAGCGTGCAAGTTCTAAAGAATGCGGCTAATTTGACGTCCCCTGAAACTGAGCCGAACACTGAAGTCAAATTGCGCGAAATAGCTGCACTTTGTGAGAGCATTCCCCTCGCACTACGATTAGCTGGCCCTCTTCTTGCTGTGGACTCTGAATACACTTTTGAGGAACTAAAACTTAAGCTTGAAAAGAACCCGACAAGTACTCTTGGTCTTAAACCAATAATGGAAATAGCTTTTGAAAAACTAGACGAGTCTTTGCAACGTGCGCTAGTTTCTCTATCAGTGTTTCCTCAGTCTTTCAAGAGAGACGCAGCAGCAGCAATACTTGGTGATAACTGTGCTGAAGCTTTGACAAATCTGAAGAAAAGGTGTTTGATCCAGAAACAGGGTGACCGATACCTCATTCACTTGTTGATTAGAAGCTATGCTAAGCAGATCGGACAAAGAAAAGAATTCGGCCAAATTCTTGCTGATGGCAAGCAGGGTTATCTAAGACACTTTTTGTCACTGATTTTGAGAAATGCTCAGGTATATTGGGCGAAGGACACATGTAAGGAATCTTTAAAGCTGTTCAATGAAGAAAGGATGAATCTTGAGTTTATTTTAAGAGAAGTAGCAAACGGCCAGAAGAAATTCCAAAATTGCAAGGAACTTGAAGATGTAGTAGACTCCTGTAGTCAGGTAGCACCATACATTGAAGATTGCGTACCTTTTAAACTTTATGGTGACTTCCTTAATGGCCTTCTTCAGTGTTCTCGGAGTCAAGAGAAAATAACGAAACAAGTGGAGATTTTGTGCCTCCTCTATGATGAATCAAGGAGACACGGCGGAGAGATGGAGAAATCAAAAGACCTCATCGATCAAGCTATCAAGCTTCACGAGAGTCATTTGCCTGTTTTTGAACAGAACAGCTTGTCTGAGGGGTTTTATTTGAGCCACTATGGAAGATATCTGTCACAGGAATGTGAAATGAGAGTTCAAGCACAACCTTTTCTAGAAAAAACGATCTCAATCGTTGAAGAGGAAACAGTTGAGCACGCTTCTACATTTGATATAGGCAGGGTTCTAGCTCAGATGGGACACAATGCAAGGCTTGGTAAACTCGACAATGCGGATACAAGAAACAAGAAGGCTCTCACTTATTTTCAAAAAGCCCTGCGCTTTCGTCAGTTAAATTATGGTGAGCATGTTGTGACTGCGCTTGCACACAAAGACGTGGCAGGTATCTTTTTGTCTATCGAAGATTTCGGCAAAGCAGAAGAAAACTACGAAGCAGCTGTTCGAATTTTTGAATGCATGGGAATGATGAAACAGAAAGAGGCAATTCCTACCTATAAAAACTTTGCAAGGTGTTGTGAAAAGAGTGGTAAGATTGACGAAGCACGAAGAAAATTGGAGATGGCGATTAAAGTTGCTGATACCACTATCGAGGGGAGCCACAAATGGAAGGTTGAGATCAACACCAATTTGGCATTGATTTTGTATAACAATTACCCCGATGAAGTTAGTACAGCGGATCAACTTTCAAAAGAGGTTTTTTGCATGGCCAAAAAGCTTAAAGTTGAGAAATGGCATCAGAGCGAGAAACTCAAACCGTTATACAAAAAGAAATAGACCCGTAGTTAACGTTATAGAGAGGAGAAGTCAGTACGTCACGTTGCCATGGTAGCAAAATTTCTGGATCATAACAAACCGAAAACGTCACTTTTTTGAAAAAAGTAAATCATTGTTTCAAACGTCATCCATCTTCTTCAATTTTATTTAATTTGTCAAATGTTGGCGACATTTTCTAGGAATGAATCCGAAGGCGTGGCCATAATCACATGTCCTACCGTTCAAAGATGAAAGATACGTGAAAGATCTAAAGCGGCACACGACAAACTATCGGAGAGTCCTGGCTCCAAAGCATACTTTCCTGCGAGAAACAAGAAAGGAACAAACAGCATTATGCGTCTACTGTCATTAGGACATCGTTTCGAATATGATCAAAACAGCAAGGTGTGATAAATCATTGACTCCATACACTGTCCATAGGCAAATTTTAAACCTTTTCCTCGAATCTCTTCTTCAATGTGAATCCGCTTGGTGCTTATTTCATCAATCAGTCCCACAATCCTGGCAAAATGCGTCTTCCTGAATGGAGGAGGCGGCTATACACAGGCTACGTCGTCCTTTCACTTTCGACTTGTAAACATATCCACCGGGCACGATCTTGCGAGAAGTCTCGCGAGTTAGCTCCTTGATTTTAAGAGCTAAACTGTGATCAGGGTGATTATGTCCTACGTCACAGAAATCGTTTGGCCAGTCGGGTTCGCAGACGTTACTTTTCGGGTAGAGAGAAGCGACGACTGGAAATACGTCTGTGTGCGTAGGCCAAACCATTATATGAAAACCATGGTTTCATTGTTGACTTCACACTAGGGACCAAAGTGCACTTGAAGTGTAATTGAAGTCAAGAAGACTTGATATCTACTTTGGAAAGAAGATTCAATAGATTTTCAGGCGTGACTGCCCGCAGCTAAAACAGTGGTTTTTGTATAAACAGTCATAAGAAGGTTTCCAAATGGTTGTTTCTAATAAGTGGTTTTCATGTAGTCTCGGGAGACACAAATAACAATGGTGAAATGAACAAATGCTAGTGGACAAACAAAACGAGCTAATGAGCGATCTTTTGTTTACCGTCCACCAGCATGGCGGCGATGACGTAACGTGAAAACCACCTATACTTTTTCATCTGTTATCACTATTTTCAGCGTGGATTATTTTTTAGGCTCCCTATAGAAATACGATAAATCATTCATTCTACTTGGTTGACGTTGTTTGTGTCTGCAACTTGTCGTGCTGTAAGTCCACATTTTCGCGTGAAGTTTTCTTCGCTGCGAAATTTGATTTTCCTGAAAACTATTGTGCACAACTGTTATGACACGCCGTTAATTAAAGAAAAATGGTTATTTTGTTTTGCTTGCGTGTTTAGATGCAAATTAAATGCGAGTACAAGTCGGCGTGCAGTTGATTAGCTTCAGCAGAATTAGATCACAACCTTGTTCTCAACGTAGAATTTTCTACCCAAATTCTGCTTGAAATAAGCCTTCAAAATACAACTGCTAAAGTAAAACTATGGAGTGTTTTTTAAGTCGCACGTGACTGCAGGCTGCTGAGAGCTCATTCCCTGTGGAATTTAAAGTTGCGCGCCCACGTGCTTTCATCCTCAAAGCTGTCCTGTGATTGGTCAAGTGCGCCCTCCAAATAAGGGGGCACCTGACCAACTGCACTTGAATTCCTTTGTTTTTCGCTTAACACCAGGCTAGAAAGGAATCGAAAAAGTGAGGTCATTAAAACTTTCACACTTTAAGTACGCGAGCTACACTTAGGGGATTCTGCACACACTTACAGCACGTGCCATTTAAAAAGACGTTTTGCACAAAAAGAGAGGGAAAACGTGGCGCTTATGGAAAACGAACTACTGCAAATTATGAATTTTTTTAATTACACTCAGCTTTTATTCATTTTTACCTCTTTGATACATTTCACAAAGAGAATTGAACGTGTAAAATCAGATGAGTGATTCTATTAAAACTTAATTCAGACTCCCTCAGCTGTCATCAACAATCTCTACTTCCTGCGTTCGTACCCTTTCAATCTGTGAGTTATTCAAGGCAATGGTAAAAGCGCTATCTTGATGTTGATCTTTATTCATACGTTTTCTCAATCGCTTCCCGATAGCAAGCACAGATTTCGTTTTCTCTCCATTAATTACCATTTTGTTCATATTCGCCCAACGCTGAATGTTCCCTAAATTCCTTTGAATGTTATTGGTTAATGAAGAGATGTTATTCCACTTAGAGCAAGATGTTAACGTCGCATAATCAGCATAAATATCGATGTTAGAATTCTGAATATGTAATGAAATGTCATTAATGAAGAGAAGAAAGAGTATAGGTCCAATAATGTTTGCTTGAGGGATACCTTGATCGATGGGTAATAGAGACATCCGTGCACACTTTTTATTGATCCGCGCCTGAAGCTCACTTCAACGGGTTCAAAACGTCATGGTTTGAAGAGTGGAGTGCTTTTTTCATCGGTTAACCTTTATCCGCCCTGCTTTTCTAAACAAAGTCTACAGGTCTTCCCCGCCTTTTTTCTGCCCCAGACCACGCTCGGCTCTTTTCGCTCTCCGATTTTCTTATTCACCCCGCTGCGCTCCACTTGAGTCTGTTCGCAGGGTATGCAGACAATGAGATAAAAAATTGACTGGCTACTACCAAGAGACTCCCCGAAGACCTAGTTTGCGCAACAACTCCCAAAAACATGCAACAAGGTGTGCAAACGGACGCAACATGTAACATCCAACAATGTTGCGTCCGTTTGCACGTAGCTTTATTTATTTATTTTTTTTTAATAAAATTTTATTGAACACTTTTAATTCTGCTCTAGCACATCCTTTCGTCTTGTTATTATTTACTGTTTTGTTGGAAAATTAACTTACTATTTGCTGAAAATAACATCAACCGGAAGTGAGACCTTTCCTCTTTAAATATGCCCCCACGCTACCATATTTGTATCGCTAAATTTCTTTAATCTTACAGAGAAGATTTATCCGAAAATTAGGGCAAAACTACTGCCCAAAAATGCATAAAGTCCACTTCCGGTTGACGTGCAACGTTCAAAAACGTCTTTGCTTAGGCTCCCTACGTAATAAGCACCCACAGCGACTAATCGAATAAATACGGTAAGTGGATTGCCGAAACCAAATTCGGTTATTTTGTTTACCCTGAGCTTACCTACTTTGGAAATCTTTTCATATCATAGCAGATTCACCAAGATTCAGGCATGTGAGCAATATTGTTTATCTGGGGGAGGTTGAAATGATGTATATTCAACACTTCTCATCCGAAAAGGATTAAAAAAACATTTATATAGGTAGGACTTGCATGAATTGTTTTCGCCGTGCTTCTTTTTGCACGAATTTTCTCCTAACTTTCTTGTGCAAGATTTTTGTACTTCCCCAAGGCCACCCCCTTCAAAAATAAACGTCCGTCCCTTAAAGTTTGTCGTCTTTGCTGTGATTGGTCACAAAACAATAGTTTGACAGCAATTTTATCACGTTCAAATATCACCAGCCTTAATTTGCAAAAGGAAATAAAGTGTAGTAACCGTGATCTTCCAGTTGGCCCTAATCGTCAGCAGAATTTCAAGATCGTTGTATCAGGTAAATTTTTTCAAGGATGTAGCTCTCTCTCAGTCTTATTCCGCGAAGGGAAGAAGACAACTAGTTCCTCAGGTAAGAAATGGTATGTTGTCTGTTCCAGCTTGAACAAGAGTAGGTTACGGCCGCCTGGCGGAAAGCTCTAATAGCACCCTAACTCCTTGTTGCTTACTCTCCATCGTGGGTAGTTGAGAAATTATCATAAAAAGTGACGGTTTATAAGCTTGAATAAGACTACTGAAACGGCAAAGTACATGTACAGAAGTCCTCAGTCGCGTCATTATGTGTCGGTTCAGTTTACCGCTGATAACGGAACTAAACTCGGCACCTGTTTTCCTTACTTGTTGAAATTACCTCCGTGAATCGAGCTTGATATCGGCTCCGAGATTCAAAAGTTATATCAGCATTCGAGACTTTGAGATGGGTCAATTTGTAGAGAGCCCGAGATTCCGAGACTCTCATTTTAAATGTCGTGGTCATTTAGACCCGGATGATATTTCCCGAGACGGGCGAAACTTGCTTTCTTAAGCAATATTTTAAAGTATCACCTCGAGTCGCATGTTTTAATGAGTATACTAGATGAACTGCGTCACCTCTTTATTCACTTGAATTGCTACCTGAGATTAGAAGGACTTTTCAGACGATAATTTTTGATGCCTTACTGGATGCATCTTGGAATGCAAATGTTTGCCTAAAATATCTACAGCATTTTTGCAACGTTTTGAGGTTTGCACCCTTAATTATAAATATAGATTCACTCTATGGCTTGATCATGCACAAGAAATTTTAAGTCGCAAACAGAGTTTCGCTAATCAGCATAAACGAAATATGCAAAAACATCTTTCGAATACAAATCAAGGCATAAAACGTGGCTCGGCAATCAGCATTTAGCTTAATGGATGAAAAACCCCTTCCAATATAATGTGATTTGTGAAGCGAAACCTGCACTCCATCACTAATAGCGCTTTGCACTATTACTAAAAATAGGTTTTGTCACCTTAGACCCACCGCGTGACTCAGACAAACTTTGCATTCCCTGAGTTAAAGGCTTTGTATGAGCAAAATGCGCTTCCGAAATGAAAATTGTTCATAACATTCGCACTGAGCGTTTTTAAAATGTTTTTTGAGCATTATTCTAATATATAAAACGCATTACTGCGATAAGGAGCAAAATCTGGTCTAGGTAACTCAAATAATAATAATTAATAATAATAATAATAATTAAAAATTTATAACGCGCCTTTTCCATGCAAATATGATCAAAAGCGCGTAAATAAGTATACGAAAATAACTCTTGTCTGGTCAGCGACCGACAGACCGCTTTGAGTTCGTTCGGGGGCCTTCGGCTCGTGATTTACAAGCTTTTCTCGTGTTCTCCCAACATCCCAAGTGGGTTATCACGCCGCGGCCGGTAAACCCATAGAAACTGTGGTCTATTGCTTTTATAAAATAACTTTTAGTAGAATGGAGTCTTTTAGGTAAAAAATATGGTAGGTTATGGCATCGATATCACCGAATAATTTGTGCAAATGTTGGAAAAACCAGCCCGTTACTTTGAAATCTTTCATCATCGTTGGCAGCTTGTTTACAACCTACGGCAGTCGATTTTGTACCATATCTTGATCAGAGATCTCTTTTTGGAACAATTTCTTTCATTAAGGAATTTAATTTGACATGAAATAAATCAAGAATGCTAAAACTATCCGTTTTGTTGCTGGTTGGCACATGGTTAAGTTTTCCTGGAGACTTTCTACACCAGAAGTTCACACAGTTGTTGTCTTTCTCTGCGATTTGGCATCGCCGTGAAATGTAAACTGCTTTCCAGCTTTGTACTTTATTACTTCTAAAGCTATGGCAGTAATGAAATGTGGGAACCAACGCTTTTGATATTAAGAAGGGCTGGGTAAGTAACTTGTTCTGTTTTTTAGCCTTCCTAAAATCATTGTTTGCAGATCAATAGCCGGTTTTGTTATTGCTCGTGGTCCGGATGCCTTTTTCTATGGGTTTACCGGTATAATAAATCATATGTTTTTGACCAATCAGATCACGCTTACTATCTCAGTTATTTTACAAATCAGGATATGCAAACACAGGAAATAAGATTTCTATTGCTTTCGTAAAATACCTTTCAAAAGAAAACAAGCAATTGAAACTCTTTTGTTCAGAGGGCTCATTAAAAGAGAAATTCTTACGAGGGTCTCAATGGGGTTAACCGATAGGCGTAAAACGGCCAAAATTTAGTCAATAGCCGTAAAAATTGAAAAATTTTAACCATTAGCCGTAAATAGAGTAAAAAAGAGTTAACCGCAAAAGAAACTTTTCCCTAGGTTCCCTCACTTATGGTTGCGTTTTTTTATTTCCCGGCTAGTGTGACTCCGTACGCACGTTAGGCGAAGCGCCTTTTAGTTGTTGACCAAGACATAGGCTCCATTTCCGCCACTCTCTCGGGGAACTAATCTTTTCCATAGCGAAAGTGTGGCTTCTTGCTGGGGTTAATATTTGCGCTTTTCAGGAGGTCGAGCCCTCGAAACACCAGTGAAACAACACGAAGAGATGTCACTGTTTGTAAAACACGTTGCCGATGAACAACATTTCCCTGTCTTCCTCTGAAAGCTACGGTAAATATTGCCATGCCCAGTCCCTGTACGGCGTCTTCCCACGTATTCTCGGTCAAGGTATTTTGGTGGCGAACTCGCATGGACCACGTGACCCGAAACGCATTAGCCGCGCGGAATAATGAGGCCTACGGACAAGGCAACGGCAGACAGTCGTTCCATACAGTCCTTCGCTATCATTAAAACACTGGAGACGGGAATTTTGTTATAGGCCGTTTTCACGCCAGAGCTAGAAATGGATTATCCGTCTGAGGCTAGCCTGTGTACAGTCGCGCCCTCCCCACAGACACCCCTTCTCTGATTTTTTCTGAGGGGAGGAGACGGCTGTACACAAGCTATCTGGACTGGATAATCCCGTCTTCAAACTGTTCGTCGAAATTGACGGATAAAGTCAGGCGGATTGTTCACTCAAAATTAAAACTATTCCATTTTCGAATTAAGAAGTATTACCTATCTGACGCGAATCATCAAACGGATAACCCGTCTCACACAAATAATCCGTCTCTAGTGTGAAAACGGCCATTTCTGTTATAATGAATGTCGCGTCCCGGCCTTGAGTTGGGCGTTTGCGTGTCTGCTTTTTCTTTTTCACAAAGATTATTTTTAAATTGACTATTGACATTTCTATGTATAAAATTACATTAGAAGAGAAATACTTTATAAAAAGTATGATCTACCAAATGTTAAAATTGTGCAAAAGAATAGGTTGTTTAACCCGAGATGATCCAAAGACCTTTATTTTGATTTAAAGATACAAAAAATACAGGTTGATTAATATTTAACTTTTTGAAACAAAAGAAGTTAATTTTTAACTTTTTTGTTAACCGTAACTGAAAAAAATTAACCGATAGCCGTGAAGGAGCCAAAATTTTAGCCGTTAACCGTAAAAGCCACCACCCCATTGAGACCCTCTCTTACCAGTCGCGAAGTTTTGTACGCCTAATCAGTTCTTGTCATTCTGCAGAAAAGATGCTTTCCAAAATACGGGTTTTTCTCGATTAAAATGTCAGCTCAAGCGAAACGAAATTGACACTGCATGTTTCCAAAGATTTTCCAAGTTTCAGCCGACGAGGAAATGGGTAAATAAAGTAAACTTGAAGAGTTTTTCTACTCATAACCTTTTTCAAATTCGTGCTTGCGTGATTAGCCCGCGAAGAGCAAGACATCTTGACATCGCAACCATGTTTACATACTCTCATGCAAACAAGCCTCTGGGCCAATCAGAGGGCGCGTACTAAGTAGCGTAATATAAGCTCTCGAAAAAAACAAATTGAGCATTACCTTACCTATAAATTTAACCAAATGCACCGTTTTATGAACAGCTGTGAAGCCCTGCTCTCCATACATTTCTTAGTAAAATACTGTAACAAAATTTACCCACAGTAATGACACCGCATGAGAAATAAAATCAGTCATCTGTACAGTTTTTTTCCATGTTTAACGTTGCCCTGGCACGTGTTGATTATTTTCAGGATATATATTATCGAAAACAAGCTGGATTTTGTTTTTTTAACGATAAAAGTCGTTGGCGAACGTGACTTTCCCATACAAAACTAGTACTCTTATACTGGTCAGGTTCAATGTCTGAGTCGCAGCGGGGACCAGAAAATTGTGACGTCATTAGTGCAAAGCGCTATTGGTGTTGAACGGATCAATGGTAGGCTTAAAATCAGTGTTACGATATACATTTCTGTTCCATTAGTTGTCTTCAATTCACTGTGTGTAGCGGGATCAGTGGTGCTTGGAGACGATAGATTTTTGATCGGAGACGAAAGGTTTGTTTTTTGGGTGAGAATGGTACAGTGTCAGACTGCCGAGCTAGCTTTGACCTTGCACATTATTACAGATGCCTCATCGCAGATTGGAAACTTTTATTTTCCTACTGGCTACTCAAAAAGCAACTAATTATTGAGTGTGGATTTTGATCCTTTTCTGTTCGGAAAACGAGTGCACAGAAAGTTGGGGCATACTCCTTCTAAAATCTGGACAATATTTGGGTAAAGATACATGTAACTGCTCACAGTAGCATCAAATTAAGTATTTACATGCACTAATAATAAAACTATTTCAAAAGTAGGTTGAGTTTTGATCGTCCGGGTTAACGTAGTCCTGAATGGGACTGTTGTTGTTGACAGTGACTGACGCTTCGACAACCTGTGCGGTAGTCATCTTCAGTGTCAAAGTGAGTTGTATCACGTCAGGTGATGGTATTATATTCTGGTGATTGGTCTGATTGGTCAATTACGTTGCGATGTTATTGGTCGTCTGTCAGTTAAGCCGTGATGTTATTGGCTATGAAGACTCGTAATCAGTAACTGGTGCGTTTCGATCCGTCTATTATCACAGTTAAACAGTCATCTGTTGTTAGTCAAATTGTCAGTTCTCCAGTCGTTCTATCGTAGTTAGTTTTGCTTGATCTCGTCAATAAGTCGCTTGTACGGCGCTGGTAACTGTTGGCTACGATTCAGTGGCGTTTGTTCTAAGTTAGTAAACCAGCTTTCTAAAGTAAGACGTTGATAGTAGTCTGTAGAATACGTTATACATGTCGCAGAGTCCCAGTCAATTCGATGTTTTGTCTGTAAATGGTGCTCAGCAATGTGATTGTTGACGTCACCATTCCTCGTCGCTCGTTTGTGTTCGGCCAGTCACGTGCGTAGGTTTCTGCCGGTTTCACCAATGTAAGAAGCCTGGCAGTCGCAGCATTTGATCTTGTATACTGCTCCCTGTCTGTCCTCCGATTTGTCTTTGTCCTTGACATTAGTAAGCAATCGCCGTAAAGTAGTTATCGGTTTGTGTGCAACACGTATGTTGTAAGGTTGTAATATACGTGCAATAGTTTCAGAGGTGCCTCTCATGTACGGTATAGTCGCTGTCGTAACAGGGCCAGAGTTGGTCTGAGTGTTGGAATCGGGGTTACTGTGAGTGTTCCCTCTAACAAAGTCCGTTGTGTAATTGTTCTTACTAAAACGTTAAGATAATCAGTCTCGTCTTGTAGGCTGTCAGGTGAGTCGCAAACTAGCTGCGCTCGTCTTGTCAAAGTCCGGATAGTAGTAGCTTTGTGAGAGTTCGGGTTGTGCGAAGACTGGTCTAGTAATCGGTCGGTATGTGTCGGTTTTCTGTAAATAGTCGTTTTTAGTTTGTTGTTGTGGCGAGTGACCAAGTAGTCTAGAAAAGGTATCTTACCATTTTCTTCGATCTCCTTGGTGAACTGTATGTCCGCGTTCTGTCTGTTAAGGTGTTCGTGAAAATCGTCGATTCCGTCTTTGTGTACGGCGGGGAATGTGTCGTCAGCGTAACGTAACAGCCCATTGACATCAAGATAATCCTATTCAATTAAGGAGCGATAGCTTTCTCAATAATTCCAGATATGAAAGACAAATTGGACTTCACTTCATTGGTGCCCGCTTTAATTCTAATGTCATTTGCTAGCTCATTCCATTTCTTAGCAGCAAAATATCTCCAATATTTGAGACCGTATTTAGTCGTGTTAACTTTAGGCAATGAAAGGGCGTAATCATGTCGAAGATTGTACTTGGATGAGCGTAAGGTCATAAGATTTCCAATTGCGGTAGAGCTTTGCCCGATATACTGTTGTTTATTGTCAATGGCATGTCTTGGATTCTTCGAGTTTCCATGAATGGGAGTCTTATTCTTTCCAAGAGATCTTTATAAGGTGCACTTTTATCTATGAAGATGCACCCCAAAGCCCTTTCGTTGACTTTCTCGATTTTAGCAGTTTTTCCTTTTCCGCAGTGGTACCAGACTTGGTTACAATACAGTAAAACCCCGCGACTAAGAACCTGTTAGGCTAATATTTGCCAATTAAGCCCCCTCTTATATTTAAGAACGTGTTTAGCCTAAAATTTGAAACAGGTTCTTATTTTCTAAAATCTATGAAAAACTTCTGCACAGTTAGACAAATATAAGATATGTCAACTGAACCACCGAATACTGTTAGTTATATATATATTTTTTTTTCTTTGGAAACTAAGAACCTATTTAAGAACCTACATAGCCTAAACGTGTGCTAACTACCACTTACATAAGAACCTGTTTAGGCTAACTTGGAAAAATCCAGGTTCTTAGTCGCGGGGTTTTACTGTAGTTAAAATACGGCAGTATAAATGCGCGATATAAAGCGATACCTTAAACTGGTTTTAAGTGGCAAAATGTTCTTCAATCTGTTCAGAGCACTTATCTGGGAACTTACTTTGCGACAAATACTTGAAATGTGATCGTCAAATTTTAACTCGTTATCAAGGAAAACCCCCAGAAGACAAGTCTTTTCTGTGGTTTTAATGTCAATATCAGCTAATTTAAAGTTAAATTTGTCTTCCGTTTTGCCAAGTACCATAGCCTGATATTTATCTGGGTTAGGTTTCAAGCCATTTTGAATAAAACATGAAGTAACATTCTCAAGATCGATATTAAGGTTGTTTTGGACAGCACGAACATCTTTGTTGGAACAATGGATGTTTGTATCAACTGCATAGTTGATAATTCTACATTGTTTAATTGCATATGTCAGGTCATTCATGGATACGTTAAATAATGTAGGTACTAAAACAGAGCCCTGTGGGACCCCTCTTGCACACTACTTGTCATGTGGAGAAAGCATCACTAAGCTTTACTCTTTGATAACAAGAGGAGAACTGGCTACGCATTAAAGATGACGCATGATCACTAACAGGCCATAGAATTTTAGTTTCTCCAAGATAAGATCGTGTGAAAGATAGTCAAATCCTTGCTCAAATCAATGGCAATCGTGCTGATGATATTGTGTTTGTTAAAATCTTCCTTCCATTGTTCAGTAAGAGAGATAAGTGCTCTAGGACAAGCGTGATATTTTCTGTACCCGAACATGTACTTATGAAATATATTTTCGAAGTGGTCAGCCAGTTGTTGATGTAGGATACGTTCAAAGATGTTGGAAACCGCTGAAAGAACTGTAACACTATTCTAACTCTATTAGTTTCTTGAAATACTTTGAGCAGTTTGAGAAAATGAAGAATAGAAATATATGCTTATTGGACACTTTTTAGATCATTGATTTTATCTGGTTTTGTATATAATTGGCTTTGTGGGGTTTGGTATCTGGGAAAGTACTTCATGTCAAGCCAACATATAAACTCCCTAAAACACGTTGCACGGTTGTTTGTATCCTCTTCTGCCTGTAAATATTTAACCTTGTCAATTTTATCAGTACTTTAATTAAAAGAGGTCCTCCATTCTTTCCGTAGCCTCCGCAGCTCCAACGTTTCCTTTCACAGAAGAGAACACTAACTATTTCAGGTTATGCCGCCTTCTGGTAGATGTAGGTTCTCACGTCCTTAGAGAAACCTTCGACAAAAATCGTCCGCCCGGAGAACTTGAAAACGTTTTGGGATCTCCTTCAGTATTTGCTACATTACGGTTGCTTCGAAAAAAGAAAATCTTGAATCTTTGTCAATGGAAGAAACTGTATCC
>OZ037995.1:22548644-22601144 GCA_964035705.1 Porites rus
AAGCGAGTCGGCCTCTTTGATAAGGTCTTTAAAAATTGGCAACACCGACGCTCTAAACATAAGCTCAAATTTTTATCATCTGCATTCCACCTAAGAGAGAAAGACCACACCATTTCCACAAATTGATCGTTTTCTTAATTGATTTCAAAGTATCCCTAAAATTCAATTCATCTCTTTGTTTAGCGTCATAACCAAAGTAAACGCCTAGAATTTTAATACTGTTACAAAGATTTGGCAAATCAGAATGCCCCTAGCTCCCAAAGAGATCTACTATTTCCTAAAGCTAAGACTTCGGTTTTTTCATTATTCATTTTTAAACCAGAACATTCACCAAAAGTCTTCAGCGTAACGAAAAGGTTTGTATATGAACTGCTATCTTTCATAAAGCAGGTCATATCATCAGCGAAAAGTGAAAGTTTAACAGGTTTGTCTCTTATCGTAATGTCCTTAATGCTTTCATCGTCTCTTATTTTTATAGCTATGGTCTCTAAAGCTACTTCACAAACAGGTAGGGAGAGAGGGGATCTCCCTGCCTTAATCCCCTTCTTAGTGCGAAAGGTCCTGTTGTAAAACCGTTGTTCATCATACGGATCGCGGCGTTTTTATATAAGACCCGTATCTACTGAATGAAAGAAGGATCAAAGTTAAATGCATTATGTAATACTCTTAAAAGAAAATTGAAATTAAGCGATGCGAAAGCTTTTCTAGTCTATAGCTACTAGAATCCCAGGAATATCTTTGTACCTGGCATATTCAATCACATCATCGATCGTTCTGACGGCATCAAAAATTGTTCTCCCCGTTACAAAACGCGTTTTGATTAAAATGAATTACTTCAGGAAGCACCTTTTCCAAACGCTTTGCCAAAGTTTTAGACCCCAATTTAGCATCAACATTTACAAGAGATATTGGACGCCAATTCTTCACCAACCTTTTGTCTTTTTCTTTCTTTTCAATTAAGGTGATAATAGCCTGTTTCTCTGAGTTCGATAGTTCACCGTATTCAAAAGCATAGTTTGGACTATCAACAATCAACTTTCCAAGCAAGGGCCAAAAGGCTAAGCAAAACTCGGCTGTTAAACCATCGTTCTCTGGCGATTTATTCTTTTGGAAGGTCTGTAATACATTGAAGCATTCATCACATCTAAGGATACCCTCGCAAACGTTCCTCTTCTCCTCCGCTAAATGTGGAACATCGGTGAGACCATTTAGAAAAGAGAAAAACTTCAATGAAATATCTACAGTCTTCAGTTCTGATTCCGACCCGAACGAGCACGGCGCCCACGAAGAAAAAAGTCGTTGAAACAAAGTTCCGTTGCTTGGAGGTGCCATTTCTTCTCAGAAGGATAACTAGGTATTTTCTTCAAATTCTTTTTTTCCATTTTTGTCCGTTTACCGTGTACTTTGAATTCGATGACACGAATTTCACGTCACAAATGACTTTTTCAAAAATTGAAATAATGTACCAAGGAGCAAAAATCTTCCATCCAGTAACCCCTAAAATCATTATATGCACGCGCACGGGAAGTAAAAATGATTTCCTTAGCAACCCATCCGTCTAAGAATTTGCTTCCCGTAATCGTGATTTGTTTGCGCGCGGAGGAGAAACAATCAGTCCCATCGTTTGAGAAACTTTCTTTGTGAGTTAATGGTTCACGCAAAAAGCCCCGTGAGTAAAACTCTCTTAGACATTTGACAGTTAAAACTTCGTGTTTTATGTGATCAGTGCGATAATTCATACGTTGATGGAACGGTTCCATCGTGATGAGAACATACTCATGTTAAGCTCGTCGGTTTTTTGTTCATCATTCACTATTTCAAATAACTTCGAAGCTTAGAAAGGTATTATTTAAATTCTAGTTTATAATTCTGTCATTGATATTAATCGGATTGATGTAATCTTTTTTTGCAATAATTAGCGTCTATGATCGATTTGCGAAGGGTGCTTTACGCGTTTGAGCTTGGTGTTTTCCCGGGGTGGGGCCTTATCACACTTTTTTAGGCCCCACCGTGGGGTTTTTGAGTGAACCGCTCGGCCCCACCGTGGGGCAGTTGCAGCTTCCCCCCCGCCCAAAAAAGGGCAAATGTTTGACAAATGCTTGGGGGAGATGGGAATGGTTGAAATTGACTGAGCTATAAAGGAGAGGTTGAATGTGTCAGAAGAAGGCGAGGGACTCTCGAGGGAGGGTGGATATGGGGCATTTTTTATCACGCGAAGTGCGCGTAGAATTAGATCGACAGTGCTGAACTGACCTGATCTCAATAAGCGGCTTCAAAAATTTAGGCCCTGGGAACACTCGCGTTCCAGAGGGTTCAAATGGTTTAAATGAAAATGACTACTCCTGGTAAGAAATGAGCTTTTAATTAGGAAAACCCTCCAGAGAGGAGAGAGCTTAATTGTTTCCTGTCCCCTACACCTTTGATACACATAATTTGTTACATTTTTCTCCGAATTGAAATGAGGCCTTCCAGGAAAGAGCGGGCCCAGGCGGGTCTGAATGCTTCACTACGTACCGGCTATTAAAGTGCTGTTGGTAAACCGTTCGCTATAGATGCAGCTTTCTCGCTCCGTGGAACTGGTTTTAATTGCGGGATCCTTAAGAGTGAAACTAAACCCAGGTGAGACATGCCAAGATTTCTTTTAAATAACAACCGCCAGATAAACGTAAGTCAAACGGAAAATTGATTCCATGAAATTTTGCTATATGGTTATTTATGCATAGTGCTCACTCCACCACTAGGTAACCGCTTTTTGCTTATGTTTCGTGTCTAAGGCTAAGCTGCACTTAGAAGTTTTAAAAGACTGCAAGAAGTGCGTTTTAGAGGAATTTACAAACTTTGGAAAGATTTCTGACCTCACATTGGCGCGATTAGAGGGTAAACAAGCTCACATTTACAGTCTTCCTTAGTCTATTTAAGTGCCACTATATCCATCCGGATATTCAAAGTTGTTAATTTATAAGCTTCATGAATTATAAACTTTAAAAACGTGAGAAACATAGTTTTTAGTGCGTCTATTTCACATAACGTAAATATCGAAGTTGTGTAACTGCATGAAAAAATCTGACTCATTACCCTAAGGGTAGTACTCCGAATTATTAAGTTCTGGAATATTCCGCCTTCGCTCGTCAGTTTGATGATGTCGCAAAATAACTTGCCTCCTGAGCGATACGTTACCCTCGTTCGATTGCATGGAGAAACCGAGAACCGCTAGGCAGTCCCATCTACAGTTCCAATTTTAATTGTTTGCCACTTAGCATTCAGCCATCGTTCGGTGTAGTGGCGCGTAACTCACGTTATGAAATATCCCTATGAAAAAGGCAATCTATACTAAGTCTTAGAAAGGCTAAGCTCATCATAACTTTCTTGTTTAACAAACACTTAATCACTAAGACTGCTTTTGACATTAATTCCGAGAGAGTAGACGACTGATTGAAAATGCTGCTTACCGCTTAACTCACTAAAACTGGCACAACGAGCCATGCGTTGGCATATATACTACGAAACAATTAAGCACCATTTAAGTTCTATAGTTTGCTATCTAATATTTCTTGCTTGGGTTTCTCGACACTAACATTCTGTCTGGTTTAGCTTTAAGTTGTAATTGTTCTTTCTCGCTAGTATAAATTGAAAGGAACAAGAATTTTCCCTTTAAGCATTTATTCCCTGAGGGAAGCTTGCCATGCCTGACGAAATATGAGGAAAATGCAAAATCATCTAAGCTGCACAAATTCATTGTTTTGCATTAGTCCTTACTAACAGTTACTCCTTGTCAATATATATCCATAAATCCAGCCCTCTTTCCTACAAAGAAGCTTTGCTTTAGTTCTAAGAATTTCTTAAAGAGAGAGTGCCATCTCGTTTACCTACAGTACTTAAAAAATTCCAGACACTGATTTATCAATGACATCATCATCAAAATCAAATTCTCTATTTTCCAATTCCCCATAATACACTCTGTTTGCCCCCCAAATTTTGCATAAACCATTGTTTTTAAATGCTCCTAGGAGTATTGCATTTTCCCAAGAGCATTTTAAGACAATAAGTTATGCAAAATTTGGGGGGCAGACAGAGTTTATTATGGGGAATTGGAAAATAGTCAATGCTCGAGTGAATCTATCAGGGAAAAATTCTGTGGAGCTCTACGCTAGTGCCAATAGGTTGGTCTTTCAGCTGTGATCCTTCAGTAGGCTCACAGTTAGACTTGCTACAAGTCGAGCTCACGAGTTTCTTAGCGAGCGCAGCAAGCTTTTTAGGCCGCGAACCCGAGTGAGGGAGCGACGAAGTCGCTAGAGTTCTTCGTCCCGCGCCAATTAAATCAGACTAAGGACTTTTTTGAAAGTCTAGCTCACTGTTGAAAACGGTTGATTAAGGTCCTTTTCACGGATGGCATCCTTAGTTTGGAGCGTTTGCCATAGAGCCTCGAATGTTGCACACACAATTTGTCATGATGTGTTCTTTTGTTTGTTTGGTGTAGTTACTAAGTCTTAAAGGGTCTGTGTTTCAGTCATTCAGGGGCCTGTTTAATAAAACTTTTACAAGTGTAATTTACAAGTGTAGCTATTGTTTTCAGACTCTAAAACAATGGTTGCACTTGTAAATTACACTTGTACAAGTTTTTTAATTAACCCCAGGAACGCAGCCTCAGCTGAAACACCAAAGCTCTTATTCAGATGTTTGTACATCTTAGACCTTCAGATAACATGGATCTTGTTAATGAAGATCGAAGACCCTTTGCGAGAGTCAGAAAACATGACAAAAGTACAAAAGCTAATCGTACAGCGACCAATGCTAAACTAAACTCATCCTGACTTTATAAGTAATTTTTATCAATAGAGATAGACAAGATGACAAGTCATCCTCTCACGGTTTGTCAGATTGACCGGCTTTTAAAATTATTTTCTCTAACTTCAATGAATAGAACCCATCTGTTTGTCTCACCGACCTTATTTCCAATGACAACGCTTAGCTTCCTTTCTATTTAACCAATTCATTGATTGTTCCCCAACGTTATAACCTAAGTTACGGACGAATTAAGGCACAAAATTTGCAGTAAGTTCATTTCACATAAAAGCATTACAGTCAAAGTTGCGTAGCTGCAATTAGAAATGTAAATCATCACGCGCAAAAAGCTATAAAGTTCCGATTTTGTTTGCCTTTTTTGCACTCGACCATCTCAGTCGTGACTTCCGTGAAAAGTCTCAGTCTATAGAAAGAACTGCTGGAATTTGTATAAGGTCTCAGAATTTAGAAAGGCTATAGCCTTTCTAAATTCTGAGACCTTATACAAATTCCAGCAGTTCTTTCTAAGTTTGTAAAGCAAAGCTCGTTTATATTCTCCAAATCCTTCCGCTTACTTATGCTAATGATAAAAGCGATAGAATTTTATTCAACTACTCAAATATTCTTTAGAACACAATAGAACATTTCGAATTAACCACAAAATTGTATATATTATTGTTGGGTAACAATAAATTCATCTCCCTGAGACTGCTTCAATATTACTTATGGCCGTTATGAGAGACTAAAAGACTGAAAATGCGATCATCCGCTCGACTCACTCTTGATCTTTTATTCACCATAAGTTTGCACAGCCCAACAAGCATCTTTATGATTGCCAGATCGATTCTACAGCTTGCTATCCTATTTACTTGATTTCTCGACAATATCATACCATTTTAGTTTTTGGTTTTGAGTGTTCTTCCTTTGGCATATACGGGTTGTAACAAAACTATTTCTCGTTGGCAGTTATTTTCCCAAGAACCGAAGCAGGTCATGCCTAACAAAATATTGGGAAAATGCAAAATTCTCTAAGCTGTAAAATTTGCAAAAAATCCGGCAGTGTACTTTACGGAAGCCGTTGCTACCTTTAAAACATTTTCAGTATCGTCCCAAAAAAATCAGGTATCGCTGTTTTTCAAGAACTATGTTTTAGTCCCAGAAATTTCCTAAGGGGGCAGTGCCATCTAGGTAACTTATGTTAGTACTTAACAAATTCCAAACACAATATTTTCAGTCACTGACATCATAATCAAGTTCAAATTTCCGGGTGAAACTATCCTGTTGATGACAGGCTTCCACACGTTTTCCTTTGAAAGGCTAGTCCTCTGGCGTTTCTATTGACTGTAATCCCTTAGTAGGCTTCCATACAAGAACTAAACCTCTTGCCGATGGTCCTTTCCTGGGAACGTTCGAGGTTGAACAAGAAATATCGTCGCTGTTTCATTAGTGTCCATGCCCAATAAACGTGGCCCGCATTAGCCTTCATTCATACTCTGAAAACATCCTCATAGAGGGTAACCGGCCATGCTGGTTTTCCCACCGTTCCCAACCTCTTAAGTAGATTTGACACTCATTACATCTAAGATGGCCGCCCGTAACGCAAAGCGCTCGCTGTCGACGAGCTTTTGAAAAAAATAGGGATTGTGAACATTCTTTATTGAAGGGTCCTTGTTTCAGCTTCATGTAGGCGGAACTGAGTTTCTCCTGAAGCACAAAGTGTCTTAATCTCCGATGCTTCTACATGTCAAACGTACGTTTATACTGGTAAATGTTTTTACGCATTTGACAGAAGCAAACCACAAATAAACCATACAAACAGTCAAGGGCACCCAACGTCAATTTACGGAAAATGCCTGTTCGGAAGACCATTTGAGATCTAGGATTTTCTGAACATTTGATGTAAAATTTCTTGCTTGCTAGGATTTTCGAACATTTAAAAAATGGTATAATTGCCCATTTTTAACGGATTTTTACCCTACATAGGACACCAACAATTTTCGGGAGCCTTTTTTCTGGCTGAAATTTTCGAAAAGCTAAGTTTTGATCCCTATAATCACTAGACTTTCACCTAGGAAACCCGAACAGATGAAAAATTTTCAGGGGATAAAAATATGCTTATGTCTACCGTTTAAAGACTAAAGTACGTTTAAGTGCTTTTGAACTATATTCTCTTTGTGTGCCCCTGAACAGTCACCACAAAGACAATAAAACGCCCTAGACTACTTAAGACATACTAAAAATAGAAGAATTAAAAATAAGCTATCTAAAAAATATTCAAACGATCCAACAGACTTAAAAAAACGGCAAAGAAATTATACTACCGTGATAAACTAAATGAATCAAGAGGAAATCTTAGACACGCATGGAAAATTATCAATGAAATCATTGACAAAACTAAATTGACTTCTAAGATAAGTTAGCGGATAACTTTGTCAAAGACGGTAAAATTATGTCTGACCCAAATGAAACAGGCGAAAACATTAATGAATACTTTATTAACCAAGGGCCAAATTTAGCTGATAAAATCCCAACTAGTTTAAGAAACTTTGATTCATACTTAGATGAAAGAAATATAAATTCTATATTCCTCAATGCAATAATGATAAACGAAGTAGCAAGAGAAATAGATAACTTAGACGCTAACAAATCGCCTGGTTATATTACTAGATAACTTTAAACGTTGTAAAAGCAATTTCCAAACACATAGTCGAACCTTTAATACACATATATAACAAGTCAAATGACAAGGAATCGTACTCACACTACCGACCGATATCAGCTCTCCCTTGTTTTTCAAAAATTTTAGAGAAATTAATGTACAAGAGAGTTATTAAATTTTTGGACAAGACATTTTAAGTAAAAGTCAATACGGTTTTCGTAAAAAGCCTTCTTCAAATTTAGCTATAATGGAACTTGTAGAAAGGATATCGAAAGCAATTGACGATACGGAATAAACTATGGGTGTGCTTTTAGAACTCTCAAAAGCATTTGACACAGTGAATCATAGTATCCTCTTACACAAAGTTGAGCACTCTGGTAAAAGAGAAGCCGTACAAGAATGGTTTAATAACTATTTATCAAATCGAAAACAAGTTGTAAAATACAAGACGTAAAACAAATTTGCATTACCACAAGACTCTTTCTTAGGACCCCTTTTATTTTTAATCTGTGTTAGTGATATCACAAATAAAAATTCCCACTTTTGAAGATTCCTCATTTGAAAGATTCCTGCTTCGAAAGATTCCCTATCCTCACTTAAAAGATAGCCAGCCTCGGCTGATGACAGTTACCGAGAACTTGATTACTCCGGTTATCACAAAGAGCGAGTCTAATAACTGTTTTGTATCACTATACATTGTTTTGACGAAAATAAAAAAAACATGTCGGAAATTGGAGTGGAATAGTTTTGTCAGTCTGTTTCACTCTCGATGAAGAAAACTGTAGAGAGCCGGCAAACAAATAGCGGAAGGGGAAAAACAGAACGAGACGTAAGCTTTAGTTGTGCTTTTAACTGAGATACTTTGTCTTCTATTTAAGCCTAAAGTTTAAACATTCAAACCAGACATTTTTCTTAAATTTAATTAAATTTAATTAAATTCATGTAATACCTCATACCCTGTTCCTCATTATATTTTTAACAAGCTGATACTTGGATTTCGTTGTCATTTCGCGGTGAGTGGCGTTAAATTTCAGAATTTTGGAAAGATTCGATTTGGGAAGGCCGTTAGTATGTATATAATAAACACTATACCACATGGAAAGTGCTTCGTAAGGTGTTTACGCTCGAGTTGTTGACGTATTAGAAATCAAACGAGTGAGCGCCACGATTTCTGATACGTCAATAACTCGTGCCTAAATACCGTACGCCCGTACATTTCATGAAGTATTCTATAGTGAATGAATCACATTATGGATACTGAGCATCCTTTAGACAAATATGTAGCCATATTTGCAGACTAAAATGTAAAGCGCTTTGATCATTTAATTACTTTAAAAGGCGATATAGTAAGTTTATAAATTATTATTGTTATTATTATTATTATTATTATTATTATTATTATTATTATTAACTCGGTTGTTTAAAGAGCATGCGCACTAACAAGATCATTATGCCCTTTACTTTAAATGTTCTTTTGTTGTTGTTGTTGTTGTTGTTGTGTTAGACAAGGAATGCTGTTCTGTACATTGGTACTTGAGGTCCATTAATCATTAGCGTCAGTAAATTCCCTGTTCTCGTTGCAGAGTAATGTAGTCGTCTGGTTATGGCTGCTGCATCGCCAACATTTCCCACCTCAAGGGAGACCACTAATTATGCCAGATTATGTGTTCTTTTGGTGGATGTTAGTTCTCAGGTCCTGAGGGGGACATTCGATAGAATACGCCCCCGTGGACGTCTTGACACTGTTTTGGGAACACCACCAACATCTGACACCCTGAAATCACTTCTAAAGAGGAAAGTTTTAAATCCTTCACAATGGAGCATTTTGTATCCTGCCATCAAATCTTCTGTCTCATCTGAGAAATTTGACATCACTCTGCTGATGGTGCTGCTTAGGAATATTTGTGGCCTGACTCAGCCAGCCGCTGGGTGGGATGCCCTTCCTTCGCCTACAGACGTGAATTGTGAGGATGACTTGGCTCGCATCAAATACTACAGAAACACAGTGTACGGTCATGCTGCTCAAGCGTCAGTTGACGATGCAAAGTTTAATGATTACTGGATGAAAATCCACGACACGCTGGTAAGACTGGGAGGAGCGGTCTATGAAGCAGCTATTGATGGTGTTAAGTATGACTGCATGGACCCTGAAATGGAAGAATACTACGTAGAGATGTTGAAGCAGTGGAAGGTGGACGAGGATGTCATCAGGGACAAGCTAAATAACGTTGAGGCAAAAGTCGATAACGTTCAAGCATCAGTGGATAGAATTGCGCATGAAACACAATTGCTGCAAAAGTCCGGTAGGTAAAATTATAAAATGAATAAACATTGATTGGATAGAATTGAATTGATTTATTTCCATTTCGGTCAAAACATGTCACAGATTACAACAAATAATATTTAACAATTATTCCACGAGGGCGCGTTGGATATGAGATGATAGATAGCCAACGAAGCGCGTAGCGCCGAGTTGGCTATAATCATCTCATATCCAACAAGCGCGAGTGGAATAATTGTTTAATTAAAAACGCCCGCAAAATCTCGTTGAATCTCCCCGACTAGAACAAACCGGAAAAGACAAGGGACTTCTACTATTCACATGTCACACGTCTATCAAAACTGTCAACGCGCGAACGGACTCGCCTGGACTGCATGAATGAATAATCAAAACATTATTGTAGCGATGAACATTATAAAAAACTCATCGGGATTCTAGGATTTTACACAGCAGAACAGCTAAAAAAAACCTGGCAGATAATGTGAAGGAAAAGAATTTTTAAGTAACAGCCGTCGAAATTACCGTGAATTTGGATTTTCGGTGCAGTTATAAAAGTAAGAACAACGGAGAAAAACTATTACCTCGGTCGCTTGTTATGAAGTTGTTTGAAGCCACAAGCTGGTTTTGCTGAACGAGAAAAGAAGCTATATTGCCGCCTCGATTGCTCTAGTGAATGGCTGCGTAGCCTGTATTTGTAGCTGGTTACTTGTGATTTATATTCTTGATGTCGGATAAACAAGCCGCAGTTATCTATCGGCGAGTGACTCGATCGGCGAATGGCTTCGCGATCATGAAGAAACAACACTTGTCTTCTTTCGTAGCTGGTCAAGGTACTTTAGTTCCATGTGTTTTCATGTGTTTTTCGACAAAATTTCAAACAAGCTCTTGTGGCTTTTTTGTTTGTTTTTGTCTTTTTCTTTCGATGAAATTGCATTTCTAGTATTAATTAAAACGATTTGCTTCGGGCGCCGTTCTATCCTTCGCGAAAAAAATCCTCAGCAACTGACGCGTACACCGAACATATATGGAGAGCATGGTATAATAGCTCATATACCATAACGGCTAAGCCAATCAAAATGCTAGAATTGCGTTATCCAATGATTCAGTTTTTAATAAATAGATTTAGTATATACTAAAACAGTGGATAGTGTTTTTCGCGCGCTCTGATTGGCTACTCAATCAGTGAATATCCTGCACTATTCACTGATTCACCTCCAGTTCCTCCGAGCGAGCGACGCCAAACTCCAGTAAGTTGCGAGCAAAATGCCTTGCCGGTTTGCTGCCGTAAACAAACAAAGAAATTTCACAACTAATCAAGCAAGCTGTTTCCGAAATACACGAAGAAGGTGACGGATTGGAAGTTTTAACAGGTAAAGCTTTGTCTTTTTGACACGAATTTATCGATAAAACCGGTGAAAATTTTTTTTTGTTTACAAATGCAAATTAAGTTTAAGTCTTGCGTTACTTTATTTAGTTGAGTTGTTCATAAATAAGCTTAAAACTGAATTTAATAATCTTTTTTTATAGAATGATTTTAAATACAAAAAGAATTCACAACTCCTTTTAAAGAAATTTCCCCGCAAGAGCTAAACAAATGCCTTGCAAAGTTTTAATTGTCGGCACGAAAAAGCGACGGCCGCGGCCGCCCGGTCATTATGCGCCAAAATTGTAATCGTTGGCAACAGTATTTGAGTTACAAATCATCATTTTTGTGCTCAATTATCTCACTGTTTTAGTATATACTAAAACAATTATTCACCTCAGTGTCGGTGGCTAGTCGTGGATATTTACCTCACTGCTTCGCGACTACCACCTCCACTTCGGTGAATAATTATTGTTTAGCCAGGGCTAAAAGCGAGGCTCCCATTAATAAATTTATAATTTAAATCAAACAACAAACTTGTACTCCACAATTCAGTTAACTTTAGAGCACATTTATGCGACTTGTGAGAGAAAGGGTAAGTGATTTTAGAGAAAAATAATTTGCAAACAGCCCAAGAGTGAACCAAATCTTACATCGAGTTGATAGCCTCATATGTACACCCAAAAACTGTTAATCATCTTCGATCACCTTTAAGTGCCATAATGGCTCTTGATCACCGTTGACTAATTAGGCCTGGAAAAAAAATCAGGCCGAATTTTTTTGCGTTCGCCAAGTTTACTTTGCAAAATCTTGCCAACAAATCTGGGTGCGTGTAAGCCAACCTTTTATACCATTTATACATCACATCTGAGGTGAAACAGTACTATGAGGCAATGTTTTTATCATACAGACCTCAGACAGAAAGCAGTATTTGACAATTTTGCAATGCAAATTGCACTCATTCAATGTTCAGGACGATGGAAGTACGCTTGGGCTTTTAGCTAAACCGTTAAAAAAATTTCCAAAATCAGCTATACGGCTAGCCGGTTCTCAATTTTTTACTGCGAACTGTGAAGAGTGTTTTGAATAAATATTAACAGAGTTACGCTACAACATAATAAAGAATTTATTATGTTTATTTTTTATTTAATGGTTTAACGCGCGGCATTTTGAGTACCCCTGCAAGCGATGTTCACTGAAGGACCAAAAACAATCGGCACAGCGATTAAAATTATAAGTCAGAGAGACTACTAACAATCAATAAAAGAAATATTATTCGGTGAAACATATACAGAGGTGACAATTTTGAAGCCAGCTTCCCGGTGTTCGCTTTTTTAAAAGACGAACTCGAGGCAAGAAAATCGCTTAAAGCTTTCTTTACAGCCAGAATTATAACTATATATATTCTTTGGAACGTCTTCTTTCTATTTGCGATGAGAAACTGTCTAAAGGCTAATTTTTAAAGTTTTCTAAGCTTTTATCAAACCTGATGCTCGGTCAGATCATTGTCTCAAATCTTACAAACGTGCATAAACTAAATCCCGCATAAACTACGCTCGACTTCATTAAATTAGATACAAAAAACAAACATCAAATGCAATAACTGATGAGGCTTACCATTCGAGATCCAGCTCCTTGAAGGTATCAAGTAAGGCCAGTACCCGAGGGGGCACTTAGGTATTTTTTGGGTGGGTATGTGCCGCCCGGGACTCCAAATTGGCACCCCGTTCTAGAAAAAAACTTTCCCTAAAATTGATACCCCGTTCTAAAAATGGGCCAATTTTTTATACCCCGTTCTAGTATTCGCCCTAAAACTGATACCCCGTTCTACAAATGGGCCAATTTTTTATACTCCGTTCTAGGGTGCAACAAGAGTACAACAGTTTGCTCGTTAACGCATTGAACCGTTTTTTAAAAGCAATCTGTCTTTGAATACTTTCAAATGGCTGCTTACAAAAGTGGAGCTTTCGTGCGTTCGAAATTTTATACCCCGTTCTAGAAAACGCCTCTGAAATGGATACCCCGTTCTAAATCAGGAGCTTCAAAATCACGACCCCTTTGGGCGGCAGATACCCGTATAGGTAATGTATGGGAGTACACTCCCCCCCCCCCCCACCGGGGCCAGTATCGCTTTAGGCATTTCAACCCTCTTACGCATCAAGCAAGGTGAAAACGAAAACGATGCCATTCGACTTTGACAAGCGACGTATTTCTCAACCAAAAACCCGATAAACAAACTAGCCATGAATAACAGGAGACTCCTGATAGCAGCTGAATTTCATTTTGTAGAAAAGACAGTTAAAAACATCACAAGTTGACACAAAACTCTGTCAGCTTCAGCTGTCAAAGTAAACAAGATTTAAGATGCTGTATAAATTTCCACATGAACTCACCTGTCAAATTTTGACCAATCAGAGCATAAAAATTGGACGTAGAGCGTGACCAACGCGTGACCATGGCTAGAAAAATCAAAAGCAACTGCCTTGCCTGCCTGTAACAACTGGCTGAATTTGCGCGTTCGTGGTCAGTTTGAAATCAAAATTTTAGTTGTGCGGCACATAAACACAACATATTTCATATGAATTTAAAAAAATAATAAACTTGAGCCTGCGATCACTTGAAAACTAGTAACTGGTCAGCGGATAACTTCAAAAATACTTGACCTTGATGGGTCGACACCTGAGCCCGCGATACGGTCAAGTGATACTGGTCAGCGGGTACCCTGTTTTGACAGCTGTCGATTGATCGAAACATTAATGTCCAATATGTGTGCATTCTCACTTTTCCTGTGCTCCCAAACTAGCTAGAAAGTATGAGATTGAACATTGTTCGCGATCTAGTAAAACAATTAATTGGTCAGCGGACAGCTTCCAAATAAATCACATCACCTCGATGAGTTGACACATGAGCCAGCGATATTGTCATGTGATACTGGTCAGTGGCTATCCTGTTATGACAGCTGTCAATTGACCATATTGTGAATGTCCTATATAAAAGATGTGGACTTGCCAAGACGCGCCTAAGACACCCCTCCCTTCCTTTTGATAGTCTCCCCTACCCCACCCGTACAATATGTAGACGCGTACGTTTATACGTTCGGTCAATCACGTGACAACCAAACGAAAAGAGGTTGACCATATTCCATGAGTATGGGGCTCTGTCCCATGCGCGCTTCGCGCGCGTGGGAGCCCCGATATGAATGTAACCTGAAATTTGGTTTCAGATACATGCATCTGTTAATTTATGCAAATTAACAAGTGAAAATGGTAACCTAGTGCTAATTTATATTACAATAATCATATTTTCTCTGGGCATTAATTTCTGCAGTATACTTTTAACGAAATAGACGTCTTTCATTTTAAATAGTTTCTACAGTAGAACCGCGGTAACTCAAACTCTGAAGGGAAACAAAAACACTGTTCGAGTACAGTTTGCGGGGAATTCGAGTTATCGGGGTGAATTTCAGTGGTTTTGACGGAAACTTGTCGGGCGTCTTGTTTACAATAACCCATGAAAGCAGTATCTATTCGGTACCATAAAGTCAACTCTCTCATAGCAACCACTTTCAACATAGCCGTATTGTTTCTTATTCAAAAACTCTCTCCTAAACTACCACGACTTAAAATTCCTTAACGACCGCTTCAAAGACCACTTTTTAAACCAGAAGTTTGATGTATTATTTTGACTTCTGTTTCCCTTAAGCGACTACCAGGCAAGACCATGTACGATTGCTGGAATATCACAAATGTTCATTTTTTAAGCGTGCTAACAAATTGTTTGTGTTGACTTCCCAAAAATTATGGCTGTAATACGATCTGTTAGAAAAAGGTGGATTGTATCATTGATGCAAAATGTTATGTGTGAAGTTTCAGCAATTCCAAGCGCTATTCGATGTGAAACATTATTGGCAGTTGCCTATTTGCTCAAGTTTGAGCTTGTGAGATAATTACTTAATGTTACTTTGAGTATGATCATTAGGGCGAACGTAGTCCTGAATAAGACTGTTGCTGACATAACGTTTCGACAACCTGTCCGGTAGTCATCCTATCACGTCAGTGATGGTATTATACTGTGGTTATTGACCTGCCTGGTATATTTAGTCGCGATGTTATTGGCCGTCTGTCAGTTAAGCCGTGATGTTACAGGCTATGAAGACTCTTAAATGTCATTGGTGCGTTTCGATCTGTCTATTGTCACAGTCGAACAGGTGTTTATTGTTAGTCAAATAGTCGGTTATCAGTCATCCTGTCTTTGCTAGTTTTTGCTTGAGTTCGTCAATAAGTCTTTTGTACGGTGCCGGTAACTGTTGACTACGATTCTGTGGCGTCCGTTCTAACTTAGAAAACCAGCTTTCTAAAGTGAGTCGTTGATAGTAATCCGTAGAATACGTTATGCATGTCTCAGTGTCCCAATCGATTTGGTGCTTTGTCTGTAAATGGTGTTCTACGATGTGATTGTCGATGACACCAGTTCTTGTTGCTCGTTTGTGTTCAGTCACTCGCGAGTAAAGGTTTCTGCGCGCTGGTCTCAGCGATGTAAGTGGCCTGTTAGTCGCAGCATTTGATCTTGTGTACTGTTCCCCGTCTGTCCGCCGGTATGTCTTTGTTCTTGACATTGATAAGCAGTCGTCGTAAAGTGCCAGGTTTGTGTGCAACAAGTATATTGTAAGGTTGTACTATACGTGCGATAGTTTCAGAGGTGCCTGTGATTTAAGGTATAATCGCTGTCGTAAAAGGGTTAGAGAGCAAGTGTAATGATCCCCATAGAGAAATGCAATAAGTGGTACTAGGTAAAATAGCTTTGAAGTAGATGGAATCCAGGGTTGATCGGTCAAAAGTGTTCCTCTCTTTAAGCTTGGTAATCTTAGCATTGAACGTGCAGTAAATCTGATTAATGTGAGGAGACCAGTTAAGTTTCCTATCTGCTGTGCCCCCAAACAGGATGATCTAGATACACATTATTAGTTTGGACTAATAAGTGATTGGTCTTAATTGGTCTTAATGGATCAATAAATGGAGTCTTGGACATAAACATGACTTCTGTCTTTGTAGAATGAAGAAACATTGAGTTGGCTTTAGTCCAAAATAACGTAGTTCATCTAGAAGCGTCAGGATTTCGACGTGAATAGAGTCGATTGAGTTGCCAATATAATTCGCTGTAGAATCATCAGCAAACATTTCTATGTTGGAATTTTCCTTGAGTTTCGGAGTGTTCTTACCTTTTTCTTTGACCGCGTCGACGTTTTTTTTGGAGTCTTCAGAATCCTTGAAGTCGTCTCTCAAAAGTTCTTGTTGCTTCTTTAACACTTCGCTTTATCGCGCCTGATTAATCGCTCTTTAGTCAGAGATAATTCGGGGTCTCGCTGCAGTTTCTGCGATAATTTTGAGTCTTGAGGCCTACCACAATTCGGTCTCAGATCATCTTGATCATCTTTGCTCGCTCGAAAATAACATTTCGCCGAATCAAAAAGTCCAGATAAAACTTCGTTTAACGGTATAATATTGTTTCATCTGCGAACTGGAGAGTTTGTAGGAGGTTAGCCTGTTCCAGGCGTTCAGATAGTAGAGCGCGGGAGAAAAATTCACGAAGAAAAAAAAAACGAGGGGAGACTAGAGGGAGAAAGGGGGAGAAAACGCCTGTAAACATTCCCTTACAGAGCTCTTTCCGCCCTTAATTGACCGCCGACCGCGTAACTGTGACATGAACTACAAAGTGCTGACAGGCTAGACGCGACCCATAAGCTCGTGATAGTGTCAAACGTGACCTTTCCTATGATTAGCTTTCAATAAACAACATCTGAGAGGTTTTCCTTCTTTTAACTAAGTAAATCTAATTTCTGTCGCTCTGAGCCTAACATTTAGACGGTCAGTCATGCATACTGGGCAATTATTTCCTGCGGTTTGTTTCTGAAAGAATTTGATTCCAGATGCAGTTAAGTACTGATTTTCTTTGACCTCTGTTAAAGCATTAATCTTTTTATTGCGGCTAAATAACCTCTCAAATAAGATTTGTTTTGCCTTTCTGGGCTTCCATAAATGATGACACGCACACCTTCCTTTCACATTGCCGTGTTTTCGTCTATGCCTTCCTCCTGTCCCCAACCTATGGCTGTTGTTGCTGTTATTCCAAATCGCTTGAGTTTTTCGTTTCATTATGGCTACGAGAGGCGCAACGATGATGATCGTGGAAATTGACTCGCCAACTTTTCCTGTGATTACGTTTATTATTCGTGGAAAGAGTAGAAAAATGAAGGTCTCCCAGAGCCCGTTACAAGAATCGTGAAAGCGTCCTGGCCTCGGCGAACGAGATTCAAGCTAATTTTCTGCTCTTCACGAAAAGATTCCTCATACAGGAAATGCTCGATTGCATCGCTATGTCCGCGTGATTCGATAACAGATGTCTCTCTCCCTCCATATCGCATTCCTCATCAATGTCACCAGTGCTCGAGTGTTAACAGAAGGTGTCATAATCGACCAATAAGAGGGTATACTAGAATCCAGTATACCGGAACGACCCTTTGTTAACAATGTCTACAGGCGTTCTCTCGCTCTCGTCCCTCCTCCCCCGTCAACCCCCCCCCCCCCCACCCCCGTTTTCCCGGTGTACAACTTAACTCGCTACCCCACTTACCGCTACTCTCTACTATCTGAACGCCTGGAACAGGCTAGTAGGAGGTCAAAATATTGTGTTCTTGATCTCCCAAAGCGTAGGTCTTGGTGTTTGTTTGGTTCTGTTCTTCCTGTTTCGCCAGACAAGACGCATGGCGGAAACGTTCAAACCTTCGGCTCCATTTCGGCCAATCTTCTTGAAGACTGAAATCAAATTTCGGTAGCTGGACTCGAAAAGATGTCATGGTTCGGAGTACCAACCTCTAGACACATGCAACATTATTTAGAGGCGAAACAGGCGAGAATAAGGCAACAGCTTTAATTGAGCAAGTACAAATGCATCGACCACACGGGAAGCTATTCCGCCCACTAAGACGGATGGGAACATATAAGCGATTACATCCCAACGACCACCTCCTGTAAGCAGCCACTTTGTGTTGCACCAGGGGCGGTCACTTGCGAGAGAGTTGACTGAATTACGTTTTCCACAGATAACATAAAAAAAAGCACGGCTAACGCAATTTAAACTGTCACCTCACGCACTCCATCGAGGGCTAATTTTTATTAACTTTTGTAATCATTAATTTTATTTTTGCGTTTGTAGTTGCCACGAATGTTGTGATCAACATCGAAAACATCACCCTACAAGGAAGAGTAATCAACATTCGTGATCTTGCCGACTCATGTCGAATCAGTGTATCAGGCAGACGGTAGGTCTGGAGAAATGAGAATCCTACTCATAACTCAAGAAGAGCAAGAGCAGGCAGAAGGAGTGGAAGGCACAGTCTCTGGGCAAAGTCAAGTATATCAGCAATATGTTCCAACAGAAAATTATCTTTGGGATGTTGTTATGTCAGTTAGAAATCGCCTTTGTGCATTTTATAACCACTTGCAATATGGACTGAGAGTTTTCGTGCGAGGCTACCGGCTGGGAAGTTTGACGATAACTGTTGAGTGCAGCTCACTGCAAACTCTTGAAGGACTTTGGAACGATTATACAAGCGGTCATCTTGAAGAAGTGGCTCAAGAAGCTTTGGTGACAAGTGACGTCTTAAAAACCCTTGGCATCGCTGGAATGAAGCTGAAAACTTTCATTTCTGAGGAGAAATACGAGAAAGGAAAAAAAGAATTTGTGGAGAATTTGGGGCAGCCTGACACTGGTAATAACTAATTTGCATATTGTATAATTTGGTCTTTTTTTCGCTGTAGTCTTAAAAAAGATATATACTTTTAAAGTGGATCTATTTAACGCTTTCTGGTAGGACTTTCCACTATGAATTTTCAAGGAACGTTTCATGCGGCTTATGGATATTGTCCGAAAGGATTATATCTATCCTTGGAGAACCAAAGCGAAAGATCGTGGAGAATAATCAGTAAGAACCTCTTGAAACTTCCAAAACTCCAAACTAGTGCCACCCCCTTTAATTGCCTGAAGAGATCTTTGTATGTGTATGTGTGTTTGTATAGTTTGTTAACATACGGCAGGCCGTGGTGCTAAGTTTGGCCTTAGCGTTGTTAGTTCTATCTCTGACGTTAGCTTTGACTGATCAATGGATTAACAGTTTCTCTGAAGGATAGTCAGTGGCTGATGTAGATGTCGTTTTCTGGCTATCAATGATCTTTAACGCATGACTGTAAATATATTTGTCATTGCTCATCAATTTTCATTTTAGAACAAAGTTTTCATCTTTTAATGGCATCTGTGGAAAGTGTAGCTCCAACTTTTCCTTCCTCAAAGGAGACTACAAACTATACAAGATTGTGTCGCCTGCTAGTGGGTGTTGGTTCTCAGGTCCTAAGGGAGACATTTGACAGAATTCATCCACCACGAGGCCTAGACACAGTGCTGGCAACAACACCAGTACATCCTAAACTGCAGTCACTTCAAAAGAAGAAAGTCTTGAATCCTTTACAATGGGATAAACTATATCCTGTCATCAAAACTTCAGTTTCGTCAAAGAACTTTGACATCACTCTACTGATGGTACTGCTCCAGAATATTTGTGGCCTGACTCTTCCGGCCACTGGGTGGGATAATCTCCCATTGCCTTCAGATTTGTCTTGTGAGGCTGACATCGCTCGCATCAAATACTACAGAAATACAGTGTATGCTCACGCCACTCAAGCGTCGGTTGACGATGCGACATTTGATTATCACTGGAAGGACATCCGCGACACGTTGGTAAGACTGGGAGGGGCGCCTTATGAGGCCGCTGTCGATGATCTCAAGTATGACTCCTTGGACCCTGACATGGAAGAACACTACAAAGGGCTTCTGAGGCAGTGGAAGATGGACGAAGACAGCATAAAGGACAAGCTGGATGATGCTGAAGCCAAAGTAGATGAACTTCAAGCATCAGTAAATAAAAGTGAGAGACAATTGTGGCCGACTTCCGGTAAGTAGAACGAGAGAAAAAGAGTCGTTCGATGTGTCTGCCGATGATCTTTGCCAGTATGAGGGGGAAAATGATATGAAAAATGCAACGTAGCTTTTCCCTGAGGATGAAGGCTACCAATAGATGCAACTGTAACGGACTTTGTTTATTCCCCAAAAATGATAGCCTGCGATAACAGCCGCCCCTCATCGGTCCACGTCACCCTGGGGACGTTTCGGCTATTCTCGATGGGCGATGAGTACCCTGGGTACCAGAGGTTTTTCTCGCGTGCGGCGGAATTTTCGGTGTTGGCCGAAGGCCGAAGCCGCGAGAAAAACCTCTGGCACGGAACGGTGCTTTTTACCGTCCCCATTGAACTTTGAGTTTTTGTATCGGATTACATTTACGCCAATGAGATTGAAAGTCTCCAACTGTGATCATGTGGGCCGGCACGTGAGAGAACTGTCCAAAGACTCACATTATCCTTAAAAAAACAATTTCAAGTTTAAAATTCATTGCTTTAAGAGCAATCATGACTGGTTCACATCACAATTCTCCATAGTTGATGTAGCTTCAGTTTAAGCTACAATCCATTCTTCGAGATTTGGATCTGAAAATCACTATCCGTGAAAATTGAACATCCTGCTAAAAACGCTAACGAGCTGAGCCCAGCGTGACAAAACATTGCAGGAAACCGTCACTTTCACGGACAAAAAGAAAATCGCTTATAGTTATTCAGATCCAGGAGGCACTTTGAAGAAATTAAACAACCTAAAACCCTTATTTAGCCGCAATGACAAGCTTAACATTTCAGAAGAGCTCAAAGAAAATGCTCTTGCATCAGAGGGCAAATCATATGCCGACCAGACACAATAACCGCAGAAAATCAATATGCGTGTCACGACCTCTCAGTATGAAATAATCGGCAAAAATCAAATTTGCTCAGTCAAAACGTTTTCCTCCAGAGCATATTCTACCTGTCAGAGAAAAAAATTCATTGGAACAAGCAGCATTTTGGCATGAGGTAAAAGTCGTGTGCTGCCTACCGACCCCCTTTTTTTACTAAAAAAATACATGTTGTGTTTTTATAATCCTAATTCATCAATACAAACTATTTCAAAACATGTTGTAATCGTTTGAAATAGGAAATTAGTAAAGCTTAAATCGTATTGTTGCAAAAGTTGAATCGGTGATAAAAGCTTAATTGCGTTGAATAAAATTAAATACTCCACTTGTTTGCTCATAGCTTAACTTGTCTACATCGTCAAACCCTTCTAGTACATTGCTTATGCTTTCCTGCAATGCTCTTTCGAAACTTTCCGATGCCGCCATCACAACAATTTGCACGAGTACACTTACGTCATTTCAACAGCACAGTTGGAAATATTCTTTCACGTGCTGGTCTATGCTTGTCAACCAATTGTAACGTCTGTTAGATTCAAAGTTCCTCAGATGGTCGTTAGGAGCCAATCAGCCGTTGTGTCCAAAATCTGGACCAACTGACTTAACCATCCTGACGATTGGATTGGTGCTATGAAAGCAGTAGCACTTTGCTCCAGAGTTTTTTTTGCGCGGGTCACTACAAAGACTTGACAGAAACCGGAAACCGCGCTAGAAAAGCACTCAGGGTAGGCGATGAGAGGATGCTGTATCCCAGGCTAACAAAAAGAGAAAACGGGCAAAGTGAGCAGATCGAGTCTCATGTCATTAAATCCTATATGTGTGGCGATATCTTAGATCAATTTCTGCATTCTGAAATGAAAATATGGTCACCTTCACCCATATTTTTGCTTTTATCAGCTGTTTAGTACCCCTTTAGAAATCTCGTAACATCCTCAAGTCATAACGCGCGTGAAAAGATAGCCGGCGGGTATCATGGTTAAGGTCTACCTTCACTTTAATGTTTCTTTAAATACCCCTGTCTAATAAACGTTTTGTTTGTCATATCAAATACACCTCGTGCAACTTACCACTTGATTCACCACATGGTCGGGTGGTATACCGTAGAAAATAATCCTTCAATCGGACACCATTTGGACCAGAAAAAAGTAGCTACTAAGGAAGATTAAAAATTGAATGTTTCTGTGTGGAGGGGACCATGACTAAATGTCCGCGATGGGGAAGGGGGGTCGATCATTATTGTGATTATTGTAAAGAACAACTTCCCCGATCTTTTTCGTTTGAAATAAATTTGTTTCGATAATTTGCGGCTCTCTTGACTTTCTTGTTTTTTATTTACAAAAAGAAATGGACAAAATCAAACTCAGAAGTGAGCTACCAGAAAAGGAACCCAATATTCATGGCCGCGAGAAGGAAATTGATGACATTGTTCAAGCCGTCATGGGGAAAAGCTGCACAACCCTGGCGGGCTTCCTTGTCACTGGAACGGCCGGAGTAGGAAAGTCTACGGTTGCCATTCAAGCTGGGTACCGGCTGAAAGACGAATTTGGAGCCATTGTTAAGTATTGTTCTTTGCGAGGCGCATATAAAGGGGGCAGAGAGGATGAAAGCGTGGTGAGAGAAGTACTGAATGTGTGTGTTCCAGGCAATTATCAAGGCACCGAGTATCCAAAACACGTTTTGCTCAACTGGTGTAGACAGCTTGACAATGAGATGATACTTATCATTGATAACGTGGAGGATGTTGTAGACGGTCATGATAAAGACTGGTTTTTAAACTTGTTGAGTGATATGAGGATGCGTTCAGATTGTAAAATAAAGTTTCTGATAACCTCTAGTTTAGACGTTGAAACTGTCGGAACGGCTTCAAACATTCTTCTTACTAAACTAGACCTTGGTCCTTTGGATGTTGCGGAAAGCATAGAAATTCTAAAGGACAGTGCTAATTTGACGTCTAACACTGACACGGAAACTAAAGCCAAATTGCGCCAGATAGCTGAAATTTGTGAGAACATTCCACTTGCGCTTCGGCTAGCTGGTCCTCTTCTAGCAATGGAATCTGAATACACTTTTGATGGACTTAAACAAAAGCTTGAGCAGAACCCGGCCAGAACTCTTGGTGTAAAACCCATAATGGAAATAGCTTTCGAAAAACTAGATGAGTCTTTACAACATGCGCTAGTTTATTTGTCAGTGTTTCCACAGTCTTTCAAGAGAGATGCAGCGGAAGCAATACTTGGTGATGACTGTGCAGAAGCTTTGACAAATTTAAAGAAAAGGTGTTTGATCCAGAAACAAGACGACCGATATCTCATTCACTTGTTGATAAGAGGTTATGCTAAGCAGATCGGACAAAGAAAAGAATTTGGTCAAATTCTTGCTGATGGCAAGCAGGGTTACCTCAAGCACTTTTTAACACTGATTCTGAGACAGTCACAGATATATTGGGGGAAGGACACATGTAAGGAATCTTTTCAGCTGTTCAATGAGGAAAGGATTAATATTGAGGACATTCTTCAAGAAGTAGCCGGCGGTGAGAAAAAAGTCAAAAATTGCGAGGAACTTGAAGAAGTAGTGGACACTTGTGGCCGGGTAGCGCCATACATTGAAGACTGCGTACCTTTTAAGCTTTATGGTGACTTTCTTAATGGCCTTCTTAACTTTTCTCGAATTCAAAGAAATCAAACCAAACAAGTAGAGATTTTGTTTCTCCTCTATGATGAATCAAGGAGACAAGGCGGGGACATGAAGAAGTCAAAAGATCGCATTGATCAAGCTGTCAAACTGTACAACGAAAATCTGCACCTTTTTGAACAAAATAGGTTGTATAAAGCGTCTTTCCTGAGCCACTATGGAAGATATCTGTCACAGGACAATGATAGCAGAGACGAGGCAGAACGTCGTCTAAAACAGGCACTCTCGATAGTTGAAAAGGAAGGTAATGAACATGCCTCTATATTTGATAAAGGCAGAGTTCTCAGTCAAATGGGACACATTGTAAGGCCTGGCAAAGACAAAAAAGGCAAAAGAAAAAAGAAAGCTAACGAACAAAGAAGCAAGGAGCCTCTCACTTACTTTCAAGAAGCCCTGCACTTTCGTCGGAACCATTATGGTGAGCATGTTGTGACTGCGCTTGCACACAAAGACCTGGCGGGTCACTATTTGGCAATGGAAGATTTTTGCAAAGCAAAAGAAAACTACGAAGCAGCTGTTCAAATTTTTGGGGGTATGGGAATGATGAAACAGAAAGAGGCGATTCCGACCTATAAAAACTTTGGAAGATGCTATGAAAAGAGTGGAAAGATTGAGGCCGCTCGAAGAATATTCGAGATGGGAAGTGAAATCGCTGATGCCACTATCGAAGGAAATCACAAATGGAAGGTTGGGATCAACACCTATTTGGCTTTGCTTCTGTATAAACATTATCCTCATGAATCCACCAAGGCACTCGCACTTTCCGAAAACGTTTTTCGCATCGCCGAGGAACTTAAGATGGATATGTGGCATGATAGGAGGGAACTTGAAACATTTTACAAAATAGGCATTAAGTGACTACTGTTAAGCCTATTTTCTTGATATACACTGAAATTTTCACTTTATCCCTTAAGCGTAAGAAATAATAAGCTTGCTAAAATGATTTTTGTCGCGTGTTCGACTTGTCTATAAGCGCACTCAACCTCCACAATGAAGAAGAGACAGATAAGGAAATCAGATAACTCTTACGCAAAGTCTTATTTACTTTAAACACATTTAAAGGGAGGGGGGTGCTTAATAGAAACTAGCCTCCCACGCAGGCGTTTTTAGGAGAGCTCGTTTTTCATCCCTCGTCATAAGGGAGGGATGAAAAACGAGCTCCCCTAAAAACGCCTGCAGGTGAGGCTAAATAGAGACGGGGGCGCTTATTTCAAAAAGGGAGCTTATTTAATTTGGCAAAGACGATGATATTAGTTTTCCATAAAGAACGAGAATACAAAGTGGGAAAGCTGAAGTACAAGACGTTGAAGGTCATGCAGCCAGGATAAAAAACAAATCCAGTTAGTGAAGAAACAATCCTAGATCAGTCCACACGAAGGTTTACAGTCGTAACTGATTCAAACAGCCCAACATTTATTAGTCAAGAATGATAAGAGGGAGGGGCATTAAGAGAAAGGGAGGCTTATTAAGTTAAGGGGGCGCCTATTAGAGAGGGGCTGGGGGTAGAGGGTTTATTTCTTTTTAGTTTCTTCTTTTTTTAGTTTAAAGTGAACCACATTATTTTGTTTCAAACAAAACCTGCCTGCCTGCCTGCCTGCCTATTCCACTTATTCGTTTTCATGATGATGCACTTGACCATGAGAGTAGAGTAAACGCTGTAGAGTAGAAATGGGTCTATTCAGGAAGAACCTTATGATGTCAAAAATAATTTATTACGTTGGTGTACGTAGGTAAGGAATAGGCTTGGAAACGAGCATTCTATGTATTGTGTACTTTTAATATATAAACTACAATAATAACGTTTTTTCGATAATTTTGAGATTGCTGTCTTAGTCGTCTTCTGTAGTGGTTTCAAAGCAACTGAGAAAGTACGCGAGCATAAATGCGCGGTAACACGGGCAACAAAAAAGTGCAACTTGCTTTGCAACATTGCTGCAAATCAAGTTGAAAAGCGATGCTGCGCGTTTTACCACCTACGTTCAAACCTTTCTCGCAACAAATAAAGGTTGCTGCAAATTGCGCGAATACTGACTTCTGATTGGATAAAATTACGCGGGATTCACAACACACACAGGAGTTAAGTCAGTTGCTGCAAAACAAGTTTGCCTTGAGCCGGTAAAACGCGCATTATTTACAGAGTTTGTTGCAAAAAGTAAAACTACTCTCTACTTTCCGCAACCACTTTTCGCAACTCGCAACAACCTGAATTGTTGTAAGACTGATTTGAACGTGGGTGCTAAAACGCGCAACGTCGCTATTCAACTCGTTTTGCAGCGATGTTGCAAAACAAGTTGCACGTCTTTGTTGCCCGTTTTACCGTACCTTAAGACGTTACGTTACTTGCGCGCGCTGAAGTTGAAAGGTTCAAATGAATTTAAAATCAGTAGTTAGGGATAGATAACTCAAACAGGTCTTTTTGGAATTTGATCGCCATTACTAAACACTACCTTGCAAAAAGCATAACAGCATTTTGAAGACACGAGCGACATGTCGCGTATTGTTATTGCGAAGAAAAGGCTATGACAGGCTAAAGGTAGTTTAGGAAGCTTTGCGCGGCAGTTAAGGGAAAAGATTTATTCTTTTTGTGCAAAGATTGCTATGGGAAGGTTTATCTTGTGAAGTGACGCTTTTGAAAAAAGTTCAATTTTCTGGTCTCCGCGTCTTATGGTAAGATTTTGGATGGCCGGAGTCGTCGCTCCGTCGAAATTCGACGTATTCTGGAATTTGGTTAAGGGACGTATTAAGCTAGGTGTTGCGGTTTCTGTTAGTTTCATTTGCGAAGTTAATAATGCTTGCGTTTTCTTGTTCACTACGTGGATGTGAGATTTTTAGCTTTTTTCAGTGGAACATAATCTTTGCTTTGTCAAAGGGTGGTGCATTTTTTCGCATCTTTTACGCCAGACGATGAGTTTCTAAAGGAGAACTGACAAAGGGCGTATAAATCCCCGATGGGTGTCCTGCTCAATTTTAATTGAACAAACGAGGATAAAGGTCCTTTCTATCACAGATAGAAAGGGATTTTTTCGTCAATTGCTTGTCCACGGTTTCTTCATTGAGTGTACCCGATTGCTAAATCCGGCTAAACGAGTTATATCCCACACAATCCAACAACTTGAAATTTGTTTTTAGCTCAGAGAAGAAGGGTTTATAATCGTCAACACTGACTTAGAAACGAGTAAAGGAATGCAACAAGTTTTGATATAACTTCCTTGACAGTCTGCAGCATGTTCCATGCGCAAAGAGAAGTGAGCAGAAAAAAAAAACAGCGATGGGGTGGGTGTACCTTACGCCGCACTCCACTATCCGAACACCTGAAACAGGCTAGTTCCTTCATCGACTTAAGTGTATGTCCATTGTGAACACCATCGAAGCACTTATCTTATCAAGTGATCCATTAGTTTGAAACTGAAAATTCAAATTGGTTTCTAAGAGGTGGAAAATTACAGAGTCTCTATGATTAAAATAGAGCTTTGCATGGGATTTTTGAAGTTGCGCTTCCCTCAGATCGCTGTTCTTATTTTCTAAACTGCGTACCGAAAATAACTTATTTATGCTCTAAACTCTGTAATAATGAAACACACACAAGCAAATACACAATAATGAATTTATTGTATAGGAGGAATAGGTCGGCAGTGGTATAATACGACCTCCTAACAAACACAACCTTACATGATACAGAAGTATAAATGATAGGAAAAATACAAACTGAATCTAAACCCACTCGTACAAAAATTGAATAAATTAAATTCCAATGTGCAAAGGAACATAAAGACGCGAGTCGACTTTATCGTGGACGTAGCCGTCTTTAGCTGAATCTGACTTCCACCTTCCGTGAACTTTGAAAAGCCGATCTGGAACATTCAGATTAGCAGCGGAAGTAGCTCCTCCGGACCTAGCAGTGAGGGGCTTTGAAGACAAGACATTGCCCTTCAAATCCTTGTCGTACCGTAAGGATCTGAAAATGAAATTCTGAGAAAAAGAAGGAATCCTGGCAGCTTCCAAGTACTTAATAAGGTATGTATAAGGGCAAGTAAAATTGCCAGTCTTGGCAATATAAACCCAGGAAACCTCTCTGTACCTATCAGTCTTGTTAACTTCTATAAAAATCTTATGATAGAGATCTTCAGTTACAATATTAGATCTCCTAATGCTAAAAAGCTCGGAAATGCGGAAAAAGCCAGCATATGCGAGTAAACACATACAGACAAACCGGATATCAAGTAAGTTACTACTTTCCCCATAATGCTGCATAATTAAGCCAAGGATCTCTGGGGTAATGGGCTCCGCCTTCCTGACAGGATTACGAGGAGCACTACCGTGGGGAAGCCTCAACAATAGACCTGACGAGAAAGTTGTCACACGGGTTGGGATTCTCAAAACCTGATAACTTATGTACCCAGTTAATAGCGTAAAAAACGCCGTAAATGATGGAACTACCTAACGAATTTTCTAATAAATGATGCAAATACAAGGAGACTGTGAAGGAAGTAGCTGGGAGAAAAGAAACCTCCCCAGTGCTCTGCAAGCACCACGCTTTAAACTTACAAAATGATTTACAATAATTAATAACTGTGTAATCAGCTCAAGAATTAAAGGCAGAGAGCCAAAACTCTTCACAAAGTAAAACGCCAAACATCCGACTGGCAGCTGCTTTAACATCTGAAGCAAAAAATAGAGAAAATAAAATGACAAAAATGACCAAAGAAAAAATATATCAGAAAAATACAACACGTAGTGAAACAAGGTAAGGTTGGGTCCAAGTGGTCCCAAGAAAAACACAGAAAAATATTACCACTAAGGGCCAAAGTGGCCCTTGCGTAATAAAAAAGACCAAGTGGTCCACAAAACAAGGATCCAAGTGCATCCCAAAATACTCGGATACCATGTGGTATGAGCGTAAGAACTCTATAAACTGCAGAGGAAAAACCCCCTACAAGACTGAAAAAAGGGGGGGTTAACTAAGGCCTCTCTAGGAAAACCACAAGAACAAAACCCCTGAACGAAAACTAGGTGATCCAAAAAGGGGAATTTTTATAGTTAGCCAAAACGAAAACATCAGTACCTAAGGGGATCTCAAAAATATCAGAGAATATGGGAGACAAACCCTCGTCAGTAAAAATTAAAGGCCAAAATGGGGCGGAAGGCCAAGCAGGAACAACAAGTGTAGCGCGAACGCCAAGGGCAACCATGTGATTAAGGACCTTGGGGATGAGAAAAATAGGTGGAACGAGCGAATTAATCTCGCCCGCCCAGGAAACAGAAAAGGCATCAACCGCCTCTGTACCAGGGCACCAAAACCTGCTATTAAAACGGGGCAACTGAGTATTCTCATGATTCGCAAACCGGTCCACAGAGTGAGGACCCCATTTCTCTTCGGCCAAAAGGAAATAGTCCCTGTTGACCCGCCAATCATCATAATCCACAATTCTGCTCAAAAAATCAGCTCTATCATTAGCCGATCTTGGAATCCATTCGATTTCCAATGTGATGCAACTGAGCAAGCACATACTAAAAATACGCAAAGCTAAGCATTGGAAATCTTCCATCATGCTTCCTACTTCAACGATTCTAGCAACACTCTGATAGTCAGTATACCACTAAATACTCACAACTCGCATCGGAATAACCCACACGGGAATAATGGAACTGTGTAGACAAGAGGCGCCTACTATTTAGGGAAGGAATGTTCTCTTTCCAAAAACATAATTCCTTCAGAGTTGAACCCGACAGGGAATTTTTTTTTTTTTTTTTTTTTTGTAGGGCTTCTTAAAATATCAAAATGAGAATACCTTGTCATAATACGAGTAAAGTTACCAAAGACGAAACCCATAGAGATAACCTTACCGACAAACTGAGCCAATTTTCTAGCAGTACTAGAAGGATACTGAGAACGAATTGAATCAATAACCTGTACGACACTGAGAATCCTAACTGAAGGAATGGAAATAGTATGAACGGCTAAATCAATACAATAACCCAACCAGACTAAACAAGAAGTTGGTTGCCAAATCGATTTACTGTCTAAGGCAGGAAACCAGAAAGCTGAAGCGAAGTCTTAACAAATAATGAAGCAGCTTCGCAGCGAGCGAAATCACGGGCGGAACCAAGCCCGTCATCAAGGTAAACTGTTATTCTCACAGCATGACTTCTCCAATATCGGACGAGAACACGAACAACCTTAGTGAAAATATAAGGAGCTGAGGAGAGCCCAAAAAGGGAGAACTGTAAACACAAAAAACTTCCTTACGCCATTAACAACCCAAGAAAACCCTAAAAAAGTTTGATGATCCTGCAAAATATCAATATGGTGGTAGCCAGATTTGAGATCAAATTTAAACATGAAATGATCGGAAAGAAGATAAACGCAAGCGTTTCTAATATCCTCAAACTTAAACTTTTCTTTCCAGATATGTTTATTGACATGCCTGAGGTCTAAAATCAACCTCTTCTTGCCGCAACTCTGTATGGAAACAGGCAAGGGATTGACAACATGAGGAGGACTAGATACTTGAACAACTGAACCTGACAAAATAAGCTCTTGAATAGCCTTCAAAACAAAATCAGCGTGCGTAAGTGCTGCATGGTTATTGTCGAAAAACGCATTCTGAGGAAATGTAATAAAGGGTATGGCATACCCCTTGTCAATAACCCAGAGAATGAAATCATTCGCACCTAACGTATCCGCCCAAAAACGAAAATGAGCTTTAAGCCTACCCTTAACCGATTGAATACTATTGGGAGAATTCCCAAATTCAAAACACTCCTCTAAAGCTGGACCTTCGTCAAAAATACCTTCAAGAGTTTCATTTACTGCTTTACTATCAGCAATGGAACTACTTCTGCCCAGAAGAACCGCTGTCCTTACTTGACAAGCTTTGGATCTGTTTGTAGGTTGATCCGGGAGTGAAGAATAAGTTGGGGCAACTTGCTCTCCAATGGCCGGTCTTGCCGCAGGCGAAGCAGATGTCATAACGGCCTTTAACAAAGGCGCCCTTAGACGTTTGAGGACGAAAATTAGTAAAATTTCGTGGAGTGATAGAGGAGACAGCCGATGAAAACCCCGAGGGAGTCTCTGGGCGCTGAGTGAACTGTAAAGAAAAAAGGAAGAAAGAGGAAAACTAAGTGACGGTCGATTACACCCACTGAAACGACCTAAAGCAAGAGCACAACACGTGGTGGACCTATTTAAACACAACCCAACAATAAGCGTGATGAACACGCCTGAATGCAGTACGCATTACGTAACCTCCATTCGCACGCATAATTCCCAACGCACCGAGCATAAAAACATTTTTTTTCTAAACTGCGTACCAAAAATAACTTATTTATGCTCTAAACTCTGTAATAATGAAACACACACAAGCAAATACACAATAATGAATTTATTGTATAGGAGGAATAGGTCGGCAGTGGTATAATACGACCTCCTAAACGCTAAAGAAAATAAAGAACGGGCAAAGGAAACGAATGAAAATAACAGACAAAATACTCAACTTCTGTCCCGACTTCGCACTGCGAGCGTTCTTCTTCTTTCGCAACGCCCTCTGCTCCGCAGCACGGATCTTCTTTTCGTCTTCAGAACCAGAAGCGACTTCGTCAGAAAGATACTCGTCGACTGCGGCCCAGCCAGCTTCCGATTTATCCGCTATTCCGATGAGCTTGTTTCTTCGCTTTATGGCCTTTGAAGCAACGTTGAGGGAATCGTCGAGCTTAAGAATCAGCGCTGAAACTTGATGAATCTCAGAGTTTTCAAGATCGACCGGAGATTTCAGCGAATCGACAAAAGAAAGACTCTGAGTGACGTGTTCCAAAGTCTCAGTAATAAACTCGAACTGCTTCTTGTTGCCGCTAAACTTGAAGCTTAAGCTCGTTTCGGTCTTAAGTTTCTTCACTAAGGATGAAGACGATTAGAGTTGATCATCAGAAAGCTCACGCTTTAAATGTGAAAATTTTTGATCAAAGTAAGACCTTAAGTCTTCAAAAACCCAAACAGAGATAACTTTGGGATCCTCCACGCCTTCCTTATCAGACATGATAAGCAAGCAAGAAACTAAGTGACGGTCGATTACACCTACTGAAACGACCTAAAGTAAGAGCACAACACGTGGTGAACCTATTTAAACACAACCCAACAATAAGCGTGATGAACACGCCTGAATGCAGTACGCATTACGTAACCTCCATTCGCACGCATAATTCCCAACGCACCGAGCATAAAAACATATACAAATGTGTACCAAAAATGTTACAAATAATGAATGCCACACGCTCTTTCATGTGACAAACGCATTTTCGTAGTCTACACCATTCAGCGCACTTTTAATGCAGTCGTTTTTTCAGATGGCCAAAATTTCAAAGATGAAGTGTTTGAGAGTGCTAGAGGAAGTCGAAGAGGGTGGCTAGGGACATCAAGCTAAGCGCGACAAGGCCTCTCCGAATTCTATAATAGGAGAAATTTCGAGGACATGAGCGCGCGATCTCTTAAAACTAACCAAAAAAGCTAACCGGCGGCTGCCAAGCAGGCTACGATCGAGTTCTAAAGAAAAATGGAGAGATCCAATAGAAAACAATTTCGCATGGCAAGATGGGAAACCCCTCGCCGGAGAGGGTTGTGGGTTATTTACAGCGATGTGACACGTAATCAGCATTTGTTTCATTTTTCTCCGAATATAAGTGGGAAACAGCTGCGCTTGGATGCTACAAAGGGAAGCTACTAAAGTGGTGGATATTAGCTTTCACTTTCGCTTTAGATACAGCTTTCTTGCTCCGTGGAACTGGTCATACGCAGGATCCTTATGAGTAAAACTTAACTCAGGTGAAACATTCATTTAGAAATAATTAATTCCATAATATGGCGCTGTGAAGTTATGTGTATTCAGCTCTTTCGGTTACTTACGCCATAATATAACTGAAGGGCAAACGAGACCACAGTTATTAGTGATCTATCATTTAGTGGCAGCGTTATAACTGAATAACTAATTTAAGGCACAAAGTTTGCAGTGAGTTCATTTCTCATAAATTTATTACTCCAGTCAAAGTTGCGTCTGCGTCATCACGAAAAAAGGATATTTCCGGGTAAGATCGTATTGTGATAGACTAATGAGCTGCAAAACAACTTACTTTCTAAGAAATGTTTCGCTTTACTCCGATCGCATCAAGAATCGCTTCACCGTTCAAGCTAAAGTATAAAGTTCCGCTTTTGTTTGCCAGTCGACCATCTCGTGACTTCCGTGAAAGTCAGGTGTCTATGGAACGAAATATGTAGGACACACAAAGCCTATAAACAATGTCGGGCAAGCCTAATGTTTAAAATCCTCCCGTTTACTTATGCAAATGATGAAACCAATACCAACCTACTCAAATATTCAGAACGCGGTAGAACATGAGGAATTTTACAAAGCCTTTTCTCCCTGAGATTGCTTTCGATATTACTTATGACAGACTGAAAGACTGAAATGTCTCGTTTCGCAATACTCACTGTTGCGCTGTTGCTCTCCAGCATCTTGGTTTCTCGACAGTATTATAACACTTTATTTTTTTGTATATGTATATTTAGATGTTCTCATTGATCAGCATCTCTCTTGGAAACGACATATTGATTTCGTCTCAAAAAAAATCTCGAAAAGTGTGGGACTTATTGCGAAAGCCCGCTTTTACCTATCAGCCAAAACTTTGATGACCCTGTATTACTCCCTTGTATATCTTTTCTTAACATACTGTAATGTCGCCTGGTCCTCCACCTACTGTTCTAACCTAAACTGTACTTACCTCTTGCAAAAGCGTATAGTGCGGCTCATAACAAAAGCTCACTATCTAGTAAATACTGCCCCTTTATTTAGCCACCTTAAAGTCCTTGACATATTTAGCATTAATTCATTTTCTGTCGCTACTTTGATCTATTGTAATCACCATAATCTTTTCGTGACTTGTTCTTAGTCCATCAATACGAACCTCGACTAGCCTCTCAGTATAGGCCTCATTATTGTAGAACAAGTATAAAGCAATTTAGTATCCTTTACCGAAAACCTAAAATTTGGAATTCGTTGCCTATTTTACTAATTAGCTCTCCTTTTATATTTGTTTTTAAAAAAATTTAAAGGATTATCTCATTGCTAGCCGATCTGTCGCTTAATTTTCTGATCTTGCTCACTCTGTACTCAGCCATGTTTTTAGTTCATTAAGTAGTTGAAGGAAGCCTATTAATATAAGCTTGAAGCTTCGTCAGGCTTCCTTGTCACATTAATTTATATTTTAATTAACAACTTTTGTTCTCGTTGTATAAGGTTTTGTGAGTGACTAAATAAATAAAATAAATTTAATTGTTCTTTCCTGTTGGTATATATGTTGGAACAAAAAAAGTTATATTTCGCAGTAATTTCCTAAGAACCGAATCAAGCCATGCCTGACGAAGTATTGGAAAAATACAAATACAATCAGCATTGTTTATTATGTACCGTTGATCTCGACCTAAGATCCGGCAGTGAACTTTGTTTCCACATTAGCCCTTGCTATCATGAAAACTTATTCAGGTATCGTTTGTTCTTTTTCAAGAAGTCTGGTTGTAGTACCAAACTCATTAATTTACAAATCCCAAACAGTCACACTATTTTATCAGTGGCATCATAATCCAGTTCAAATTTTCGGGTGAATCATCGTCTTGATGACAGTCCTCCACATGTCACTGTTTGAGAGGCTATTTAAATAGACTTTCTATTTACTGTAATCGTTTAGCTACTGTGCATCCCGAATTAACCCTTCGTGACAATTTCACTTCTAGGAAATATGTGTCCTGTAATGTCACAGTACCATCAATTCCAATACCGTCCATGTCCCCTCCTCCCCCTGGGAAAACCCCAGGGCATTTGACTTTTTTGAAAACTTTTGGTCAAATTCCCTGGTATGTTGGCAGTTTAGATGGTCAAAAATGCCCCGCGCTTAAAAAAGCCTCAAATCCCCTATCCACTATGTGTCAAATCGTCTATTCAAATATAATTTTCCTGCTAAATACAACCCAGGGAGGAGCGTTGCGTGACGACACTAAAAACGAATGTGCAGCGGACAAAATACAACCGAAATATCTTAATTCTCGGAAAGCTGTCTTACGGCGGTTTGTTTATTTCAATAAAATTGTTCATTCTAGAAAACCCACATTTAACGGGCTTTTTAAAGGCTCTCAAACGCTCCAACAAAACAGTGAATACAGGAGCATTTGCCCATGAACGCGGTGCGCATGCTGAATGGGGAAAGAATTATGAAATCCATTTTCTTGAAACGCTGACCAGTGTTTTGACACGAAAGTCAAGTGCAAAACTTAAGTCAAATGCCCGGGTATACCCTGGAGGATGGGTGGTTTTGGAATTGACTGGCACATAATTGAGGCTCTGAGTTTTACAGATAAATTCATACCCTGAAAACCTCACCATAGAGGTTAATATCGTTCACATGATCCTTCCGTGATGTCATGTGAGTTTGTCTGGTGGTATGTTAAAAAAATGCCCTTTAAAGGGTCCGTGTTTCAGCATCATTTAGTATCTCTTCTGAAGCACCACAAATGTTATTCCGATGCTTCAACATGCGCGCAGAGGATGTCGAACTTGTTGGAGCTGGGGTCTGGACGACATTTGCGACTCGTTGATTCAAAGTGAGACGTATCTCTTGGGAGTTGGCCACTTGTTGAGTAAAATAAAGGCCAATGAGCCAGTATCCATCGACATTGCTAAAAAGAGCGCCTTAAAAATGGCAAACTTGCAAAATTTAAAGGTGATACGTCCAAAGCGAGCAAAGATATTGCTCTGCAAAGGCGAGAAATTTTACAGACGTTTGTATGCCGTGAGGGTTGTAGCCTGTAAACCAGCCCTTTATACGTTTTACACCACATCTGAAAGTAAAGAGCACTATAAGGCGCTGTTTGTTTTGGGAACAGACCAAGGCCTAGCCTGTGCCAGGCTCTCCGTCAGTGTAGACGAGCGAAAAAAGCGAGCGAGTAGAGTAAAAAGCACGCGAGCCCTCAAGCTTTTTCTGAATCCGTTTTCTCCACTATCTTGGAGCCTGAAACAGGCTAACCCAGGACAGAATATAACGTAACTTTCCTTTTTACCTAATTATACCTATAATTCTGCAAGTTTTCATAGAACAATCTTAAAAGACAAATTTCACTCATTTAACATTCAGGACAAGGCACGCGCTTACCTTGCACTAAAGATTATAAACATGACAAAAACATAACGCTTTAATTATAACGAGAATATCTCTATTAGTCAGGACTGTGTATCTAGCACTCCTTCTTTGAGTATGTAGAGTAACAGTAGGCTTTTAAAGAAAAATTTCGAAAAAAGCCCTTTTTAGTTATTCTTAAAATCACCTGTCCGGCCAGCCAGTTCTGACTATTGCTAAGTGCCAAATTCGCAGTGCGAGCTGCTGAGTGCTTGTCTTGAACAACATCATTCCGTCAGTTAGCAGTCCGCCTATTTCTTTAAAACTTTGATTTAGACAGGAGCCCATTGGGGCTTATTCAGACTTGCCTAGTCCCTGTACTGCGTCTTTCCAGGCCTTCTCGGTCAATGCATTTCGGTGACGCATCCGAGACGAACGGCCGAGGGACGCTCTCAAAAACTCACTCAGACCACGTGACCGGAAATGCATCGACAGCGCGCAATAATGAGGCGTAGGGATTAGGCAAGATTCAGACGTCGTCCTTCTGCCTTGCTTTTGTCGAACGTATATCGACAATTAAGTTCAGCACGGCAGAAGCACGACGTATGAACTGTGCCTAAGAGGAGCAGCAATACAGCGTTAGCGTTGCTTGCATGATATTGAAGCTCCTATTGAAGCTACTTTGCCCTTGTAAAAAGCTGCTCTGTCACTCGGTCAAGAGTGTTGCTCATCTTGCATCAGTCAAATTGCACCAGTCAATTTCAAGCCCGTTCGATTCATGTAAATTAGACTTATGCAAGTCTTAGGACTGGAGTGGGATAAATGTTATCATTACCCTTTTTCCGTTACAGTTGCTACGTAGGGAGCAACATTACTTGTAACTTAGTTCGCATTTTCCCCCGGAGCTGTTTCCGGTGGCGAAAAAGTAATATTTGCGGCACAAGGGAGGCTCTTTTCACTGGTTTTCATCCACATCATTCTGTTAGCTAAACAAACAATGCTCTGAAAGACGTCGGTAATGTGTTTGCTAAGAAGCACCCAACCCAACTAGGTTTGAGTTTGATACACCGATGAAAGATCATTTAACTAGCAGCAAAACTAGCGAGTAATACGGATTTACGACTTTCTTTCTTTTTTTCTTTTTTTTTTTTTAATAGTGACATTGACTGCTGCCATTCTCAAAAATTGTAAAAGAAAGTAGTCTCTGCGAAAAAAAGCTAACAAATCAATTTAAAGTTCAAAAAGTGCAAAATATTTATGTTAGTTGTGCAGTCTCTGACAACCCAATTTTAGTCAGCAGGAAGGGAAATTTTTAAAGACAAATGTATAGAAAATTTTAAGAGGTGGTTCTAGAGCTTGTAGCTGCATGTATCCCGTAATTTTTTTCAGTAGAATCGTTAGGAGTGAAGATTTAGTTTAAAATTCATATTTTTTTTTCAGAACAGCCGTTTTACGGAAACTGTTCGACACTAGATTCTCATACAAACAAAGTAATTTCTCACGCGGTTGCCTACTCGTCAAGATGGCGTCGAAAACCTTGATAAGGCCTATTAAGTTTAACTCTCGCATGACGTCTCAATTGAAGTCGTACTTGTTCCGTGCTTCCGTTGAACCCAATTGATTAAGTTCGGCACGGCAGAATCACGAACGTATGAACTGGGCATTAAACACACAACACTCTCAAAAATGACACAAAATTCTGGTAGCTTCAGTTATCAGTAAACAAATTTTTAGATGCTGCATCAATTTTCCGCTTGAATTCACCTTACCGTGCTAAGATACAGCTTTAACAATAGCAACTGCCTTCATTGCTGCTAAAAACTGGCTAACTTTCCGCGTCTGAAGTCAGTTTGATATCAAAAGGTTCAAATTGATGGCCGATGTAATGCGGCCCCTTGCTCATAATCACTTTGTCCAGCTAACTGTTGGTTTCATTATACATGAATTTCTTTCAATCTAATGTGAACTTGGCTCTTTGAGTTACAGTCAAGCCAAGTCAAGCGTACCTCCCAAGATTACATTAATGAATTTAGTATTTGAAAGTTGAATCCGTTGGTAGTTGTAGATTTCAGATTCATCTCTGCATTCTTGCATGCGTGATGAGCCGTGAGTTCACACGCAAGGCAGTTACGAAATTTCAATCAGCTCAGTTTCCCTGAATTTGATGTAATGTCTTGTATGAATTTAACCCATTCAAAGATTTTAAATCTGACCAAATACAGACAAGTTCTCGTAAAATATTCACTGCTCATGACGCTTGCAGGAATGCCGATTTGAATTTGACACTAGTTGCCGGAACGACTAACGGATTCATTTTTCAAATAATCAATTCATTACTAGAATCTTAGGGGGTACGCTTGACCTGCCTTGACTGTAAAGAGCTTTCCAGGCGCCGCAATAATTGTTTTACACTCGGGAATCAGGAACCTCGCACTGCCTTACAGGAGTAATACCAGAGCTCAAGTAGCTTCAAATGCCTTCCCTCTCATTTCAAGAATTTCTTCTTTCGACGTTTTTTGCAATTTAAAAATTGTAAATACAGATAACCGTTCCATAACAAAATGTATCGATCAATTAAACTCAGTCCTCAAGGACTTGAAATCCGAAAAAAATGGGAAATGTTTTCATTCAATAATGAGCGAAGAAGAAAAGCGTGGTTTCATTTAGGCATGAGAAAAAAATTATTTGCAGCAAAACTGAAGCCAAACAAAACAAGTTGGACGACATTGCATATGAGCAGACCATTACTTGTAGGCAGTTATTTGCTGGCCACGTGGTAGGCTTTTGGCCAGTAAAAAGGAAGAATGATAATTCTCTTTCCTTGCTGAGTTTGAGACTCGTTTACGGTGTATGTATGGTTTGTTACTGTACAGCAAGTCGTGGTGGTAAGTTGTTAATACCATGTCTGGCGTTCACTTTGACTCTGGTCGATGGAATAGTTCCTTCTCTAAACGACAGCAGGTAGCTGATGGACATGTCGTTTTGTGGCCAACAATACTCTTTAGTGCATGAGTGTAAATAAATTTGTCCTTTCTCATTCATTTTCATTACAGAATATTTCATCCTCTCATGGCATCGGCAGCGCCGACGTTTCCCTCCACAAAGGAGACCACTAACTATGCAAGATTATGCCGCCTTCTAGTGGGTGTTGGTTCTCAGGTCCTTAGAGAGAGATTTGACAAAATTCATCCCCCAGGAGGCCTAGACACGGTGTTGGCAACACCACCAGCATTTCCTAAACTGCAATCACTTCAAAAGAAGAAAATCCTGAATCCTTTTCAATGGGATAAACTATATCCTGTCATCAAATCTTCAGTTTCGTCCAAGAACTTTGACATCACCCTGTTGATGGTGCTTCTCAGGAATATTTGTGGCCTGACTCCTCCAGCCACTGGCTGGGATAATCTTCCACTGCCTACAGAATTGTCTTGTGAGGCTGACATCGCTCGCATCAAATACTACAGAAATACAGTGTATGCTCACGCCACTCAAGCGTCGGTTGACGATGCGACATTTGATTATCACTGGATACACATCCGTGATACGTTGGTAAGACTGGGAGGGGTGGATTATAAAGCAGCTATCGATGATCTCAAGTATGACTCCTTGGAACCTGACATGGAAGAACACTACAAAGGGCTTCTGAAGCAGTGGAAGATGGACGAAGACAGCTTAAAGGACAAGCTGGATGATGTTGACGCTAAAGTAGATGAACTTAAAGAATCAGTAAATGAAATTAAGAATAAATTGTGGCCTAATTCCCGTAAGTAGAATGAGAGAAAAAGAGTCGTTCAATGTGCCTGCAGGTGAACTTTACCAGTTTGAGGGGATTAAAAATGCAAGGTGGATTTTTTCCTGAGGATAAAGACCGACCAATACGTGCAACTGTGACTGAGTTTGTTTATTCCCCTCAGGCTACCAAAGAAAGACAACAGGCAAAGTGTGCAGATCAAGTTTCATGTCACTAAATCCCATGTGTGGCGATATCTAAGATCAGTTTTTGTATTCTGAAATGCAATGTTATCACCTTCACCAATATTTTTGTTTTTATAAGCTGTTTAGTACCCTTTTAGAAATGTCGTAACATCCTCAGTTATTACGCGCGTGAAAAGTAACCAGTGGGTATCATGGTTAAGGTCTACCTTCATTTTAATGTTTGTTAAAATACGCCTGTCTAATAACGGTTTTGTTTGTCGTATCAAATACAGCTCGTGTAACCTATTGCTTGATTCACCTCATGGTCGGGTGGTATACCGTAGAATATAATCCTTCAATCGGACACCATTTGGACCAGAAAAAGCAGCCACTTAGGAAGAAAATGGAATGTTTCTCTATGGAGGGGACCATGACTAAATGTCCGCGATGGGGAGGAGTCGATGCTTATTCTAAAGAACTACTTCCACGATATTTTTCCTTGGAAATAAATTTGTTTCGATAATTTGAGGGTTTTCTTGACTTTCATGTTTTTTCTTTACAAACAGAAATGGACAAAATCAAACTCAGAAGTGAGCTACCAGAAAAGGAAACCAATATTCACGGACGCGAGAAGGAGATTGATGACATTGTTCAAGCCCTCGTGGGGAAAAGCTGCACAACCCTGGCGGGCTTCCTTGTCACTGGAACGGCCGGAGTAGGAAAGTCTACAGTTGCCATTCAAGCTGGGTACCGGCTGAAAGACGAGTTCGAAGTCATTGTTAAGTATTGTTCTTTGCAAGGCGCATGCAAAGGGGGCAGAGACGATGACAGCGTGGTAAGAGAAATCCTGAATGTGTGTGTTCCAGGAAATTACCAAGGTACCGAGTACCCCAAGCACATTTTGTTCAACTGGTGTAGACAGCTTGACAATGAGATGATACTTATCATTGACAACGTGGAGGATGTTGTAGAGGGTTGTAATAAATACTGGTTTTTAAATTTGTTGAGTGATATGAGGATGCGTTCAAATTGTAAAATAAAGTTCCTGATAACCTCCAGTTTAGACGTAGAAACTGTCGGAACAGCTTCAAACATTTCTCTTCGTAAATTAGGCCTTGGTCCTTTGGATGTTGCGGAAAGTGTAGAAGTTCTAAAGGACAGTGCTAATTTGACGTCGGATCCGGAAACTATAGCCAAATTGCGAAAGATAGCTGAACTTTGTGAGAACATTCCACTTGCGCTTCGGCTAGCTGCTCCTTTCCTTGCAGAGGAATCTGAATACACTTTTGAGGAACTTAAACAAAAGCTTGAGCAGAACCCGGGCAGAACTCTTAGTGCTAAACCGATAATGGCAATAGCTTTCGAAAAACTAGACAAGTCTTCGCAACGTGCGCTAGTTTCTCTATCAGTGTTTCCTCAGTCTTTCAAGAGAGATGCAGCAAAAGCAATACTTGGTGATAACTGTGCTGATGCTTTGACAAATCTAAAGAAAAGGTGTTTGATACAGAAACAGGGCGACCGATATCTCATTCACTTGTTGATTAGAGGTTATGCCAAACAGATCGGGCAAAGAGGCCAATTTCGCCAAATTCTTGTTGATGGCAAGGAGGGTTATCTCAAGCACCTCTTATCACTGACTTTGAGAAATGCACAGAAATATTGGGGGAAGGACACATGTAAGGAGTCTTTTCAGCTGTTCAACGAGGAAAGGATTAATATTGAGTACATTCTTCAAGAAGTAGCCGGCGGTCAAGAGAAAGTCCAAAATTGCAAGGAACTTGAAGATGTAGTGAACGCTTGTGGCCAGGTAGCACCATACATTGAAGACTGCGTGCCTTTTAAGCTTTATGATGACTTTCTTAATGGCCTTCTTCAGTTTTCTCGAATTCAAGGAAATAAGACCAAAGAAGTAGAGATTTTGTTTCTTCTCTATGATGAATCAAGGAGACACGGTGGAGACATGAAGAAATCAAAAGACCTCATTGATCAAGCTGTCAAACTCTACAACAACAATCTGCACCTTTTTGAAAAAAATAAATTGTCAAAAGCCTTTTACTTGAGCCAGTATGGAAGATATCTGTCACAGGACAATGATAGAAGAGAAGAAGCACAACCTCTTCTAAAACAGGCACTCTCGATTGTTGAAAAGGAAGTTGATAAACATGCCTCTGTATTTGATATAGGCAGAGTTCTCAGTCAGATGGGACACAATACAAGGCTTGGCAACAACAAAACCGTAAAAAGAAAAAAGGAAGCTAACGAACGAAGACGGAAGGAGGCTCTCGAATACTTTCGAAGAGCCCTGCACTTTCGTCAGTCCCATTATGGTGAGCATGTTGTGACTGCACTTGCGCACAAAGACATGGCGGGTTACTATGTGGAGATGACAGATTTTTGCAAAGCAAAAGAAAACTACGAAGCAGCTGTTCGAATTTTTGAAGGTATGGGAATGATGAAAAAGAAAGAGGCGATTCCGACCTATAAAAACTTTGGCAGGTGTCATGAAAAGAGTGGTAACATTGAACAAGCTCGAAGAATATTTGAGATGGGAAGTGAAGTTGCTGCGAACACTATCGAGGGAAATCACAAATGGAAAGTTGAGATCAACACCAATTTGGCATTACTTCTGTATAGAAATTATCCAGATCAAGTGCGTAAAGCGAAGGAGCTTGCCAAAAATGTGTTCAGTATGGCTAAAAAACTTAAAATGGAGAACTGGTTTCATAGAGATGAACTTAGGGCGTTTTACCAAAAGGGATAGACACGTTGTGGACGCTAAGAACTTTATGACGCAAAAAAAAAAACTTGCGTTTTTCTCAGTTAAAGACTCCAATCAAAATTAGATTCTTTCTTGTTTCGACGAATAAACGAAGCTCCGGAGACTGGTGACTGTTGCTGAGTGGTCGCATACCGTCAATTTATCATTAAATCTCCATGTAAATAGGCGCAGGCAAGTTCAGGCATGCTTGTAATTATGGGATTAACCCTTAATCCTCTTACTTAGCAACCGCGCTCGACCTATATATCCTGATGAGATCGGCGATAAGTCAATTGACCTTAGGCCTTGCTCGTGTTATCTTCTTGAATCATTAGATTGTATATCCTTCAAAATAATATATACTTGGCCTCTACTCTTCGTTTCACCTCCGATAATCACACAGTAATGTCGTAAACGGGACTGCAGCTATCAGAAGAATATGGAACATTAGTCCTTCTCTTTATTTTTGGCCTAAGTTTGACTAGTTTGACCTGATTTGGGCCTTATTGGCCTTGTTTAGGCCTTTGTGACCTTGTATAGAACCTGTAAATTTTGTGTTTGCGGGAAAACAAGAAATGTGGTAGTGGTGGTGGTGGCGGCGGTGGAGGGAAACAATAGGGAGTTTAAGATACGGCGACTACGGACTACGGCTACGGATAAATATGCTACTGCGCATGATCAAAACCATGTGACTGTTTATTTTTCCCGCGTAGTCCTGTAGTCAGGAGGCAGCTCGCCAAAAAACGATTTTCGCTAAACATTTTGAGTAGAAGCAGGCAACATAGCTTAAAATCTTCGTCTTGCCATCCTGATTAAGAATTGGGCTGTTGCCCACTCCAAATGTTATGATATCTGTCATTAAGCGGGTTTTTTGTCTAGACCCTCGCTCCTGCAGCATGAAAACGAGGCTGAACTGTAACATTTATATAAACCCAATAAAAAGTGCACAATACGATGGGGAAATAGCTGAATCTTTGCTACTTGACGTTTAGAGCTCGATAGACAGTAGTGTGACAGATAAAATGCGTCACGTGATCAGTTATGAAGAGTCACGTGACTTTTCAATAAAATCGATTTTAAAGCATAAAAGACGCTCAATTCACACTTTCCTTTAATATAATTTTCAACTTACCGACGTTTCTCATTTCGATTTACACATCCAACAATAAAAACACAAAAATGCAATAGGTGATCAGCTATGATGGGTCACGTGACTAGATAACAACCATTGAATAGATACTGAATTAGCCTTAGCTGTGTAAATAGCGTGATTGATTAATTGTTTTAGTAAGCTCTTCAGGAATTATTTTCTATAAGACATTACAAAAACTATGTTTCATGGGGTAAATGTGTACTTCAATCTGTCGGAAACATTGGCCATTAAGTTTACGACTGGGAACGACGATGATCCATTAGTAGAAGCCCTGACTACCAGTGAGCTTGTTAATGAAGTTGGACAAGCTGCACATATCATCAAAGCTTTTGATGCCACACATCATGACAACCGCTCGCTCGCAAGCGTGATTACGTGCAGAGTTGTTGTTCTGCCAATCTAAACCTGTTGCTTGTTTGCCGTTCTCGTTCTCATGCTTAAGCTCTTCATTAAAAATGTGATCGTGGCGTCGGGCGAGGGAAAACAATAGAAATGTGAGAGAAGCGAATAGGGAGGGAGTTAGTAAAAATTGTGTTTCGTGCGCGAAAAAGCAATTTTCCCCTCGTTCTTGTTTATATGCTCGTCTTTTGATACCCAGGCTCCAGAGGTCCGTTCTCAAAATACCTAATATACTAGAAATACGTATCTCGCAATAAGCCTCGCGAAACCCCGGTTTGGTAACGGCACTAAAGTAAAGCCCTACCGGTCGGGCTTAAGAACTGGATGGGTGACCAACCGCGAATATCGTCTTAAAGGTCCATACGTTGTTCTTCCTTTTCTTCTTCTTTTTTGCGTATTATGTTGTGTTATTGTTAACAGTGTATTGAAAAGCACATTTAGCATTATTTCGGCGCCCGGATTTAGAAAAATACAAAAACAAAGAACAAATCTTGCCCGGCGCAGTTCGGCGGAAAATTATTATAGTTCAGGCCGTAATACAGAGCTGAAACTTTGCAGACTTTGATCTACATATATCGGCGGGGATGGTTTTCGACAGTGAACGATCATAATGCCTCTGATTCCAATCTCCTGTTCCTCTGTCTCTTGCTGTCGGCGTTGCCTTCGCTGTGCTAAGCGATGTTCCTTTTTCTCCACGGTTTCTTGTTGACGTCTTCTCCTTCATTGTTCGCGCTGAGTTGGAAGTCGGCGTTCTCACTCCAGAGGAGTTTCGGTGGAAAATCTTCCTGGGCGAGGATTTGGAGTCACTTGTTGTGCTTGTGTGTCATTTGCATGGGAAATTGTTCGTGATTCACCGATGGTAAACTTTGATTCACAGACGATATAAACACATCAAAATGCGCCTTGGTCATCGGCGGCGAAGTCTATGTTGCCTGGAAACGCAAAATGCTTCATGACGTCATTGGCGGATACCAAGCATATATTCAGAGAAAGAAAGATTATTTATTTATTTATTATTTATTTATGAAGCCTCGAATTTCGCAGCTGGCTAAGACCACGCACGGTTAGCAGACTGCGCGCGCTTCGCGCGCGACAAGATTATAAAATCGCTACGCTTGGCGCTGCACGCCGAGCTTCGCTCGGAAAAATATACCGTGCTTACGGTTTGATAAGGTTCCCGAGACGGACCTCTGGTCGCACAAGTAAGCCCATCCTCATTTCCATGCGAGAAATTAGTTCAGAATCCGAACTGGGTCGCCGATTGGTTACTCCCACTTCTACAAGGAATTACCGCTGTAACAGTGAACTTGATTGGCTGCATCAAAAATCTTCACCGCATGATATTAAAAACCGATTGCAATTAGGACGTTCATAACAAACAATATAATCCTGGGTTGTTACTCGGAGATCTCGCCTTTCATGTTTCCTTTTTGGAAGTGTGGCTAAGTAATCTCTGGCTAAACTTCGAGATTATTCAAGCGAACATTCGACAACTGAATGAACGTTGCTGGAGGAAGAAGCTTTGTTTGAATTTTTCCTATATACCAAAGGACGTACTTTGAATGAATATGATGATTTCCTGCTATGCTTTGTCTTGCTGGGCTCAGTTCTGCATTCTCACGGATAGTACTCTGGGTGCAAAAGGTTTTTTCTTTTTTTCCTAAACGCATTTTTCTTTCTAAGTAAGCTTTCGCGCAATTATTTTGTCATGCATCGCAGACGTAGAGTAATGTACGATCAAATCCCAGCTGTGAGCGTCAATGAAAACAAACATGCACATCAGCTCCAAACCGGTTTGCTGAGATATATGATCCTAAAATTGCATGGAAATGCCACTCCTAGCTCCTGTGACCAGAGGTTATTTCTTTCTCTCGGCGCTTCGGGCCTCGTTGACGCGGCTTCGCCGCGAACCATCAATATCCTTAAGAAAAAAAGATCCTCTGGAACCCAGGGTTTTCTTTTTAGAACAGCTTGTTGAACAATGAAAGCGGAGGCTTTGCGCTCATTCCTTCGAGAACATGAATCGACCAATGAATACCAAGCAATCAAAAAGCAAGATATTCATCGACCTAGAAATAAGTGGAAAAACTGTCAAACCGATGAAAGCACCTAAAAATGGCACATGATCTTATCTTAATTAGACTTCACCGCATTTCATAACAAACGGATATGATATCATCTACGTTAGTTTATTCTTACCCTCCTTAATGAGATTCCTCTTAAAAGGGGGTCCAGCCGGTGCGCCCTTTACATCTCCAATGCAATGGATTTTTTTGTTTCCTGTGTATCCCTCTACAGCCGGTTTTCAGCGGTCAGTTTGATACCTCAGCTAACTCTCTGATTAGTTGGTAAGTGCGTTAGTGGCCTAAAATTACGAGATCTAGCTTAAGTTTGTTGTTAAAGTGCTACAGCCAGACAAGGGGAGTCTGGCTGCACGCAATGATTAGCTGCACAGTGAAAAGGCACACTATCGAAAGAGATCAGGGCAGCCTGTGAATAGGCACCTTAAGAGGAGGTACAGCTTTAATTGTCTAAAGCAGTTAATCTGTTCCAGAGAAAGCAGCTCCATGGTAGATCTCTTAGAGATAAGTGTAATTTTAAAAGTAATGGGTGTAAAGACCTCTTCTCATCTGGGCAAAGAACACTAAATTTGAAGTAGCTGTATCCAAAGATTGGAATTTGCTGCCAAGGCAAGTTAAGAAAAAGAACTGTTTTATTATTTAATCAAAGATGATATTGACAATCACAGACTGTACATTGTCAGTCTTTAAATTCTTTTTAGTTAATATTATGCCAACTTTTTAAAAGAGCTTATGTTATATTTTACGATGCCTTTATGTTGTTTAACTAGACTGGAAATCTTGTTAAGACCTGTGTTTTTTGATGCTGAAAGGTTTTCCAGTAAAAAGCGCCCTTTTTGGTCGCTTGGTCACTACTTGTCGCGTTATACTTCGCAATAAAATGTTTTTAGGAGGTAAAATGATAATTTACATCATTTGCAGTGATTAACAGCTCAGTAGAGACCCTCAGTTGCTAAAAATGTTCTAATTTGAAAAAGTCGATAGTTTTCATCCGAAAACTGTAGTAAGCCACCTAAGTGAATTTTGCTACCCTGTACTGGACTAAACTCCTCAAATTCCCGCCTATCCTAGCGTAGCTGTCTTCCAGAAACTACTGAGGTCACTAGCACAGTCTAGCTAAATCAATACCCATCTGATTTTTTTATATATTTTTGAGTGGCAAATCCCGGTTTCCCTAGTCTGGACTAAAATCTTCAACCAATTGACCAGTTTCCTGGAAAATGATACCCTGACCAAACCCAAACTCTCTGATTTACTTACTCTGTCCCGGAGACACTTGGGGATATTTGGGAGCCCTCTCCCCCTCCCCCCACTGAGGACGAGGGTAATTGTTTTCCCATTGCATCATCCCAGCCACACGTAATTCCTGATTTATTTTTCACAGAATTTAAATAGGCCTTCTAGGAATCAGAGCCGCTTGGATGCTTCAATATGCTTCACTGCATACTATTAAAAGTGGTCGCTATAAACTTTCGCTTTCGCTAAAGATAGCTTTCTGTCTCCGTGCAACTGACTTTATACGCGGCGGGATCTTCACGACTAGTGAAACTTAACTCAGGTGAGGCAAATGCACGATTTATATTATGAAATTGTCGGTGCTATGATTATTTTGTCTGAATGAATTGTCTCATCTCATCCACTAGGTAACCGCCTTTTACCCGGCCGCTTTTTGATTTAAAATTTATTGGCTAAGGCTGCTGTTAGAAGTTTTAGAACCATAGAGAAGTACACAGACTCAGACATTTTTGTAGGCTTTCGAATGATTTCTGACGATTGCCGGGTCAAATTAAACGGGACATCATTTCAGACATGTACAGTCTTCTGGTGGTGTAGTAGTTGGTATATTTACTCCTTAATCCACACAGATACGCAGAACTGATATTTCTCATAATCAAAGTACGAAGTTTGTAGTGTGCTCAATTCATATAAATTTCAATATTATCAAAGTTGCATAGCTGCATAAAAAGATCTGAATCATCACCCCCCGCTTAGTACTCAGATTTCTCACGATCTGCAGTTTTTCAGGGGGATTCGTTAGTATTTGGATGATGCTACAAAATAACTTGCTGTCGAAGCAATTATTCGCTCTAGGCCTCAGATCGCATCCACGAAGTCTGGAACCGCTACACGGCCGGTTCAAGCTTCCTGCAGCATGCCTCATGGCACTGCTTGACCATCGCGTGCTCCCGTGAAAGGTACCTATGAAAAGAGAACTGAAATCTGAGAGGCTTAGAAAGGCTAACTTTGTCAAACACACGTCGGCTTTATTCACTTCAAATCTACCCACTCACTTATGCTAATGATCCAACCGACGGATTTTTGTTCAACGCCTCGAATGTTCTTGTAAACCGCAATAGAAAAATAGAAGAAACGACGCAATAGACTAAATCATAAAATTCACTGTTAGGCAACGAACACTTTACCTCCCTGCCTGGGACCGCCTCCAATGGTAATGCAGACAGAGTGAAAATTATGCCTTTCGCTTAACTCACCCCTTATCTTTACTGATTTTCAGTTTGTAAAATACAATAATACCAACAAACTTTTCATAACCAGTCAAGCATATGTACGAAGTATAATAAAGCATCATTGGATTCTTAACAGCTTGCTATCGTATATTCCCTGGTTTATTTTCCGAACGACAATAACATTTTTATCCAGTTTAGAGTTATGTTGTTACGGTTTTTTTTGTTCCTATGATTTTCAACGAAAAATGATTTTCTCTTTGGCAGTTATTTATCTGAGGAAGGCAGGCCATGCCTGACGAAGTAGTGGAAAAATGCAAAATTTCCAAGCTGCACAATCAGCACTAGCCTCCCACGCACGCGTTTTTAGGAGATCTCGCTTTTCATCCCTCCCCACAAACGCCTGCTCAACTGAAAACAACATTCCTTTCCCATTATTTTATTTGTGTGGTAAGTGACGAATAAAAAGACGTTGAAATAAAGTGAAATAAAGTGTTGACAGGCTAAACGCGACTAAAACGCGACCCTACAGTTACCGTTTTCCTTCTTTTCTTTCCTTGGCTAAGGTTATGCAGTGCATGAAGTATTCTAAAATTTGACTAAACCTTACTTTTGCCGCTCTGAATCTAACATTTATTAGAGGTCAGAAAGCTTTCCCAGTGTTTCATGCAGATCGAGTAATTATCAGATTACCCTGCGGTCAAGGTAAACTTTCCAGAATTTGGAAAGTACAATGTGATTGGCTAAGCTTTAGCCTGCGTGGCAGGCGTTATAAAGGGAAGGGGAAGGGAGGGAGGAAGGAAAGGAACGGCTGCAAGGACGCCATTGTTTTCTCAATTTTTCACGCTCAGATTCTGAGCGTCAAAATAGTGATTGGTCAAAAATGATTAAATGTCAATCTTCGACTTAATTCCTTTTTCCGATTGGTCGAAAACAACATCACGCCACTTGAGTAACTAAACATAATAGTATGTTGTTTATAGTGAAGCGTGATGGGATTTCTCTGCGGGAAGACACAGAATAGAAAAAATCAGTTAAAGAAACCGTATGAAGGGAAAGGCCGTCAGCACATGAGTTTTACTGAATGGTTTTGAAAAGTATCATCTGCCAACGGCTTGTCGGTTTTACTTACTAGAAGAAAGAAAGGAAAAATCATGCAGCCTGACATGTGCTTGTTGTCTCCTGTTTGAGCCGCGTTATCAACGGCAAGGTTGTTGAAGAGGAAGCGATCTATAACCCTTAGCGATTTTTGGTTGAGGACTTCTTCTTGCTGGTTATAAGACTGCCAGGAACTTAATACTTTATTAAATTACTGCCTTCTTGCAGATCTTTGAAGTTCAGCTCCTCTTTCCCCGCTACTAGCGTTCTTTTGTGTGCTCCGCTGGATCCAGTTCGTCCTGATAGATATTCAAAGAGTGACGGCAAAGTGTTTTAATTTTTCTCAGACAAACATTGCATTGAAAGTTGCGAAGAGCCGCTACATTTCTTACCAAATGTCGTTTTCCAGCCCGATTCCGGGGCGCGATTCCTTCAGCAACAACTTGAATAGATTTATGCTAAATTTTATTTAACTCGGCACGCGTCGTTGCAACTTTCAAGGAAGATTCCTTCAATGGACGACCGTATTTGAACTGTTTTTATGGTACCTTCACTGTAGATTTCTTGTTTTAGGAAAACAAAAGAAAAACAGTGCGAGAAATACGACTAGAATACGTGCATCGCGGCCAGACGTATTTGACAGCTAGTCATTGACAGTTGCGTTATTTTTGCGTTACTTTTGTTATTTCTTTTTAATTAGTAGGCGGGATGACGAAAAAAATGGCTTCCTTGCAGGTGTTCCCCTCCTCCCTCCTCCCTAGCGCGCGGTCTCGCGCCCTGATTCCCTTCCCCTTCCCTTTCGAACGCCTGCCACGCAGGATAGCTAAGCTTGGGAAAGGGATGTTGTCTTCGGTTGAGCAGGCGTTTGTGGGGAGGGATAAAAACGAGCTCTCCTAAAAACGCCAGCGTGGGAGGCTAAATTCGATAAATCAGCACTGATTTACCATGTATCGTTAACTTACCGAGATCCAGCAGTGAACTTAGTTTGCACGTTAGCCCCTACTTTCACTAGAACGTTGTCAATACCGTCCTACAAACGGTAATGACCAAAAAATACTTCTTTTGGCGCTAGCAAAACGTCTTTTGGCGCTTAGAATTTCTTAAAGGGAGTGTGTCATCTTGGTAACGTACAGTACTTTAAAATCGCAAAGTCACTATTTTATGAATGATATCGTCGATGTCAAGTTAAATTGCGGGTGAAACTCAGTTTTTTAGTACAGTTTCACTTCCTCGCAATATGTGGCCGGCACACTTGAGGGTCTTTTCACAGATAGCATCCGAAGTCTGGAAAAACCACGTACCGGCCATAGAGGATAATATTACTCAAGTGATCTTTCTGTGGTATGTTCTGTGCATTTCTCAGCATCTTTCTGATCTAGTAGCCGTTAAATTCTATTGTTATCTTACTGGTAAGTGTGCGTGTATCAGCATCATTTGGAAGAAAAATTTCTACTGAAGCACAACTGCAATCTTATTCAGATGTTTGCACGTGTTGGATCACTTCGAGTAATTTCGATGACGGCACGTGTCAAGGGCAAAAGACAGAAAAGCTGAACGAGATTAATTGCAAAATTTGCAATGGACTTTGCTACAATATTAAAGGGGCTATATCACTAGGATATTGCTGTTCTTTAGCCTTCTGTGCTGAAGTCATTACTTAGTGCCTTTACCCATACGCAAATCATGGACCTGTAGAGTTTTGGAGAAGATATCAAACAATTTCCATCAGGGAGAGTTGACCATACACTGTAATTATTATTTTTGTTTTGTCGAGCCTTTTGCAGGCATATATAAAAGCGTATATATTAAAACTTGAAAACGTTGGCCCAATTTTTTCAAGGTTCAATCCATCTCCATCCGTGCCATTCGCACTGAGCAACAAGCGAAAGAAGACAGTTCAGTCAATGCCTAAATAATGTCGTAAAAAACAAAGCTTGGCCATTATGCCAGGAATGAGATAACAGCTCTAAACTAGCTCTGAAGAGATAATAGAAAGTTGTGACTAAATTCCGATACCTCACTTTTCAAAATGGAAACATTTTCAATGCCTAAATAATATCGTACAACAAAAACTGGACCATTTTTGGGATTTAGTTGATGCAAAATTAAGTTTTAGTTCCCCATGCGCACTACATGCACGTATTGCAAAGTCAGGCTTTCTCAGTTTTGCAAGTGCATAAGTAACGTATTTAAAAGTCATGATCTTCTCTACATTTCATTTTTCATTTATCCCGCAATTCAAGTATATGAAATTCATTGATTCATATATTCAGGTCTCATCTTTCCCGGGTATATTACGAACCAATTTAATGACCAGCTCCTGGCTGGCTCGCTAGCTCAATTGCTTAAAGCGCTGCCCCTGTATCCCAAAGGTCAGGGCTCGGAATTTTTTCAGGCTTTCTTTTCGCAACTGCATAAGTTGGATATTTAACTGTGATGATCGTCTTGTATAGTTTGTTATCCGGCATGCGAAAAGCCTAAGTACTCAGTCTGAAATCCTGAGCATTCCTGCTAGTCAGTTTGCCAGTGGCGTTCTCGGGCGTTCACTTTGAGAGACAGATGGAATAGCTCCTTCCTTGGACGGCAGACGGTGGCAGTGGAAATGTCGTCGACTGGCAAAGTATGCTCATTAGTGAATGCTCATGTTTGTCCTCTCTTATTTATGTTTTCAAAACTTTTTTATAGGAGATACTTTCCATCCTTCCATGGCATTCGCAGCTCCGACGTTTCCTTCCTCCAAGGAGACCACTAACTATGCCAGATTATGCCGCCTTCTTGTTGGTGCTGGTTCACAGGTCTTAAGAGAGACATTTGAC
>OZ037995.1:22608644-22661144 GCA_964035705.1 Porites rus
AACGAAACAAGTGGAGATTTTGTGCCTCCTCTATGATGAATCAAGGAGACACGGCGGAGAGATGGAGAAATCAAAAGACCTCATCGATCAAGCCATCAAACTTCACGAGAGTCGTTTGCCGGCTTTTGAACAGAACAGCTTGTCTGAAGCGTTTTATTTGAGCCACTATGGAAGATATCTGTCACAGGAATGTGAAATGAGAGTCCAAGCACAACCTTTACTAGCAAAGGCGATCTCAATTGTTCAAAAGGAAACATTTGATATAGACAGAGTTCTCGGTCAGATGGGACACAATGCAAGGCTTGGTAAACTCCACAACAATACAAGATACGAGGAGGCTCTCACTTATTTTCAAAAAGCCCTAGACTTTCGTCAGTGTCATTATGGTGAGCATGTTGTGACTGCGCTTGCACACAAAGACCTGGCAGGTATCTTTTTGTCGATCGAAGATTTCGGCAAAGCAGAAGAAAACTACGGAGCAGCTGTTCGAATTTTTGAATGCATGGGAATGATGAAACAGAAAGAGGCAATTCCTACCTATAAAAACTTTGCAAGGTGTTGTGAAAAGAGTGGTAAGATTGACGAAGCACGAAGAAAATTGGAGATGGCGATTAAAGTTGCTGATACCACTATCGAGGAGAGCCACAAATGGAAGGTTGAGATCAACACCAATTTGGCATTGATTTTGTATAAAAATTACCCCGATGAAGTTAGTACAGCGGATCAACTTTCAAAAGAGGTTTTTTGCATGGCCAAAAAGCTTAAAATTGAGAAATGGCATCAGAGCGAGAAACTCAAACCGTTATACAAAAAGAAATAGACCCGTAGTTAACGTTATAGAGAGGAGAAGTCAGTACGTCACGTTGCCATGGTAGCAAAATTTCTGGATGATAACAAACCGAAAACGTCACTTTTTTGAAAAAAGTAAATCATTGTTTCAAACTTCATCCATCTTATTCAATTTTATTTAATTTGTCAAATGTTGGCGACATTTCTAGGAATGAATCCGAAGGCGTGGCCATAATCACATGTCCTAGCTTTCAAGGATGAAAGATACGTGAAAGATCTAAAGCGGCACACGACAAACTATCGGAGAGTCCTGGCTCCAAAGCATACTTTCCTGCGAGAAACAAGAAAGGAACAAACAGCATTATGGGTCTACTGTCATTAGGACATCGTATCGAATATGATCAAAACAGCAAAGTGTGATAAATCATTGACTCCATACACTGTCCATAGGCAAATTTTAAACCTATTCCTCGAATCTCTTCTTCAATGTGAATCCGCTTGGTGCTTATTTCATCAATCAGTCCCACAATCCTGGCAAAACGCGTCTTCCTGAATGGAGGGGGCGGCTATACACAGGCTACGTCGTCCTTTCACTTTCGACTTGTAAACATATCCACCGGGCACGATCTTGCGAGAAGTCTCGCGAGTTAGCTCCTTGATTTTAAGAGCTAAACTGTTATCAGGGTGATTATGTCCTACGTCACAGAAATCGTTTGGCCAGTCGGGTTCGCAGACGTTACTTTTCGGGTAGAGAGAAGCGACGACTGGAAATACGTCTGTGTGCGTAGGCCAAACCATTATATGAAAACCAGGGTTTCATTGTTGACTTCACACTAGGGACCAAAGGGCACTTGAAGTGTAACTGAAGTCAAGAAGACTTGAGATCTACTTTGGAAAGAAGATTCAATAGATTTTCAGGCGTGACTGCCCGCAGCTAAAACAGTGGTTTTTGTATAAACAGTCGTAAGAAGGTTTCCAAATGGTTGTTTCTAATAGGTGGTTTTCATGTAGTCTCGGGAGACACAAATAACAATGGTGAAATGAACAAATGCTAGTGGACAAACAAAACAAGCTAATGAGCGATCTTTTGTTTACCGTCCACCAGCATGGCGGCGATGACGTAACGTGAAAACCACCTATACTTTTTCATCTGTTATCATTATTTTCCGCGTGGATTATTTTTTAGGCTCCCTACAGAAATACGATAAGTCATTCATTCTACTTGGTTGACGTTGTTTGTGTCTGCAACTTGTCGTGCTGTAAGTCCACATTTTCGCGTGAAGTTTTCTTCGCTGCGAAATTTGATTTTCCTGAAAACTAGTGTGCACAAGTGTTGTGACACGCCGTTAATTAAAGAAAAATGGTTATTTTGTTTTGCTTGCGTGTTTAGATGCAAATTAAATGCGAGTACAAGTCGGCGTGCAGTTGATTAGCTTCAGCAGAATTAGATCACAACCTTGTTCTCAACGTAGAATTTTCTACCCAAATTCTGCTTGAAATAAGCCTTCAAAATACAACTGCTAAAGTAAAACTATGGAGTGTTTTTTAAGTCGCACGTGACTGCAGGCTGCAGAGAGCTCATTCCCTGTGGAATTTAAAGTTGCGCGCCCACGTGCTTTCAGCCTCAAAGCTGTCTTGTGATTGGTCAAGTGCGCCCTCCAAGTAAGGGGGCACCTGACCAACTGCACTTTAATTCTTTTGTTTTTCGCTTATCACCAGGCTAAAAAGTGAGGTCATTAAAACTTTCACACTTTAAGTACGCGAGCTACACTTAGGGGATTCTGCACACACTTACAGCACGTGCCATTTAAAAAGACGTTTTGGACAAAAAGAGAGGGAAAACGTGGCGCTTATGGAAAACTAACTACTGCAAATTATGAATATTTTGAATACACTCAGTTTTTATTCATTTTTACCTCTTTGATACATTTCACAAAGAGAATTGAACGTGTAAAATCAGATGAGTGCTTCTATTAAAACTTAATTCAGACTCCCTCAGCTGTCATCATCAATCTCTACCTCCTGTGTTCGTACCCTTTCAATCTGTGAGTTATTCAAGGCAATGGTAAAATCGCTATCTTGATGTTGATCTTTATTCATACGTTTTCTCAATCGCTTCCCGATAACAAGCACAGATTTCGTTTTCTCTCCATTAATTACCATTTTGTTCATATTCGCCCAACGCTGAATGTTCCCTAAATTCCATTGAATGTTATTGTTTACTGAAGAGATGTTATTCCACTTAGAGCAAGATGTTAACGTCGCATAATCAGCATAAATATCGATGTTAGAATTCTGAATATGTAATGAAATGTCATTAATGAAGAGAAGAAAGAGTATAGGTCCAATAATGTTTCCTTGAGGGATACCTTGATCGATGGGTAATAGAGACATCCGTGCACACTTTTTATTGATCCGCGCCTGAAGCTCACTTCAACGGGTTCAAAACGTCATGGTTTGAAGAGTGGAGTGCTTTTTTCATCGGTTAACCTTTATCCGCCCTGCTTTTCTAAACAAAGTCTACAGGTCTTCCCCGCCTTTTTTCTGCCCCAGGCCACGCTCGGCTCTTTTCGCTCTCTGATTTTCTTATTCACCCCGCTGCGCTCCACTTGAGTCTGTTCGCAGGGTATGCAGACAATGAGATAAAAAATTGACTGGCTACTACCAAGAGACTCCCCGAAGACCTAGTTTGCGCAACAACTCCCAAAAACATGCAACAAGGTGTGCAAACGGACGCAACATGTAACATCCAACAATGTTGCGTCCGTTTGCACGTAGCTTTAGTCTTTTTTTTTTTTTAATAAACTTTTATTGAACACTTTTAATTCTGCTCTAGCACATCCTTTCGTCTTGTTATTATTTACTGTTTTGTTGGAAAATTAACTTACTATTTGCTGAAAATAACATCAACCGGAAGTGAGACCTTTCCTCTTTAAATATGCCCCCACGCTACCATATTTGCATCGCTAAATTTCTTTAATCTTACAGAGAAGATTTATCCGAAAATTAGGGCAAAACTACTGCCCAAAAATGCATAAAGTCCACTTCCGGTTGACGTGCAACGTTCAAAAACGTCTTTGCTTAGGCTCCCTACGTAATAAGCACCCACAGCGACTAATCGAATAAATACGGTAAGTGGATTGCCGAAACCAAATTCGGTTATTTTGTTTACCCTGAGCTTACCTACTTTGGAAATCTTTTCATATCATAGCAGATTCACCAAGATTCAGGCATGTGAGCAATATTGTTTATCTGGGGGAGGTTGAAATGATGTATATTCTACACTTCTCATCCGAAAAGGATTAAAAAAACATTTATATAGGTAGGACTTGCATGAATTGTTTTCGCCGTGCTTCTTTTTGCACGAATTTTCTCCTAACTTTCTTGTGCAAGATTTTTGTACTTCCCCAAGGCCACCCCCTTCAAAAATAAACGTCCGTCCCTTAAAGTTTGTCGTCTTTGCTGTGATTGGTCACAAAACAATAGTTTGACAGCAATTTTATCACGTTCAAATATCACCAGCCTTAATTTGCAAAAGGAAATAAAGTGTAGTAACCGTGATCTTTCAGTTGGCCCTAATCGTCAGCAGAATTTCAAGATCTCTGTATCAGGTAAATTTTTTCAAGGATGTAGCTCTCTCAGTCTTATTCCGCGAAGGGAAGAAGACAACTAGTTCCTCAGGTAAGAAATGGTTTGTTGTCAGTTCCAGCTTGAACAAGAGTAGGTCACGGCCGCCTGGCGGAAAGCTCTAATAGCTCCCTAACTCCTTGTCATATATCCTTGCTTTCTCTCCACCGTGGGTAGTTGAGAAATTATCATAAAAAGTGACGGTTTACAAGCTTGAGTAAGAAGACTACTGAAACGGCAATGTACATGTACAGAAGTCCTCAGTCGCGTCATTATGTGTCGGTTCAGTTTACCGCTGATAACGGAACTAAATTCGGCACCTGTTTTCCTTACTTGTTGAAATTACTTCCGTGAATCAAGCTTGATATCGGCTCCGAGATTCAAAAGTTATATCAGCATTCGAGACTTTGAGATGGGTCAATTTGTAGCGAGCCCGAGATTCCGAGACTCTCATTTTAAATGTCCCGGTCATTTAGACACGGATGATATTTCCCGAGACGGGCGAAACTTGCTTTCTTAAGCAATATTTTAAAGTATCACCTCGAGTCGCATGTTTTAATGAGTATACTAGATGAACTGCGTCACCTCTTTATTCACTTGAATTGTTACCTGAGATTAGAAGGACTTTTCAGACGATAATTTTTGATGCCTTACTGGATGCATCTTGGAATGCAAATGTTTGCTTAAAATATCTACAGCATTTTTGCAACGTTTTGAGGTTTGCACCCTTAATTATAAATATAGATTCACTCTATGGCTTGATCATGCACAAGAAATTTTAAGTCGCAAACAGAGTTTCGGTAATCAGCATAAACAAAATATGCAAAAACATCTTTCGAATACAAATCAAGGCATAAAACGTGGCTCGGCAATCAGCATTTAGCTTAATGGATGAAAAACCCCTTCCAATATAATGTGATTTGTGAAGCGAAACCTGCACTCCATCACTAATAGCGCTTTGCATTATTACTAAAAATAGGTTTTGTCACCTTAGACCCACCGCGTGACTCAGACAAACTTTGCATTCCCTGAGTTAAAGGCTTTGTATGAGCAAAATGCGCTTCCGAAATGAAAATTGTTCATAACATTCACACTGAGCGTTTTTAAAATGTTTTTTGAGCATTATTCTAATATATAAAACGCATTACTGCGATAAGGAGCAAAATCTGGTCTAGGTAACTCAAATAATAATAATAATAATTAAAAATTTATAACGCGCCTTTTCCATGCAAATATGATCAAAAGCGCGTAAATAAGTATACGAAAATAACTCTTGTCTGGTCAGCGACCGACAGACCGCTTTGAGTTCGTTCAGGGGCCTTCGGCTCGTGATTTACAAGCTTTTCTCGTGTTCTCCCAACATCCCAAGTGGGTTATCACGCCGCGGCCGGTAAACCCATAGAAACTGTGGTCTATTGCTTTTATAAAATAACTTTTAGTAGAATGGAGTCTTTTAGGTAAAAAATATGGTTTTAGTACTGTTATCAAGTCATGTCTTCTTTCTAAAGTCATCATAAGCCAATCATGACTCACGATTTAATATCGCTGAACTTTCTCAAAACTCAGTTCAGTCAAACAACAAACAGCATCACTTCAAAACAGGAGTTTTTGCACTCATTACATGATAACTTATGAAAGCTGTTTTACAGGAAAAGTCAACATTTATTCATGCGAACGTATAATGAAAGAATACGTTTATGGTTTGTTCACTACAGAAGTAGGAATTAATTGAACACCAGACTGTACGCAGCTGTATTTTGTCGATCCGTAAGAATTTCGTGCTTACAGACAGAACTGGCAGCTATTGTAATGGAGGACTTCATTCACATTCTACAAGCCGCAGTGGTTTAAGATCTGTTTTCTGGACTTTATTATGATTAAGAAGTGCTGCGGTAACGACACAGCTGCATTTGCGAAGTTGTCGCATGTAACTTTATACGCACGTACAGCGACCGATGAAAATATGTCAGTGGTGGAGAAAGATTTCTTTGCCGTAGCCACATATTGGCGTTAATATTTGTCGATTTGTAATGTCAGGTGGTTTGAGGTAGGTTATGGCATCGATATCACCGAATAATTTGTGCAAATGTTGGAAAAACCAGCCCGTTACTCTGACATCTTTCATCATCGTTGGCAGCTTGTTTACAACCTACGGCAGTCGATTTTGTACCATATCTTGATCAGAGATCTCTTTTTGGAACAATTTCTTTCATTAAGGAATTTAATTTTGACATGAAATAAATCAAGAATGCTAAAACTATCCGTTTTGTTGCTGGTTGGCACATGGTTAAGTTTTCCTGGAGACTTTCTACACCAGAAATTCACACAGTTGTTGTCTTTCTCTGCGATTTGGCATCGCCGTGAAATGTAAACTGCTTTCCAGCTTTGTACTTTATTACTTCTAAAGCTATGGCAGTAATGAAATGTGGGAACCAACGCTTTTGATATTAAGAAGGGCTGGGTAAGTAACTTGTTCTGTTTTTTAGCCTTCCTAAAATCATTGTTTGCAGATCAATAGCCGGTTTTGTTATTGCTCGTGGTCCGGATGCCTTTTTCTATGGGTTTACCGGTATAATAAACCATATGTTTTTGACCAATCAGATCACGCTTACTATCTCAGTTATTTTACAAATCAGGATATGCAAACACAGGAAATCAGATTTCTATTGCTTTTGTAAAATACCTTTCAAAAGAAAACAAGCAATTGAAACTCTTTTGTTCAGAGGGCTCATTAAAAGAGAAATTCTTACGAGGGTCTCAATGGGGTTAACCGATAGGCGTAAAACGGCCAAAAATTTAGTCAATAGCCGTAAAAATTGAAAAATTTTAACCATTAGCCGTAAATAGAGTAAAAAAGAGTTAACCGCAAAAGAAACTTTTCCCTAGGTTCCCTCACTTATGGTTGCGTTTTTTTATTTCCCGGCTAGTGTGACTCCGTACGCACGTTAGGCGAAGCGCCTTTTAGTTGTTGACCAAGACATAGGCTCCATTTCCGCCACTCTCTCGGGGAACTAATCTTTTCCATAGCGAAAGTGTGGCTTCTTGCTGGGGTTAATATTTGCGCTTTTCAGGAGGTCGAGCCCTCGAAACACTAGTGAAACAACACGAAGAGATGTCACTGTTTGTAAAACACGTTGCCGATGAACAACATTTCCCTGTCTTCCTCTGAAAGCTACGGTAAATATTGCCATGCCCAGTCCCTGTACGGCGTCTTCCCACGTATTCTCGGTCAAGGTATTTTGGTGGCGAACTCGCATGGACCACGTGACCCGAAACGCATTAGCCGCGCGGAATAATGAGGCCTACGGACAAGGCAACGGCAGACAGTCGTTCCATACAGTCCTTCGCTATCATTAAAACACTGGAGACGGGAATTTTGTTATAGGCCGTTTTCACGCCAGAGCTAGAAATGGATTATCCGTCTGAGGCTAGCCTGTGTACAGTCGCGCCCTCCCCACAGACACCCCTTCTCTGATTTTTTCTGAGGGGAGGAGACGGCTGTACACAAGCTATCTGGACTGGATAATCCCGTCTTCAAACTGTCCGTCGAAATTGACGGATAAAGTCAGGCGGATTGTTCACTCAAAATTAAAACTATTCCATTTTCGAATTAAGAAGTATTACCTATCTGACGCGAATCGTCAAACGGATAACCCGTCTCACACAAATAATCCGTCTCTAGTGTGAAAACGGCCATTTCTGTTATAATGAATGTCGCGCCCCGGCCTTGAGTTGGGCGTTTGCGTGTCTGCTTTTTCTTTTTCACAAAGATTATTTTTAAATTGACTATTGACATTTCTATGTATAAAATTACATTAGAAGAGAAATACTTTATAAAAAGTATGATCTACCAAATGTTAAAATTTTGCAAAAGAATAGGTTGTTTAACCCGAGATGATCCAAAGACCTTTATTTTGATTTAAAGATACAAAAAATACAGGTTGATTAATATTTAACTTTTTGAAACAAAAGAAGTTAATTTTTAACTTTTTTGTTAACCGTAACTGAAAAAAATTAACCGATAGCCGTGAAGGAGCCAAAATTTTAGCCGTTAACCGTAAAAGCCACCACCCCATTGAGACCCTCTCTTACCAGTCGCGAAGTTTTGTACGCCTAATCAGTTCTTTTCATTCTGCAGAAAAGATGCTTTCCAAAATACGGGTTTTTCTCGATTAAAATGTCAGCTCAAGCGAAACGAAATTGACACTGCATGTTTCCAAAGATTTTCCAAGTTTCAGCCGACGAGGAAATGGGTAAATAAAGTAAACTTGAAGAGTTTTTCTACTCATAACCTTTTTCAAATTCGTGCTTGCGTGATTAGCGCGCGAAGAGCAAAACATCTTGACATCGCAACCATGTTTACATACTCTCATGCAAACAAGCCTCTGGGCCAATCAGAGGGCGCGTACTAAGTAGCGTAATATAAGCTCTCGAAAAAAACAAATTGAGCATTACCTTACCTATAAATTTAACCAAATGCACCATTTTATGAACAGCTGTGAAGCCCTGCTCTCCATACATTTCTTAGTAAAATACTGTAACAAAATTTACCCACAGTAATGACACCGCATGAGAAATAAAATCAGTCATCTGTACAGTTTTTTTCCATGTTTAACGTTGCCCTGGCACGTGTTGATTATTTTCAGGATATATATTATCGAAAACAAGCTGGATTTTGTTTTTTTAACGATAAAAGTCGTTGGCGAACGTGACTTTCCCATACAAAACTAGTACTCTTATACTGGTCAGGTTCAATGTCTGAGTCGCAGCAGGGACCAGAAAATTGTGACGTCATTAGTGCAAAGCGCTATTGTTGTTGAACGGATCAATGGTAGGCTTAAAATCAGTGTTACGATATACATTTCTGTTCCATTAGTTGTCTTCAATTCACTGTGTGTAGCGGGATCAGTGGTGCTTGGAGACGATAGATTTTTGCTCGGAGACGAAAGGTTTGTTTTTTTGGTGAGAATGGTACAGTGTCAGACTGCCGAGCTAGCTTTGACCTTGCACATTATTACAGATGCCTCATCGCAGATTGGAAACTTTTATTTTCCTACTGGCTACTCAAAAAGCAACTAATTATTGAGTGTGGATTTTGATCCTTTTCTGTTCGAAAAACGAGTGCACAGAAAGTTGGGGCATACTCCTTCTAAAATCTGGACAATATTTGGGTAAAGATACATGTAACTGCTCACAGTAGCATCAAATTAAGTATTTACATGCACTAATAATAAAACTATTTCAAAAGTAGGTTGAGTTTTGATCGTCCGGGTTAACGTAGTCCTGAATGGGACTGTTGTTGTTGACAGTGACTGACGCTTCGACAACCTGTGCGGTAGTCATCTTCAGTGTCAAAGTGAGTTGTATCACGTCAGGTGATGGTATTATATTCTGGTGATTGGTCTGATTGGTCAATTACGTTGCGATGTTATTGGTCGTCTGTCAGTTAAGCCGTGATGTTATTGGCTATGAAGACTCGTAATCAGTAACTGGTGCGTTTCGATCCGTCTATTATCACAGTTAAACAGTCATCTGTTGTTAGTCAAATTGTCAGTTCTCCAGTCGTTCTATCGTAGTTAGTTTTGCTTGATCTCTTCAATAAGTCGCTTGTACGGCGCTGGTAACTGTTGGCTTTGATTCAGTGGCGTTTGTTCTAAGTTAGTAAACCAGCTTTCTAAAGTAAGACGTTGATAGTAGTCTGTAGAATACGTTATACATGTCGCAGAGTCCCAGTCAATTCGATGTTTTGTCTGTAAATGGTGCTCAGCAATGTGATTGTTGATTCACCATTCCTCGTCGCTCGTTTGTGTTCGGCCAGTCACGTGCGTAGGTTTCTGCCGGTTTCACCAATGTAAGAAGCCTGGCAGTCGCAGCATTTGATCTTGTATACTGCTCCCTGTCTGTCCTCCGATTTGTCTTTGTCCTTGACATTAGTAAGCAGTCGCCGTAAAGTAGTTATCGGTTTGTGTGCAACACGTATGTTGTAAGGTTGTAATATACGTGCAATAGTTTCAGAGGTGCCTCTCATGTACGGTATAGTCGCTGTCGTAACAGGGCCAGAGTTGGTCTGAGCGTTGGAATCGGGGTTACTGTGAGTGTTCCCTCTAACAAAGTCCGTTGTGTAATTGTTCTTACTAAAAACGTTGTTAAGATAATCAGTCTCGTCTTGTAGGCTGTCAGGTGAGTCGCAAACTAGCTGCGCTCGTCTTGTCAAAGTCCGGATGGTAGTAGCTTTGTGAGAGTTCGGGTTGTGCGAAGACTGGTCTAGTAATCGGTCGGTATGTGTCGGTTTTCTGTAAATAGTCGTTTTTAGTTTGTTGTTGTGGCGAGTGACCAAGTAGTCTAGAAAAGGTATCTTACCATTTTCTTCGATCTCCTTGGTGAACTGTATGTCCGCGTTCTGTCTGTTAAGGTGTTCGTGAAAATCGTCGATTCCGTCTTTGTGTACGGCGGGGAATGTGTCGTCAGCGTAACGTAACAGCCCATTGACATCAAGATAATCCTATTCAATTAAGGAGCGATAGCTTTCTCAATAATTTTAGATATGAAAGACAAATTGGACACAGGGCAATAGTTTGAGAATTTTTCATGGTCAATATTAGGATTCTTCAATTTAGGAATTAAGACCGCTGTCTTTAGTGAATCAGGTATCAAGGTAGTCGAAAGAGAAAGATTCGCTATCTATGTTATGACGGGCAATAGGGTTGGCAGACAGTTCTTTATCGTGGTTGCAGGTAGGCCGGGGTCGATGTTGCAACTCTTGACTGCTGAGGAATTGATAAGATCTAGAACTTGACTTGTTGATACAGAAATGGTTTCGAAATAAGGGGCGTCGATAAAATCCGGAACATGGAACATTCCGGAACATTGCGGAACACTCCGGAACATCCAGGAACATGAAAAAATAAAAGTAATTTTTATGAAAAAAAATTAATTAAATATAATGATAATAATAACATAGTTTTTGTAAAAATTAATAATAACAAAATAACATAAAATAACAAAACAAAAACGAAAAATAAAGAAATGATTAAGAAAAAGAAACTCATCTCCGAGTATGAGAAAACAATATTTTGTCGCAAATAATTTGTTGGGCGAGTGAGGGTCCATGCAAATGACAGTAATGAGTGAAGGCTTGCTTCTGAATTCAAAATATATGAAAATGGGTCGCGAGGAGGGGGATTTCAAGCTTTACTCCTTTGCTCACGCAGCTACCTCTTGTAATTGTTTGCCATGAGTTAATCATTTGGCAGTTAACCATTTAAACAAAATATTGTTTTCTCATACCCGAAGATGATACGAGTTTCTTTTCCTTTATTTCCTTCTCTTTCGGTTTTTTGTTATTTTACGTTATTATTAATTTTTATAAAAATTATTATTATTTTATTTATTTATTTTCATGAAAATTATTTTTATTTTTTCATGTTCCGGGATGTTCCGGAATGTTCCGGAATGTTCCGGCATGTTCCGGGATGTTCCATGTTCCGGGTTTTATCGACGCCCCGAAATAAGTGAGTTAGGATGAACACGCTGAAGATTCAAATGGTGAAACTGACAATTACTATGATCATAGTTGGCTAATAAGGCATCGCGAATAGCCAATATTTTCAGCACAAAGAATTCAATGAATTTTTCAGTCAGGGGTTTATCGGAAACTGAAGAAGGAAAACAGACCTTCGATTTCCAACTAGTAGGTTGTTAACAGTGCAGAACAGAGCGATGACTGTAGCAAAGTGCCTCTCATTTGCATCAGCTATCATGGCATTGACGATTTTGCACTACATGGCGTGACGATCGTAGTCTTCAATACTTTCAGTGCAACGCCATTTTCATTCAAGTCATCCCTTTCTCGCTTCACCACACTTTCGACAGGTTGGAACCGGTTTGGGACCGATGACAATGGTACACTAACATTTTTTTTATCCATGAATGGCTGGCGTGTTTATTCATCGTCTGTGAGATAATGTAATCTATCTGTCGGTCTGTCTATCTGCTATCTACACTGTATCTACCTAAGAGAGTGCAACTACTTCATCAAAAAATGCGAACAATATAAGAATATAACAAAAGAGATAAGTGCAATTAAATGAGGACTTTATTTTGACGTCACCAATACCGCTCCGAATGGTAAAACTGCCACTCATGCGCAAAAATAAGCCACAGTCAGATTAGCTGTATAGTTTGAGAGAGGGGAGGGGGGCAAAGGCGTCAGCAAGGACACGACTAGTGTGGCCTTGCTATTATTAAAAGCAAAACCCCAGTTTATAAAAATATTGCTTTTCTTTAAAGACTGAATTCACAGCAGCAAGTTTTCCTGGTCGTGTTATTAGTAACTTTTTTGTTCTTGTCGCTAGCACAATCTCATCAATTGCACGTTTTTCCACTTACACGATCACATTTCGTTGTCAGTGAAGAGCTTGTCAAGTATAGAAAAACTTTCTCGTGTAAATGAAGTTTTACACCACTCGTGTGTCCAATTTTATCAATCTTCTTTTCTTAGACCCCTTCCTGTAAACGCTTCTCGTTTAGATAATACAAGAATAAAATAATGCAATACTTTATTCAAGAAATAGAAACAAAACGAAATATCTCTGAAAAGGAGAGAACTTGCTCTAAGTTACCCCTGATAAAAGATTCCTGAAAATAAAAGAGAAAGAAAGCTGAAAACTACAAACTAGAATCCAAAACAATTGAAAATATGCTTAATGATATTAATTAATATTCATGTAAATCGCTGATACTGCCATATGGATTTACATGTTACCTTCACTAGTCAGTAAAAGTATACCAAACATTTAAGGCATTTACTGCTAAGCATGTTCCTGGGGTAAAAAATGGCATCCCGATAATTTTTCTCGTTTCCAGATGTCCGGGTTCCCGTTCGCCTTCTCGCTGCACCAGATGCATCGCCAGCTTTTATTACCCACCTATCTAACTCTCTTTCTTATGGCACTATCAAACTTTATCTGGCAGAAGTTAAGAATCTCTATAATGAGTTTGCATGGTTGTCCCCGGATCTCTCCTCTTTGTCACTACTTTTTAAGACCCAGTGCGTTGCATTAAATCCTCCCTCTGAGGTGTCGCCACCCCATCACAGCTTCAATCATCCACCAAATTCATCTTGTCCTACAACCCTTCCGGTCCTTGCTAACACGGATTCTTCTATATTGTTTCTATATTGTTTCTACAATTGCCTTCCTCGTAGAAGCAAATTTACTTGTAACGGCACTTTTGAGGTTCAGATCTATCTGACTCAATGGGACGTCTCTTTTTACCTTTACCTTTTACAACCTCGTTCTTCTCCGCAAAGGTATGGGAATTCTGTTGGACTTGGTTAACTAGGCCAAGGACAAGAACAAGAACATAATCCCAGCCACACGGATGGGTGAACCATGGTTGCCTTGCAGTACAGACATGAAGCACCCCCTCGACACGGCGCCATGTGCCGAGACACCCCATCCGGTAGTTTATCCAGTCGGTGGGTTCTATCCCAGCCTTTCTGGCTTTTCCCTGACTAATTTCGCCCATCAAAGCCTTGTGCGTTGTGTTATTTCTTTGTCGGTGCGCCATAACATTAAAGGTGATTTTGGCATTCCAAATGAGGCATTTGGACGCCCACTATATGACCATCAATCAGTTATTAACACAAAACTGGGGTCGCGGGTTTATGTGACATGCAATCTAATTTTCGATCTTTATTCTCTTCTTTTCGTATTTTCAAATGTACTTACCAGCTTGGACCACCTGCGATCATCACTGATAAGTAGAAAACACTGGGGGGCCAAATTGAAGACAACCTTGACAGGACTTTTAACATGTGGAAGAAATCTAGTAAGTATTCGTTAAACTCTATCAGTGAAAAGTTTAAGGTTAGTCCCTTAGTCAGATAGATAGATTAAGTAAATATTAACAAATCAAGACGGAATCCACCAGGAAATTGAGTAATTTTAATTTTTCTTTGGACAACAATCTTGTACCAGAATAATTTAAAGAATATTGCATTCTTTTTACATTTTTCGAGAGCCTAAGATGTAATAAATCATCCGTAGTTAACAATAATGAAAATTTCTCATGGAAGTCCGAGAAAATGAATGTCAAATTTCACAAGAAGTTTGATTAGTATAGGTAAAATTCTGAAAATGTCATGTGTAAAATGTAATTCTGTAAAATTTGACATTCCTTTTCTCGGGCTTCCATGAGAAATTTTTTTTGGTGTTACTACAGATGATTTATTATGTAAGAAAGAATGCAATATGCTTTAAATTATTCTGGTACAAGATTTTTGTCCACTGAAAATCAAAATTACTCAATGTCCTGGTGGATTCCATCTTAATAGTTAAAAATACGTAGGTACAATAATAATAATGATTAATTATTGTAATAATTCAAAAATATATATTTAAAGGCCTTAAGCTATTTCATTTGGTAAAACTGTTTAAAACTGTCTTGATCTTTTAGGAGTGGACGTGGCATATTCTCTTCGCTTTGCATTCATCAGGATTAAGTTGTACTCTATTGTCATGTTAACCATTGATTAGACTCTGAGCGTTACTGGCATTTCCCTTTTCAATGATCTCCGAAGTAGTAGTATCATGAACAAATTTCCATACAAATGGTGGCTCAATATTTGGATCGTTAACCATTAAGATAAATATTCACGGTGCCAATTACGTACCCGCGCTATCCCGGATAGGATCAGCCCCCACTAAGAATGTTGGGGAATCTCAAAACTTAAATGCAGGAACTCTGTCCTCTCTGACGCGAAGGATAACGCAGAACTGTTAAACACGCACTTTAAGAGTATCTTTTCTGAGTTCAGTCCCACAAAACTCAAGCATGCAACTAACGCAGCAGTAACAAATCTATTTGCAGAAACCAACCCTCCAATAATGCCCTCCGATACTATTAGGGCAAATGGAATCAGAAAACTGCTAACCAGACTAAATTCACCCAAAGCTCCTTATCCTGATAACTTCTAGCCTGCGAGCAAGCTCTCCGGGCGCTCTGGCGGCGGGAGGGAAAAGGAAGGAGAGCTTGCAACTACGTCTCTGAAATGTGAATATCTGAGTCGAAGAAGTCGATGCCAAATGCTGATTGGCGGAGATTACATTAGTAATGACGTCATTACCCTTGGCACGTGTTTTTCAATGTTTGTTCACATTCGCGCTGGCTTCCGCTTCGCTCTGATTGGTGGAAATCTGACAGCTCAGTCGACGGGGAGCCACAGGGGAATTGGAGGTGGAATTCAAATTCCTGAGACGTAGTTGCAAGCTTTCCTTTCTTTTCCGCCCCGCCGCCAGGGCGCCCCGGAGAGCTTGCTCACAGGTTAGATAACTTACACTCCCAAGTCTTAAAAGAGTTAAGTTCATTAATCATTAATCGGGGAATGAATGGATGAACCCAAAGCTGATCCCAAAATTGTCAGTAGGAGCAGAGTTCCAAAGTTTAACGTTAAGTTTAAAGTTTTAAGTTTAAAGCCTTCTCTAGAAAGCGATATGAGCACGTATTTCTATGTAAAACAGAAGTGCATGTGGAACCCGTGCGAGAACATATCATAAACTAAAATAATTTCAGTTTCGCTCTTAATGAAATTCTGATGGCGTTTGAGATGAGAAGGTAGGATGATGAACATTGCGGTGTGTTGTTTATGTATTGTTTTTTTGTCAATTATCGTTTGTTCTATTTTTTTAAGTCCCATCAAACAATAAACAAGGGACAAGTTCTCGTAATAATGACGCTGGTAATAAGGATGGTCCGTTAGGTTCAAGCAAGCGAAGTCAAGAGCAAGGTATATATTACTTGGTTGCAGTATTTTCCACTTTCTTCAAATGAAAACGTCTATCTACAAGCTCTGCACTTTGAGGAATTTTTAATTGGTTATTAGGAAAAAAATATCAAAACAAAACAAAATATATTGGGATATTGTCCAGGAACTTGAATCAAATCCATAACGAATGTTTAAAACGTAACGTTGCAATTCGGAAGTTATCTTAAACTGGCTTTTACCATGCTTGCATGGCATTACTGCACGGAGCCCAAAAGTGTGACGTTATTTTCCCATCTGCTTGGATTTTCTAATCAGAAGGCAAAAAGGGAGCGAAGGCAGTTATTGATTTCTTGATAATCCCGACTCTAACCAGATTCACCTCTTCCGTAGTTGCTGCTGCTCCTGGGATTTTTCCCTCAAAATTATCCTCAAAGATCGGCTGCTGTTGCTGGTTAGGTGTGGACAGATTATCATGATCGAGTAGTTCATTGTCGAACGTCTACGGTATAAAAAAAAAAGATCTACGAGGGCTGAATCATATTTTTCATTCCAAGCAGAATGGGAAACATTTTTTTGTAATCGATAAGAAGCATTTTGTCAACACCTTCGGTTCAAACAGAGAAGACTTCATCTGAAACTCCATAATTCACTGTAGAAAAAGAAATAACATTGACACGTACCGGACTGAGCGCGCTAGTCAGAGCTTGTGTGCCCTTACGAAAGTGAGGAAAGAAGATTTATTCAGGAGTCACGGCACTTGTATTCTATTTTGTTCAGGTCCGTCAATATATGAACAAATGAAAAGTATTAAGAGTAATGCTGTAGTCTTAAGGTTTCACCGTCAGCTTCAAGTAACCAAGGTGATGAGCAAGGTACTTGCATGGTTGCGCGAATCAGTTGTAGGAGGCGTAAATGTAATGAACGACCCTAAATGCAATAAAGTCCAAAGTCCCTGCACTTATAGATGGTCCAAAAACATTCAATTTAAGAGTCAAAATTTTCCACAATTCAAATGATATTAAGAAAAGAGTATCATTGTCCAAAAGAGGGCCTATCTTTCAAATGACATTATGGACAACTTGGTGTACGAGAAACCGATTCAATTTGTATCCATTAAGTACTATACCACCTAAGCCGCCTATGTTCATAATTTTTTGCGTAAAGAATAACAGTAATTTGAATGTACAAATATTCATAGGATGGAGAGAAAACTTTGATTGAAAAAAAATTCTCGTTCTCTTAAATCAATTTTGAATTATCTCGATTTGTTTTTCTTGTCTCACGAACGTTTTTTTTTTTTTCATACATACACTTAAAGTTTAAAAAAATAACGCAGATTGATGATAAAAAAACTTTTGGTTAAAAGGTAATAACAGTGTTCTTTAGGATATGATCAGACTTTAAAGGATCTCTTACAAAAGAGGGTAATGAGATAGTGTCGCATCACTCTATTACGATACGATACGATACTTCATTTAACGTGAATATTACGCTTAGGTACAGCTAGTTTACAGGTAATTTAAGGCCCTATTTATATTCTAGAAATTTAAAATTTGAAATTCAAAAAAAAAACTATATTTTAAAAATTTGAAATTAAAAACTAAAAATATACAGTAATTCATCATATGAAAGCCATAAAAGCTAAGAATCGATTAGAACGAAAAAGCAACAGCCAGCACTTACTATAAATCCCGATTTCAGTCAAACTTAAGCAATCGAATTTTGTTCTTCACTTCATTGGTGCCCGCTTTAATTCTAATGTCATTTGCTAGCTCATTCCATTTCTTAGCAGCAAAATATCTCCAATATTTGAGACCGTATTTAGTCGTGTTAACTTTAGGCAATGAAAGGGCGTAATCATGTCGAAGATTGTACGTGGATGAGCGTAAGGTCATAAGATTTCCAATTGCGGTAGAGCTTTGCCCGATATACTGTTGTTTATTGTCAATAGCATGTCTTGGATTCTTCGAGTTTCCATGAATGGGAGTCTTATTCTTTCCTTTCCTTTCTTATTCTTTCTACAAATACCTTATCAAGGAGTGGAAAATGAACACCCGTACCAAACCAAACACTATTTTAAACATATTTTTGATATATTTTGAAAACTGTTTTAATTGTATTTGAGAACTACATTAAAAACAGGTACCAAATTACATTTTTAAAGGGTTTTTTGCTGTTTTTATTGGTGTTTGAAGCTGCTTTTAATGGTGTTTTATCCTGCTTTTATTGGTGTTTTAACCTGTTTTAAATGGTGTTTGAAGCTGCTTTTAATGGTGTTTTAACCCGTTTTTTATAGTCTTTTCACCTGCTTTTGATGTTGTTTTAACCTGCTTTAATGTTGTTTTAACCTACTTTTAATAGTGTTTTAAACTGATTTAAAACAGGTTTAAGTATATAAAAAACTGTTTTAAAAGCCAAGGAGAAAATTTCAAATTCAACAAAAACGTTTTAAAATACATTCTACTAGTGTTTTAAAGAGGCTAAGACACCATTTTAATAAGTGAAAAACTACTTTTAGAGTACATTTTAAATAGAAATAAAAATACAATAGAAACAGCATTTTCCAAATTAAACATTTTCTTTCTAGCAATTATAAAACAGGCAATAAAAGCAAGTTAAAACACCATTAACAATTTTTTGCTCTAAGGAAAATTGCAGGGAGCCCAGTACTTTGAACTTGTAAAATCCAGGGTGCCCAGCATATGATTTGTGTGAAAAAACTATTCAGATTTTCTAGTCGCCTGAGAGCAAAGGTTAGGCACCAGCGGCCACCAGGATCTGCTAGAGCACAACCTTGATTAAAAGTCACCTAGTCTGAAACACCTACCTGTATTTCTTGGGGATTTTGTTTAAAACTCACCATATTGACAGTGACTTAAAAATGTTTTGTAAAAATTAAAACAATACTGGGGAAAAGTGTATTCTAAAATTAACCAATCAAATGCCCAGGTTCAATCAAGTTTTCTAGAGAAAAATATAGTTTATTTTTTTCTCTCCTGCTATGATGCAACTATAAGCCAAATTCATCTGCACTAAACCAAGGTCACAAGTTTTTACATTGGTTGGTACAGTAACTGGCTAAACCATTGAAGGATCATTTAATGAAACATCAGCTGCGGATAAGGGAACAGAGAGACCAAATTAACAAAAACCTAGAATAGACTGCACTAGTATAACTTTAAAATAAGAATGTTCATTCTGCATGAGGCTTGATTTAATTGCTAAGAGGTAATTTCTTCTCTAAAGGCCAAGTTTTATAATAACAAGTAGTGTAATTGGCAAAACTAAGCAAAATATAATATTCCTTGTGGGTGCCTTGTACAACAATCACTGAGCGAACTGTTACTGGGAGAGGCAATTTTTTTCCACCATCAATTCAGGATACAAAATTTACTCTGTTTACAGAGTTCTTATACATCGCACTACTTGTGTTATTTCATGAAACTGTCCTGCTTTCACAAGAAGTGCGCAAAAACAGTGTATGGGGATTGACGTAAATTACAGTGAAACTCTGTTAAAATGGACACTAAGGGGACCATGAAAAATGAAAAAGCTACTGGACAAATAAAACAGGACACTAGCATCGTCAAACTAAACAGTCTATGAATATTTACATGCTGTCTCATGAGGTTTCGTTTTTACAGTTGAAAAAAGTACATGTACACTGTATTGTAGGTCTTATTACGGCAAGTTGATAAGAAAGAAACCATATTAGCAAGGTTAACTCTATATGAGTAGTCGTGAATGAATCTGTTGACTGGAAAAAAAATTTTTTGTTGTCCTTAAGTTACTTTTACTACCATTGTCCTTATCAATGGGTGTCTGTATAAAACGAGTTGAATTTAGAGAAAAAAGTGAGTTTTTCTCCATAGGTCCTAAGGAACTTGAATTTGATAAATTATACTGTCCTTTAGTGTAAGGAAATCAGTATGAAAAAGGCAAACAAATGCTAGATACAATGTAGCAGGCTGGATAAAAAGAGAAATATCTTTGTAGCTTACAGTGATAAACAAAAGTCCTTTGGGATTGTCAGGAAAGTGCATATTTGTAAATTTTCAAAGAGTTTAGTAGAAGAATGGTGCAACAAAATGAATGGGTGGTATTGCTTTTCAATGGAAAAGTTGGAGAGGGGAATGTACACTTATATTCAGTAATTTTGTTATGAATAGTTATGGTGAGTCCTGGGACTCATCTTGTGTAAAATCATGATTCCCAGTCCAGAACCAGCAAGTCCCAGTTAAAAAAAAAATGACGTCCGAAATTGAAAATGCTTGGGCCGGCTTCGTGTAACCAGAAATTTAATCTGAAGACAGACTCTATAGTTCTGTAATATATAGATTTAACCAGGGCTAAAAGCCAAGCTGCCATTAATAAATTTATGATTTAAATCAAACAATAAACTTGTAATCCACAAATCAGTTAACTTAAGGGCACATTCATGTGACTTTTGAGGGAGAGGTTAAGTGATTTTAGAGGGAAACATCTTACATCGAGTTGATAGCCTTATATGTACACCCAAAAAATAGCAAACATCTTTGATCACATTCAAGAGCCATAATGGCTCTTGATAACAGTAGATTAGGCCTGGAAAAAAATTATTGGAAAACAAATCAGGCCGAATTTTTTGCGTTCGACAAGATTGCTTTACAAAATCTTGCCAACAAATCTGAGGGTGTGTAAACCAACCTTTTATACTTTTTATACATCACATCAGAGGTGAAACAGTACTATGAGACCCTGTATTTATCATACAGACCTTGGACAGAATGCAGTATTTCACAGTTTTTCAAGACAAACTGCACTCAGTCAATATTCAGGACGATCAATCGTTGGCTTTTAGCGAAACCGTTCAAACAATTTCGAAAATCACCTACGGCTAGCCGGTTCTCACTTTTGACAACCACCAAATAAATATTATTTGCAGTGCGAGCTGTGTAGAGTGTTTGAATGAACGTTAATAGAGTTACGCTTCAACAAAATAAAGAATTTATTATGTTCATTTTTTTATTTAACGGTTTTATGATGCATCAGTCAATTGAAACTCCGGCCCCCCGACCCCCTTGACTTGGCGGGGAATTTAACATTGGCCGCGTGTTAAAACACCGCTAATTTCCCGGCTCCCCAGGCCAAACAGTTTGTTAAAAGCCCCGTATAGCGGGGCATTAGTAGATCATAAACAATAAACACGATTCAGTTCGGATTTACAGTGTTTGCTGGTCTCAACTGTACTTATTCCTAAATTCAACCATATTTTCAACTAGATTTTCTGACCCTGGTCTTTCCCTAATGGTCCTCGATCATGGCGTGAGTACATCAGGCCGAGGACCACTGGGGAAAGACCAGGGTCAGGAAATCCACCCTTAAGGCCTGAAACAATGACTTATTTTGTAACGGTGGCATGGAACTAATTCTGGTTATTTTGAAAATGGTATCTGGGTATTCCCTGGCCACCTTCCTTCACGAGAAGTGCACGGTAAATCGGAGCCGCACAATGTTCGCACGGTGATGTGCATGTCCAAATGTTGATGCCTTTATTTGAACAGTTACTGCGTTTATTTTATTTTATTTTTTTTATTCAAGCATTTCTTACGTTTACATACAAAATAGAAATTAAGAAGAAAAAAAAAGAGAGAAGACACACACGCACACTTAAATAGTACAAATAGAAAAACACAAAGCTAAACACACACAAAGCTATTACAGCAATAGTTACCTAGTAATGTAAATTAAAATGACTTCACTTTAAAACTAACGATGAAAATTAATCATGACATCACTTATTCGGAAAAACGCTTACTACCTTTTCCACACTTTTTACAATGATTGTTTAATTTGTCTCTTTTCCTAGCAATACGGAGTTCGATATTGTCCTCGCTATAAAACCCTGAAGAGAAGGTATACCATTCTGGCATTTCCAAGAGTAAATATAAAACTTACCCAGAAGCAAAAATATGGTTAAACAGGAGAAAATCTTCTGCAATATCGAACCTACCAAAAATGACATCTTCCTCTTTAAGGTTATCAACAGAGATGTTATAATCGCGCAACCAGGACAAGACATGTTTCCAAAAACTAGATGATACTCTACAGGAAAAGAGTAAATGCTCTACGGATTCAACCTCTGCTTGGCAGAAAGCACAGGATGGCGACTCAGCCATGCCAAAACGAAACAGTTTTTCGTTTGTGAAGACAATACGGTTTAAAATTTTAAACTTAAATTCTCTACGTTTAGATTCTAATGTTGTGCGAAAAGATATTCTTATCTTGAATGGCATAAAACAAAACAAATCATCAACGAAGCCACTAAGCAATAGTAGCAACCTATATTTTGCTTCCCAAGAAGCTTGCAGGATTAAAATTCAATCTTTTCACTCTCTGGCACGGCGTCCAGCAAAACACCAAGCAGTCGGAGCTTTCCAGAAAGGCTTTATTACGTGCAAGCTTATACTTCATGGCTCTCTAGCCTTGGCTCTAATAGCGCTTGCCGGAGATGTTGAACTCAACCCTGGATATAGGAGTTTGGAGGATGTTAGGAGTTCACGAGGATTGAGGCTTGCTCATCTAAATATTCGAAGCTTGAGGAACAAATCAGACTCGCTGCGCCTGGAGGGTTTGGATAACAGAACGATCGATATTCTTACACTCAGTGAGACTTGGCTGGATGACTGCTATGAAGACTCTCATGTTATTATTCCAGGATATAATTGCATTCGCCTGGATAGGTCTGGAGCCAAAGAAGGTTTTGGTGGAGTAGCAATCTATGTAAAGGAAGGCTTGCCGTTTCGTGTTAGGAATGATCTTTACTCAGCCGCAAATGAATGTCTATGGATTGAGCTATCGCGCACGAAATGTCGCCCAGTATTGATTTGTTGTGCATATAGAGCCCCCGGTTTTGACTTTGCGAACTTTATTTCAAACTTGGAGATATCTATGACGAAAGTTAACCTGGAAAAATGTGATTTCGTGCTTCTTGGCGACCTAAATGCAAATATGCTGCCATTTTCAAGAAAGAAAGAAAAACAAGAGCTTAAAAAATTTGCAACTTCACACGATCTTACGCAACTCATTACTGAGGCCACCCGAGTGACGGAAACCTGTCAATCCTTGCTTGACGTGATTTTTAGTGAACAATGATCACCGCATCAATGACTCCGGTGTTGTTCCTGTTTCGCTGAGTGATCACTACCTCGTCTATTGTGTTTTAAAAGCAGGTGTAATTAAGGCACCACCGAAGACAATTGAATACCGCTCTTATAAAAACTTTGATGCGAACACCTTCCTAGCGGACTTGAATAACGTCCCATGGCACATCATTGAAAACGAGGAAGACATCGACGACGCCGTGTTTATTTGGAATCACTTGTTTTCTGAAATAGCTGACCTGCATGCGCCCGTGAAAAGGCGAAGAATACGAGGTGTTCCGCTCCCGTGGTTGAATGATACAATCAGTGAGGTGATGAAGGATCGTGATTTTCACCATCGTAAAGCCGTGAAAACCAATTCTGCTTTTCACTGGGCTCGCTATAGAAAGTTAAGAAATAGGGTCAATCGTGAAGTCAAGGCAGCAAAATCCAAGTATTATTGTGACTTGATTTTAGAGGCTAAAGGGGATTCAGGAAAGATCTGGAAGGCGGTGAATGAGGTGTCTTCGCGCAAGACTAAATCCTCGAGCCCACAATGTATCGTAGTTGATGGTGTTGAACACACCACCCCAGCCTCTATTGCATCCGTGCTCAACTGTTATTTCTCATCCATTGGCAGAAGTCTTGCAAATAAAATATCAGCTGCTGCTATGTTCCCAGTCAGATCGGCCACGATGCTACAGTCTTTCTCGCTTGACGAAGTTGATGAGAAAACAGTACTCAAGCATCTGCTTTCTCTAAAGACAAATAAAGCTATTGGCTTGGACAACATCAGTGCGAGACTTTTAAAGTGTGGCGCGCGTGCTATTTGTCCCTCGATCACCAAGTTACTGAATCTCTCTATTCGCACTGGCAATTTTCCTGAAATATGGAAATGCTCGAAAGTGGCTGCACTTTTCAAAACTGGAGATAGGAGAGATGCGTCAAATTATCGCCCAATTTCTATTCTGCCAACAATGAGTAAAATTCTGGAAAAAGTCGTCCATTCCCAATTCTATGACTTTCTGAATTCAAATAATCTCCTTTCAAGCAAACAATTTGGCTTCCGTCCCAAACTGTCTACAACATCGGCTCTCACCAGTTTTGCAGATGAGGTCCTATTGCATATGGAGAGTGGAGAACTGTGCGGTGCAGTGTTCCTAGATCTGACCAAGGCATTCGATACCGTTGACCATACGATCTTGCTATCTAAATTGTCGGCTATCAATGTCTCGCCCAGCACTCTACAGTGGTTCAAGTCTTACCTGAATCATCGTAAACAGCGGACTGCCTGTAGCGATGCTGTGTCTGACCCTCTCCCGATGACCTTTGGGGTACCACAGGGGAGCATTCTAGGACCGCTTCTCTTCTTGGTTTATATTAATGACCTTCCGCTGGTTATAAAGAATTGCGAAGTGACTTTGTATGCTGATGACACGGTCCTGTACTACTTTGCTAAAGAGCCACACCTGTTAGAAGAGGCACTAAATGATGATCTCTTGAAAGTTGCCCAGTGGTTACATGGAAATAAGTTAACTTTAAATCTTACTAAGACGAAATCCATGATTATAGGCAGTAATAGGAAACTTGTTGGTATTTCCTCTTTCACGTTATCTATTTTTGACACTGATATAAATTCTGTAAGTAGTTTTAAATATTTGGGAGTTATGTTGTCTTCAACTTTCACATGGTCCGACCATATTGAGTATATTTCATGTAAGGTTAATAAAAACCTTGGTCTTCTACGTAGGATTAAGTATTATTTACCTTATGATGCCCGGTTACTTTTTTATAATAGCTTAGTGCTACCTATTTTTGATTATGCTGATTTAGTCTGGGGTGACAAGGACAATGTCTCACTTATGAAGGAATTGCAAATTCTCCAAAACAAAGCAGCTAAGTTGATATTAGATAGATCACCTCACTCCTCATCCACCGATGCATTGATTGTCTTGAGATGGCTGAATCTTGAAGAACGTAGGAAATGTCATCGATGTATATATGCATACAAATGTATTAATGGCCAACTTAATCATTCTTTGGACATTGTAAGAAAGAGTGATATACATTCCTACAATACGCGCAATAACGATACTATCAAGCTCCCCAAAATTAAATATAATTGGGGAAAACAACGTTCGCGGTACCACTGTTTCAAAGACTTTAATGAATTAGAGAGAACTGTAAGAAACTCAGCAAGTTTTCCAATTTTTAAGAAGTGTCTTTTTTCTGCTTTTTATAATTGAGTACTTGTAGTGTGTATGTTTTAATTATTTCTGTAACTCGATTTTAGCTTGAATTTTTTTTTTTTTTTTTTTTTTTTTTTTTTTTTTTTTTGTATCATATATATCGATTTTAGCTTAACCTTTTTATATTTTAATTGTATTATATAATATACATCTCGTAATTAGGACCTCTATGTAAACCACTCTTGTGATGGAGCATCCTATTAAAAGATTGTTATTATTATTATTAGATAGCGAATAAACACTTTTCCAATCAATATCAATGTTTGAATACTTTGCAGCTAACTCTACTTTAGCAGTAGGCGTTGTTTGTTTTTTCTCCAGGAAAAGCCGGTAGATTTGTTTTGAGGAAACATCAAGAATTGGAACCAAATTGTTGGATCAGTCACCAGTGAAGCAGTTGCCCTTTTAATTGTCAAGCGCCAACTGGCAGGCATAGAGTTAATAATACCCATAATGAAGAAACCTTGCTCAGGATTGAGATTTTCTTTAGTTGAAAATAAGTCGCAAATTTTTAAAACCCTAAATCTGTAATATCTCTACGATACACAGATTTCTTATTTATGCAGAGAAGCTTAGTATTCCAAATAACTTCATTTACAATTTCGTGTAGCAAGCTGGGCGTTTTTGCATTTACTTCTGACCACGCATCAAAACATTGCTTGTTGAAACTTGGTAGATAAATACTTAATTTAGAAGTATCAAAGTTACAATGCAGTATGAGCTTCCCACCAACAGAGATAAGAATCTCATTTAAAAAAGCTTTCCACGGACTTTTATAGTCTTCGAAATATTTCTTTATGCATATCACTCGTCTGGTACGAACCATAGAATCAATATCCAGTATTATAATTTAAGCCACCCTTCTTAACTTCCGATATCATCACATTTCGTTTTACTTTGTCTTTCCCATTCCAGATAAAATAGTAAAAAAGCGAGTCGGCCTCTTTGATAAGGTCTTTAGAAATTGGCAACACCGACGCTCTAAACATAAGCTCAAATTTTTATAATTTGCATTCTACCTAAGAGAGAAAGACCACACCATTTCCACAAATTGATCGTCTTCCTAATTGATTTCAAAGTATCCCTAAAATTCAATTCATCTCTTTGTTTAGCGTCATAGCCAAAGTAAACGCCTAGAATTTTAATACTGTTATAAAGATTTGGCAAATCAGAATGCCCCTAGTTCCCAAAGAGATCTACCATTTCCTAAAACTAAGACTTCGGTTTTTTCATTATTTATTTTTAAACCAGAACATTCACCAAAAGTCTTCAGCGTAACGAAAAGGTTTGTATATGAAGTGCTATCTTTCATGCCATAAAGCAGGTCATAACATCAGCGAAAAGTGAAAGTTTAACAGGTTCGTCTCTTATCGTAATGCCCTTAATGCTTTCATCGTCTCTTATTTTTATAGCTAAGGTCTCCAAAGCTACTTGATAAACAGGTAGGGAAAGAGGGGATCTCCCTGCCTTAATCCTCTACTTAGTGCGAAAGGTCCTGTTGTAAAACCGTTGTTCATTACACGGATCGCGGTCAAAGTCTATAGCTACTAGAATCCCAGGAATATCTTTGTACCTGGCATATTCAATCACATCATCGATCGTTCTGACGGCATCAAAAATTGTTCTCCCCTTTACAAACGCGTTTTGATTAAAATGAATTACTTCAGGAAGTACCTTTTCCAAACGCTTTGCCAAAGTTTTAGACCCCAATTTAGCATCAACATTTACAAGAGGTATTGGACGCCAATTCTTCACCAACCTTTTGTCTTTTTCTTTCTTTTCTATTAAGGTAATTCCCTGGTTTTGCACTGCGCACCCTTTACTGCGCATAACATTGCCACATCCAAGATGGCGGCGGTTCTTCTCAGTAGCGCGAAAAGAACAAACAAGGGCCGCTTTTGCAGAGCTACAGCTTTTATTCGCCATAATAATGTCGCAGATCTGCCGACAGCTTCCTGGTTTGCTATCAAAAAACAAGAAAATGAAAAAAATGTGCGTGATCCCGAAGTCTGCAGTAGTTTTTCACTTCGCGGCCGTCGAGTTGTGGAATTATTAAAAAGTACTGGCTGAGGCTTTGGATTATGGAGGCTGTGAAGGCTGTGGGACAGCTCTACGGCTCTCCAAATGCATTAACGAGCCAGTATCTGGCCTTGGATCACTACTGTACATATGTCGTTCAAACTCCGAGAGTGGAGAGTCAAATATTTCTGCAACAAATAAGAAACACCGTAGCACCAGAACCACTCGAGGGAGACCAGTAAACACGAGGTCTGCTGCTGAATTCACATTTTGCTGTGTATAGAAACCAAACAAGCGGAACATATGAAGAATAGGAATCAGTAGTCCTTTATTCAAGTTTCTTTGTCAAGCATTATTGTGCAAAAGCAAAAAAGTCGAAACCTAGCTCACAGAACGCCGGTGCTACAAAATGGTCTAAAATAAAGATTCATAACTCCAAAATCTCATCAAATCTTGACTTACCTCATTCCTCGGTATTTAATGTAATCTTTTCAAGTTTGAATTTCTGTGTTGGCGATATCAAACACATAAAAACAACCGATAACAAGCTTGATCTCGAGTGCATACTTCGAACACGATAGGCGTTATTTTGTTTCTCGCACCAGTCCCCGCCGCGCAAATTATCCATCCTGACTTCGATCTCAAAACCATGTCCACCTTTCACAGCAGTTTGTGAGGAAACAAGCACGGTGACTCCCGATTTTTTCCCAGGTATTTGCTACGAACAGTCTAATAAACAACATCTTTGAAGAAGAAAAAAAGTTTGATAGTAGAACATGATTTTTTTGGGAAAGTAGTTTCGTATTTGGTGTATTTGGGTCAAGGCGAGGACTTCAAGCTAACCAGGGAACTGTCCGAAAAAGCGCAATATCCCCACAACCAGGTAATCGAAAACGAATTAAATGAAACAATACTGCTTATTTGAATAAAAGAAGTTTTATGTTCACGATAAAATTTTGTGTGTTTCAAGTAACAACTACTTCTTTCTGTAAGAAGGGGATTCGAATTTTAAACGCGCAACCAGTAAAAATACCCCAGATTAAGAGCCTGCTGACGCGTAAACAAGCCCGGTGACCCCATCTTTTTATTGCCTTTTTTTAATGTCCATATCATAAATGTTGATTATGTCAAGTTTCAAAAAAAGTTTGATAGTACAACAATTTCAAGGGAATTACCTTAAGGTGATAACAGCCTGTTTCTGTGAGTTCGATAGTTCACCGTATTCAAAAACATAGTTCAGACTATCAACTATCAACTTTCCAAGCAAGGGCCAAAAGGCTAAGCAAAACTCGGCTGTTAAACCATCGTTCACTGGCGATTTATTCTTTTGGAAGGTCTGTAATACATTGAAGCATTCATCATATCTAAGGATACCCTCGCAAACGTTCCTCTTCTCCTCCGCTAAATATGGAACATCGGTGAGACCATTTATAAACGAGGAAAACTTCAATGAAATATCTACAGTCTTCAGTTCTGATTCCGACCCGAACGAGCACGGCACCCACGAAGAAAAAAGTCGTTGAAACAAAGTTCCGTTGCTTGCGGGTGTCATTTCTTCTCAGAGGGATAACTAAGTATTTTCTTCAAATTCTTTCTTTCCATTTTTGTCCGTTTACCGTGTACTTTGAATTCGATGACACGAAATTATAGTCCTGAATTTCACGCCACGAATGACTTTTTCAAAAATTGAAATAATGTACCAAGGAGCAAAAATATTCCATCCAGTACCCCCTAAAATCATTATATGCACGCCCACGGGAAGTAAAAATGATTTCCTTAGCAACCCATACGTCTAAGAATTTGCTTCCCGTAATCGTGATTTGTTCGCGCGCGGAGGAGAAACAATCAGTGCCATCGTTTGAGAAACTTTCTTTGTGAGCGAATGGTTGAGGCAGAAAGCCCCGTGAGTAAAACTCTCTTAGATATTTGACAGTTAAAACTTTGTGTTTTATGTGATCAGTGCGATAATTCATACGTTGATGGAACGGTTCCATCGTGATGAGAACATACTCATGTTAAGCTCGTCGGTTTGTTGTTTATCATTCACTATTTCAAATACCTTCGAAGCTTAGAAAGGTATTATTTAAATTCTAGTTTATAATCTTGTCATTGATCTTAATCAGATCGATGTGATCTTTTTTGCAATAATTATTACTAGCGTCTATGATCGATTTGCGAAGGGTACTGTACGCGTTTTGATCAGCTTATTACAGATTTCCTATGAATATGGCATTTGGAGCTTGGTGTTTTCCCGGGGTGGGGCCTTATCATACTTTTTTAGGCTCCACCGTGGGGTTTTTGAGTGAACCGCTCGGCCCCACCCTGGGCAATTGCAGCTCCCCCCACCCCGCCAAAAAAAAGGAAAAAAAAGGACAAATGTTCGACAAATGCTCGGGGAAGATGGGCGTGGTTGAAATTGACTGAGCTATTAAAGAGACGTTGCGTCAGAAGAAGTCGAGGTACTCTCGAGGGAGGGTGAATATGGGGGATTGTTTATCGCGTGAAGTGCGCGTAGAATTAGATCGACAGTGCTGAACTGACCTGAACTCAATAAGCGGCGTCAAAAGTTAGGCACTGGCAACACTCGCGTTCCAGAGGGTTCAAATGGTTCAAATGAAAATGACTGCTCCTGGTAAGAAATGAGCTTTTAATTAGGAAAACCCTGCAGAGAGGAGAGAGAGCTTAATTGTTTTCCGTCCCCTACACCTTTGATACACATAATTTGTTACATTTTTCTCCGAATTGGAATGGGGCCTTCCAGGAAAGAGCAGGCCCAGGCGGGCCTGAATGCTTCACTGCGTACCGGTTATTAAAGTGCTGTTGGTAAACCGTTCGCTGTAGATACAGCTTTCTCGCTCCGTGGAACTGGTTTTAATTGCGGTATCCGTAAGAGTGAAACTAAACTCAGGTGAGACATGCCAAGATTTCTTTTAAATAACAACCGCCAGATAAACGTAAGTCAAACGGAAAATTGATTCCATGAAATTTTGCTATATGGTTATTTATGCAAAGTGCTCACTCCACCACTAGGTAACTGTTTTTTACTTATGCTTCTTGTCTAAGGCTTAGCTGCAATTAAAATTTTTAAAAGACTGAAAGAAGTGCGCTTTAGAGGAATTTACAAACTTTCGATCGATTTCTGTCCTCATATTGGCGCGATTAGAGGGCAAACAAGCTCACATTTTCAGTCTTCCTCAGTCTATTTAAGTAAAACTATATCCACCCGGATATTCAAAGTTGTTAATTTATAAGCTCATGAATTATAAACTTTAAAAACGTGAGAAACATAGTTTTTAGTGCGTTTATTCCACATAACGTAAATATCGAAGTTGCGTAACATCATGAAAAAATCTGACCCATTACCCGAAGGGTAGTACTCCGATTTATGAAGGTCTGGAATATTCCGCCTTCGCTCGTCAGTTTGATGATGTCGCAAAATAACTTGCCTTCTGAGCGATGCGTTACCCTCGTTCGATTGCATGGAGAAAACCAGAACCGCTACACAGTCCCATCTACAGTTCCACATTTAATTGTTTGCCACTTAGCTGGCACTTGGCCATCGTTCGGCGTAGTGGCGCGTAACTCACGTTTATGAAATATCCCTATGAAAAAGACAATCTATACTAAGTCTTAGAAAGGCTAAGCTCATCATAATTTTCTTGTTTAACAAACACTTAATCACTAAGACTGCTTTTGACATTAATTCCGAGAGAGTAAACGACTGATTGAAAATGCTGCTTACCGCGTAAGTCACCAAAATTGGCACAACGAACCATGCGCTGGCATATCTAAAACGAAACAATTAAGCACCATTTCAGTTCTATAGCTTATGCTATCTAATATTTCGTGGGTTTCTCGACACTAACATTTTGTCTGGTTTAGCTTCAAGTCTTAACTGTTATTTCTCGCTAGTATAAATTAAAAGAAACAGGAATTTTTCCTTTAAGCATTTATTCCCTGAGGGAAGCTTGCCATGCCTGACGAAATATGAGGAAAATGCAAAATCATCTAACATGCACAAATTCATTGTTTTGCATTAGTCCTTACTACCAGTTACTCCTTGTCAATATATATCCATAAATCCAACCCTCTTTCCTACAAAGAAGCTTTGTTTTAGTTCTAAGAATTTCTTAAAGACAAAGTGCCATCTTGGTAACTTACGGTACTTAAAAAATTTTATTTATCAATGACATCATCGTCAAAATAAAATTTCCGAGTGAAACTATCTGAGAAAAATACTGCGGAGCTCGAGGCTAGGGCCAATAAGTTGTTCCTTCAGTAGGCTCACGTTAGACTTGCCTCAATTCGACCTCAAGAGTTTCTTAGCGAGCGGGCGACGAAGTCGCTAGAGGTCTTCGTCCCGCGCCAATTAAATCAGACGAAGGATTTTTTTGAAGGTCTAGCTCATTGTTGGAAACAGCTGATTACGATTTTTTTCACAGATGGCAATCTCAGCTGAAACATCAAAGCTGTTATGCAGATGTTTGTACATCTTAGACTTTCAGATAACATGGATCTTGTTGATGAAGTTCGAAGACACTTTGCAAAATTCAGAAAACACGATCATGAGAAAGTAAGCTAATCGTACAGCGAGCAATGTTACACTGACCTACACTAAACTCATCCTGACTTTATAAGTAATTTTTTCCAAAGAGAGATGTACAAAGATGACAAGTCATCCTCTCTCGGTTTTTCAGATTGACTGGCTTCTGAAATTCATTTTCTCTCTCCAGTGAATAAAATCCATCTGTTTGTTTCACCGTCCTTATTTCCAATGGCAACGCTTGGCCTCCTAAATGAAGTTCTGCCAGGCCTTAATGGAGAAATCGTATCAATTTTTATAACCACGTCACTTAGGTCCAGGACACTACGTCAAAATTCGGCTCTGTTCTTTAATAACATCGCTTAAAATGTTATTGTTTGTTTGTTTAGTTTCAGTAAAAGAAACATTTTTTTTAAAAGAGCTATTATCTCTTCAGTGAGTCGGAAATGCAAAAACTGTTACGGAAGTCGGCTAGCTTGTTCATGATTTAGCCCCACACAGTTTTATAGTAGAACCCTGCCTTACGACCATCCCGTTTATAAGACTTCCTCGTTGTTACGACCATATTCTTTCGTCCCAAACGCAAAACGTAAAAATCATTGAGTTATTTTAGTTTTTTGAAGACCCCGTTAATGCGACTACCTCGTTGTTACGATTAGGATTTTATGGTCCAACGGTGCTCGCAGTAACGGGCCTTTTACGGCCTATTCCATTGTACTTAGTTCAGATGACGGAATGATATACATGTATTTTAAGCTTTCCCAGTTTCAAGACCAAGGAGGTAGATGTAGGAGCTAAAATTATTAGTAAATGGTGTTGTCTAAGGACAAAGTGATGTAAAAGGACAGCATTATAACCAGGTCAAGCCATTTTGTTGGCCAGTGATGTTAGCCAACAAAATCAAAAATTGGCCAATGGTATGTACTTTGCCATTTCTTGTCTACATGACCTTGAATTGATCGGCTATTTTAAACGTTCCGGCTTTGAAGAGCAGTTGTCATGCGGTGAGCCTAAATACTGAGCAGTCTTCACGCTACGTTCGTGCATAACGTTGTAAATTCTGTCTCTGGTGTTCACTTTGACAGATCGATGGGACAGTTTCTTCTCTGTACGGCAGTCGGTTGCTGATAAAAGTATTCTTGAAGTTATGAATATATCAAAATCATATATGTGAACTGCCGAGAAAAGAATTAAATGAAGGATGATCATCGCAGTTATATAGGCAATTTTTGCAGTTGCGAAACGAAAGCCTGAAAAAATTCAGGCTTGTATTCGAACCCTTGACCTCTGCGATACCGGTGCAGTGCTCTACCAATTAAGCTAACAAGCCAACTGGGAGCAGGAAATTTTTTTTTCAGGCTTTCTTTTTGTAACTGCAAAAGTTGCATATATAACTGCGATGATCATTCTTCATTTAATTCTTCACTCCGCAGTTAACATATATGATTTTCATATATTCGTAACTTCATCATCATCCTTTCACGGGTTTATAACGAACCAGTTTACCGACCTGCTCCCAGTTGGCTTGTTAGCTTAATTGGGAGAGCGCTGCACTGGTATCGCAGAGGTCAAGGGTTCGAATCCCGTACAAGCCTGAATTTTTTTCAGGTTTTCTTTTCACAACTGCAAAAGTTGCCTATATAACTGCGATGATCATCCTTCATTTAAAATTATCGTTGTCTACGGTTAAGAGTGCTTTTTAGTGAATGTTAATATTTGTCATTCAATTTCTCATTCAATTTCTTAAACTTTCGTTACAGACTCCCCTTCACAACACTTTTCATCCTTCCATGGCATCTGGAGCTCTCACTTTCCCTTCCAAGAAGGAGAACACGAACTATTCCAGGTTATGCCGCCTTCTGGTGGATATTGGTTGTCAGGTCCTGAGAAAAACCTTCAACAAAATTCGTCCGCCCGGAAGCCTTGACACTGTTTTGGGATCTCCTTCAGTAACTAGCACATTACAAGCACTTCAACGCAAGAAAATCTTAAATCGTTTACAATGGAGGAGTCTGTTTCCTGACATTAAATCGTCTGTGTCGTCTGAGAACTTCGACATCGCTCTGCTGATGGTGCTGCTGCGGCATATTTGTGACCTGACTCCTCCAGCCACTGGGTGGGATGCCCTTCCTTCGCCTGAAGACTTGTCACGTGAGGCTGACATCACTCGCATCAAATTCTACAGAAATACAGTGTATGTCCATGCAACTCAGGCGTCGATTGACGAGAATGAATTTGATAATTACTGGATTCACATCCGCGATGCGTTGCTAAGACTGGGAGGGGCGCCTTATGAAGCGGTTATCAATGATCTCAAGTATGACTCCTTGGACCCTGACATGGAAGAACATTACAAATGGCTTCTTGGGGACTGGAAGATGGAAGACGACAGAATCAAGGACAAGCTGAGGAATTGTGAAGTCAAAGTAAATGAAATTCAAGCATCAGTAAATAAAATTGGGGTACAATTGCGGCCGAAGTCCGGTAAGTAGAATGAGAGAAAAAGAGCCCTACCTGGTCAGTTCCTTTCGTATAAAATAAGTTCTTGTGGACTCACCACATAGTGATGCTATACAGCGGTAGTAGAGTGCTGGTCATCGATTATAATCAATCATCGTTCGAAATCTTAAGGGACACGATAATCGATTGTGGAAAATCTTTCATAGACTATAGTTGGAAAATAAATAATAATTATTCACCGAAGTGGAGGTGGCTAATAGTGGATATTTACCGAGGCCGCAGTATATACTAAAACAGTGAGATGATTGAGCACAGAAATGATGATTTTTAACTCATTTACTGTTGTCAACGATTACAATTTTGGCGCGCGATGACCGAACGGCCGCCGTCGTCGCTTGGCTTGGCGACAAATAAAACATTTGAAGGCGTTTTTTTAGCTCTTGCGGGGAATTTTCTTCAAAAGGAGTTGTGAATTCTTTTTGTATTTAAAATCATTCTGTAAAAAAGATTACTAAATTTAGTTTTTAGCTTATTTATGAACAAGTCAACTAAATAAAGTAACGCAAGAGTTAAGCTTAATTTGCATTTGTAAACAAAAAACTTTTTCACCGGTTTTATCGATAAATTCAAGTCAAAAAGACAAAGCTTTACCTGTTAAAATTTCCAAACCGAACTTCGTCACCTTGTTCATGTACTTTGGGAATAGCTTGCTTGATTAGTTGTGAATTTCTTAGTTTGTTACGGCAGCAAACCGTGAAGGCATTTTGCTCGCAACTTAAGAGGCTGTCTCAGTAAAAACCGCCCACTCAATTTCGCGTGAAAAACAATTTTGCCTGAAACTCTGGCGAGTGAAAGGCTTTATCGAAACTATAACTAAAATAGGTTTGCTTTGATTCACAATAATTTTCTGGCAGCGCTGGGGGGCGCCGAGTATTTCGTCCCGCCGCGGCCAATTTGCAAGTCTTGAAAACTGAAAATTTTGCATTTTTTGCGGCGCTGTAAAATGTTTGATTTGCACCATCTACCAATGAATTTTATACCTACTTATAGGTAAACATCTCTAAAGTAATAGGTATCCGCTAACTTTAGCTGGAAAGACGAAATCAAGCAAAATATGACCCCAACTAATTGCCTTGGAGCGAAAGGCCAAAAATGACCCTGTTTTAATGGCTTATTTCTCACGTTTGGGACATAGTTGAAAGCTCTAGACTAAATAGACGCAAAGATAGACCATCTGTTATTAATAATATACAAAACCCCATGTGCGATTTCAGTATTTTAAAAGTTATGACCGTTTGTACCAACGCGTATGCGAGCTAATACGATATTTTCAGATTTAGCGTAACGGATCTATCTGAGCAGATTTTGTCAAAAGAACGGCTTACCTAATTCATTACTTGCACTGACTCACAAATTGAGCCATATTCCAATCCCTGAGATGCTGGACTCCATAAAATTCCAGTAAATGTGCTTTAGAAACTGCTGGAATGCGGCCATTTTTTAATCCCATGCTAACAATCCGAAGCTCAAAACAGGTGAAACTGTGTCACGTTTCAAGCTAAATAGCTCGGCAAAACAACCGTTCAGAAAATCAACTAGGCAGGTTACAGTTTGGATCAGAAAATTGAGATTTCTGAGCTACAACCTCGAATAAACCTTCTATTCAACCGGTTCTGCAAGGTCAAATGCAGGTTGACACATAAACCGGTCGTCTGTCAGTTAAGCCGTGATGTTATTGGCTATGAAGACTCATAATCAGTAATTGGTGCGTTTCGATCCGTCTATTGTCACAGTTAAACAGTCGTCTATTGTTAGTCAAATTGTCATTCTCTCGTAGTTAGTTTTGCTTGATCTCTTCAATAAGTCGTTTGTACGGCGCTGGTAACTGTTGGCTACGATTCAGTGACGTTTGTTCTAAGTTAGTAAACCAGCTTTCTAAAGTAAGACGTTGATAGTAGTCTGTAGAATACGTTATACATGTCGTAGAGTCCCAGTCAATTTGATGTTTCGTCTTTAAATGGTGCTCAGCAATGTGATTGTTGACGTCACCATTCTTCGTAGCTCGTTTGTGTTCGGTCAGTTGCGTGCTTAGGTTTCTGCCGGTTTCACCAATGTATGAAGCCTGGCAGTCGCAGCATTTGATCTTGTATCTGCTCCCTGTCTGTCCTCCGGTTTGTCTTTGTCCTTGACATTAGTAAGCAGTCGCCGTAAAGTGGACAACTGACAGACGACCAATAACATCACGACGTAATTGACCAATCAAATCAATAACCAGGGTATAATATCATCAACTGACGTGATACAACTCACTTTGACTCTGAAGATGACTACCGCACAGGTTGTCGAAACGTCAGTCACTGTCAACAACAACAGTCCCATTCAGGACTACGTTCACCCGGACGATCAAACTCAACCTACTTTTGAAATGACTCCAGGGTTCAAACCTTTCACAAAGAAACTTTTCCTATTATAATTGGTGATCGATCGGGTGGGTCAATTAGTTTATTTCCAGTGATCGATTATGAAATCTCAGCCTATTCCCAATAGTAGTATACCGTTAAAGCTCATGGAAACGGTCACCCTTAATTGGAGACACAAAGTATCCGCTAAAGAGACGCAAATGAGAGGTATCAATGTAAGGAAGGTTAAAAATACGTGTATGTGGCCGGGGTCATGACTAATTGTCTGCTTACAGAAGGTGTCGTTAGCGGAGGTTCCACTGTATCGAAAAGTAAGTATATTTCATTGGATGGTGTAGTGTGCAGTCGAGATGGTAGGACCGGATATTTTTGCGAGTAACGCTGTATTTTTGCGATTCCGTTGGCGAGCCAAAATAGTAAGAAAAATTATCACACGATGCAACACTCTAAACTGTACAATAACTGACTTTATAATACAACTTAGATGGAATAAGTAGAACTAACTGGGTACGCTAACTTTCACTTTAAGGGTTATTTTTTATCTCTACTGAGAGCAACTGAATTAAGTTATGACTCACTGCCAGCACCTATCTCTGTCTTTCGAATAAGGTTTTTTTGCTAATTCACGTTTTCCCTGACTTTTTCTTCTGTAAGGGGAAATGAACAGGAGCAAACCTAGAAGCGAGTTACCAGAAAAGGAGCCCAATATTTACGGCCGCGAGAAGGAGATTGATAACATTGTTCAAGCCCTCTCGGGGAAAAGAAAAGAAACTGTAGCAGGAGTCCTTGTCAGTGGAACGGCTGGTGTCGGAAAATCCACGGTTGCCATTGAGGCTGGGCATCGGCTAAAAAATGATTTTGCGGATGTTGTGAAGTTTTGTTCCTTAAGAGGCGCATACAGAGTCGACGGAAATGAAGATGACGGCGTGTTGAGAGAAATACTAAATGTGTGTGTTCCAGGCCATCAACAAGGCAGCGACTATCCAAGGCATGTTTTGCTCAACTGGTGCAGGAGTCTTGACTATGAGATGATTCTTATTTTGGATAATGTAGAAGATGTTACAGATGGCGATCATGAATACTATTTTCTAAACTTGTTACGTGATATGAGGATGCGCTCAGATTATAAACTCAAGTTCCTGTTAACCTCGAGTTCGGACATTGAAACAGTAGGGATGGTCTCAAACATCTACTTTCATAAAGTCTGTCTCGATACTTTGGATGTTAAGGAGAGCATAAAGGTTCTTAAGAACGGTGCGCATTTGACGTCTGATGCTAACCCGGACACTGAAGTCAAATTACGCAAAATAGCTGAACTCTGTGGTAACATTCCCCTTGCACTGAAACTAGCAGGTCCTCTCCTTGCAGACGAATCTGAATACACTTTTGAGGATCTAAAGCAAAAGCTTGAGCAGAACCCAGCAAGAACTCTTGGTATTAAGCGAATGGTTGAAATAGCTTTCAAAAAACTAGACAAATCTTTGCAACGTGCATTAATTAATTTATCAGTGTTTCTTCAGTCGTTCAAGAGAGATGTAGCAGAAGCAATTCTTGGTGATAACTGCCCTGAAGACTTAACGAATTTGAAGAAGCGGTGTTTGATACAAAAGCAGGGCGGACCATACCAAATTCACTTATTAATTAGAGGTTATGCAAAACAAACCGGAGAAAGTTTCGAATTTGGCCAAATTCTATCTGATAGCAAGCAACATTATCTCCGACACTTTTTGACACTGATTTTGAGAAATGCACAAAAATATTGGGGAAAGGACACATGCAAGGAATCATTAAAGCTATTCAATGAAGAAAGGATTAATCTAGAATTCACTCTAAGGAAAATAGCAGCTGGCCAAAATGAAGTCCAAAACTGCAAGGAACTTGAAGATGTAGTAGACGCTCGTTGTCAGTTAGCACCTTACATTCAAGACTGCGTTTCTTCCAAGCTTTATAGCGACTTCCTTAATGGTCTTCTTCACTTCTCCGAAAGTCAGAAAAATGTGACAAAACAAGTGAAGATTTTGTGCCTCCTTTATGACGAATCAAGGAGACGCGGTGGGGACGTGACGAAGGCATCAGAAGGGCTAATCGGCCGGGCAATTGAGTTGCATGGTAGCCCATGTTTTGATCGACATAGCTTGTCTGAAGTTTTCTATTTAAGCCATTACGGCAGATACCTCTCACAGGACCTAAATAGAAGAAAGGAAGCACAGCCTTATCTTCAAGAAGCAATCTCAATGTTTCAAAGGAGTGAAACTGCTTCACAAGTTCCCGTATTTGATAAGGGAAGAATTCTCGGTCAACTGGGACATAACGCAAAGCGAAGCAAACGCGAGAACGAGAAAAGATGCCACGAGGCTCTCCATTACTATGAAAAGGCTCTGCAATTTCGACAACGAAACTACGGAAAGCATGTTGTGACTGCGCTTTCACGCAAAGACCTGGCGGATTGCTATTTGGCTACTTCAGAATTAGGCAAAGCGGAAGAAAATTACGAGGCAGCTGTTCAAATGTTTAAAGATATGGAAATGACGAAACAAAAAGAGATTATTCAGACCTATAAAAACTTTGGACGATGTTACGAAAAGATGGGTAAGAATGACCGAGCTCGACAGATATTCGAGATGGGGAGTGAAATTGCTGAGAACACTATCGAAGGAAACGACAAATGGAAAGTTCGGATCAACACCTACTTAGCACTGCTTCTTTATAGCTTTAAAGAACACGACAAAGCGGACGAACTTTCCAAAAACGTTTTTCAAATGGCCAACGAACTTGACATGAATAGATGGCCGGATAGTGATAAACTTAAAAAGATTTATGAAAGAAGGCACACAGCATCCTAGTGGCCGTGAGCTGTGACGTTCCCAACAGAGACTCCCAGTCGTTTTCCTTCGAGGAGACAAAGGAACTAGGCTGGGCGACACACTGATTGGACAGCGAACTCATAACGTCTTCCCTTTTTGTAGTGAAGGAGATCTGTGATTGGCCAATTAATTTTGGGTGGTCACGTTTGTCCTTACAACTCAAACTAACAATAATCAGCCAAATGTCACTCGCAAGTAGCCGATAATCTAAACAAATTAGTTTGACAAAAAATTCTAGCCAATTGGGTGTTTCTTTTTATCTCAACTGGCTGGCCAGACCAGTTTGGTCGTTAGGAGAATTCTACTTTTACTCAGGACTATCCAGCCAAATCAGTTTATTCCGAAATTCTGTGCAGAGCAGTGATGGATTCTAGTAAACGTTAGAAGAGACCGATGTCTCATTTTCAAATTCACCGGTCTGGTAACCTGGCTGCCAGAGACTTTTCATGCGCGGTTTCCGGTCTCGCTCATGTCTTTCTAGTCACCCGTTAGTTTTTTTCTCGCGGCTTCCCGCTCGGCCGAAGATCTGTCGGCCTCCGACCGACACCGGAGCATCCCGCCGGACGCTAGAAAAAAAGCTTCTGGGACCAAAGTACCAGAATGGCCGGCTTTTTTATAACGAAATTCGTTGTATAGCGCTGTGCGTTTTGCAAACTTCGATGAGATTTTCGGTTTTTCTGTTCAGTCAATCATTTTAGTAAAGGCGGGGTTTGTGCAAATCACAGTGTAACGTGCTCGCCCAGCTGAGAATGACTCTAGACTGCTCAAGGATAGCGAAGGAAATCGCGATGGTGAAAGGATTTTTTATCGAAGTGACAAGAATAAGAAAGATCAGAAAAATCTGAGAGGCAAACTTAACTAGTCGGTTATTGCCCAAAACTGGACGATCACAAAGCAACGAACCTTGAGACACGAAACAAACAAAACGGATCAAAATCTACCAATCAAGAATCACAAACCATGACCTTTTGAACTCGTGCAAGTAAACATGTGTTTCCTAAGAGGTCCGCTAAGATGACTGACGGAACAGAAAAACCCAAAATTTGCAAACCGCACAGCGCGATACAAGTTCTACTTGAAATTGTGCTAGGTCAGCATGTTTATATTACATATGCTGACCATCACATCTATACTGGTGATCAAATAGCTTTTCGATTTTTTTAAAGTTTTTGTTAGGGTTTCGTTATGGGTTTGTAAATCAAGGTAAATCCGCATTTGTTTCGACAGACTTTTGAGTGTTATGACCTTTTTAATGGTTCCTCAAAATGTCATTCATCTTGTGGTTTAATTAAATTTGATTGTTAGTCCTTGAAGTGGGCACGTTTGGGATTACAGCTGACCTTGTTACCTTCATCAGAGTTCTTATTTTGGTTTAAGGTAGAGCTTAGTGGGCTTGGTTTTCATGTTCTTGGCTTGTTTAACCTTATGGGTTTGTCTTCACCCACTTTAGTGATCAACAGGAAATTCGCAGTTTACGTCATTAGGAAGTGCGTTCGTAACTCTCATAGTCAGCAAGCCCGAACGTTCCTACATTCTAGTTATTTAAGTTTCCAATAATTAGTGCAGTTATTAGAAGAAGAAGAAAAGGACGTGTGAGTTGCAGGCAGAAATTAAAGAAGAAAAGATTCAACCTGAGTAAGAGTCCTGTGAGCTTTCCCCGACATCGAAAGAACATCGTTGCATTTTTGATGGAGAAACTTTTTGTTTTGGCCGTTTGTAATGCGCAGCTTTTCTTTGTGGATACACCATTTTCCGTTTAATTCTGTCTTTTTTTTTAGCATTTGCTCTCGTAGCTGCAATAGATCATTTTCAAAGTTGCGTTTTTCTGTTGATATTTTTGTAGCATTCTACCCCTCTAGTAGAATTTTGTTTCTTCGTCGTTGCGAAACTTGGCTTAGAGGTTTTTATCCTGGTTATTAGCGGGGCTCTTGCGCGCGAAGCGCGCAGCGGAGCACCATGGGTAAGAAAATGTGTTAAACTACCCATCCAAGAAAATTTGGTAATCACGTGACCGTACACCGAGCGACCGTCCGTCCGCACCACAGGCATACCAATGTAAAATAACTCAATCAACAGGTATGGCAACCCAAATGCGACTCAAGGTTTTATTTAGAAGAAAAAACAACAACATACTCGTGTCTTTTTCGGCGTTATTTTTTATGTTTACATTAACGTGGACAACAGAGAAAGAACTAGAGCGAGTTATTGAAAACAAAGGAGACGAATTTCTTAGGAAGAAAAACATGGAAATTCAAAGCAGCGGTGAGAAAATGAGAAATGCTAGCGACTAGCAAGGTGAAAATGAGCGGCAATGAAAAATAAAAGCGAACATGAACACAGGAGACAAAATATTGGGTAAACACATACGACAATTCCTCCATGAAAATAATGTGTAACTAGGAAGTTGGACGTTTTAGCCGTACAAAACAGCGTTGTAGTCGTGCAAAACAACAACAAGGAAAGCACAAAAAAGCGTGCTGCACGTGCAAATTTTTTTGGGCTAATTAGAAGAAAAAGTTTGTTGCACGAGCAACTTGTTTTTTTTTTTTGGTAATTAATTTACGAAAGCAGGTGTCGACTAATTCACATAGAAACGTCGGTATTAAATCGCCAGTTACCGGTTACATGTTTTTAGGGGCCATAAGTGCAAGGTTGTTAATGAATTCATTAGGAATTATAAAAGAGCCGTTTGATATACTGTCAGGAGTCACATTAATTTGCATAATTTAAATTTTCTTATTTTTCTTTTGAGTCACGCGAAATCCAAACGCGCACGCAAGGGGCGAGCGGCAAAGCCTCGAGGGACTAGGGCGGAGGCCCAAGCAAAGCAAAAATAACTTTACTTTTTTCGGCTCCCCGTTGTGGCTCTGAGGAAATAAGGACGACCGCTTGAAGTCTAGTCGTTTTTTATGGTTGGGACGACATTAATTAGGCCGGATATAATATCTTTTGATGAATTGTCAGAGCAGTTAGTGGCGCGTAAGGCAGGCGTTATGCCAGCGACATCAGAACGAAAAAGAGTCCGTTGCGGACTTTTTGTCATATAGTCTTCGTACTCGTAGTCTGCGTACAGACGTCTTCTATATCAGAGGGAAAGGACACACTGGCACGCAGTCTACGTACTACTGTGCTCTTTCATGTGACAAAGGATTTCCGTAGCCTATATATATATATATATATATATATATATATATATACCATTCAATGTACTCTTAATTCAATTCCATTGCGTTAATCTTTTTTAAGTGGCCAAACTTCAAAGACGACGTAGTTGAGAGAAGTTGAGTAGGAGAAAGTGGAGAAATGGTGGTTGAGGGAATCTTTTTGACCTAACAAAATGCGCGAGGAGTTGAAACGCGCGGAAGTTGAACGCAATAAAACTCTAATAAAATGTTCGGTTCTCCTCGAGTTCTAAAGAAAATTTGGGAGGTCCACTGAATAGCGAATGATTTCAACGCAAGGCGAGCATTTGTTTGGGAAACCTCTGCTCGGAGGAGAGAGGTTATTTTTGGCACATCCCCTACAGCGCTGCAAGACTTAATCAGTGTTTGTTTCATTTTCCCCGAATTTGAGTGAGGCCTTCTAGGAAACAGCTGCGCTTGGATGCTTCGTACCGCAGCTATTAAAGTGGTGTCTATTACCTTCTCACTTTCGCTGTAGATACAGCTTTCTCGCTCCGTAAAACTGGTTTTAAGTGCGGGACCTTTACGAGAGAAACTAAACTTAGGTGAGGTATTTTCAAGACTTCTTTATGACAACCATTTAAAGCTTAGCATCGTTCGGTCAGTACGCATATTTAATTCCATTATATTGCCGCTGTGGTTGTATTCAGTCTGTCCTGTGTCACCTAGGTAACTACATTTTTATAAAAATTAATCTTAGAAAAGCCGCCCTTAGAAGGTTTAGAAGATTACAAGAAGTTCACCGGCGATTCTGGGTTAGAAATATATACTTAACAGGCTTCTAAACGATTTCTTACGCTATATAGGCCGGAGGGCAACGAGACCACATTCACGGTGTATCAAATAAGTGGTTTATCATTTAATCTATTCAACGTCAGTCGACTCCTGATAAGTCGAACCCTCAAGGGAAACAGAAAAAAGTTGGAGTTATCGGGAGTTTAATTTAACGAGGGTAAAATATATGGCAAATGATCTGAAGGGAATTGAAAATTACTTCGAGTTATAGAGGGTTCGAGTTACCGGGAGTCGATCGTATGTGATGGTTCATCAACGTTATAGCTTGAGTTACCGACGAATTTGAAAAAAAAATTTGCAGTAAGTTCATTTCAAATAATTCACTACAGTCATAGTTGGGTAGCTGCGTAAAGAGATGTAAATCGTCACGTGCAGGATATCTCTCGGTATGCTGATAATGAGTTGCAAAACAACTTTAATACTTTCTAGGCAACGGTTTCCCTTCCCTCTGATCGCATAGAAGAAGGCAAGAGCCGCATCACAGTTTTAGCTATAAAGTTCCGCGTTTCTTTGTCACTTGGCACTAGACCATTTGGTGAATTCAGTGAAAAGTCTCTGTAAAAAGAGCTGCTGAGATTTGTAGGTCTCAGAATTTAGAAAAGCTAACTATGTAAAGCAAAGCTCGTTTACATTTTATGCTTTATTAAACTGTTCAAAGTTCTTTGGAACGTTGTAGAAGATTATTAATTAATCACAATATTATTTTTAGGTAACAAACACTTTATTTCGTTAAGACCGCTTTCGATATTAGTTATGGTCGTTATGAGAGCTTGACAGACTGAAAATTCTACATTCCGCGCAACTTACTCTTGATCTTTTGTTCACCATAAGTTTGCATTGCCCAACAGGGATGTTAGCCAACTGTATTCACCGTACGTTTCTGATTACTCAGTTTCTTGCAGTAAAGCTTTGGGAAAGAATACCCTCGCAGATAGGAGGTAGTCCGTCGGCAGTCTTCCTCCATTTATGTGTCAACTTTCACAAATGTTTTAGCGTTGCATTTAAAAGTTAAATTTGACCAGCATTTTGTGCAGCGAGTTCTACGGTCACGATTGACTTCAAACTTGCAGATATAAAACTGGAAAGCCCTGAGGCTTATTTGCTGAAGTTAGAGAAATATCTGTCGTAGAGTTTCGAAGTTATTGACATTTTTCGTTAAAATGTGGTTTAATTTAAACATATGCCGATTTCTCGCACGTTTTTAAACCTACAAGAAAATAAATAACATTTTCCTAAAGTTGAACTATTCCTTATTAAGGATGCCAAAAAGTATCGGTTAGATCTTTCCTGCCGAAAACGCGATTCCAAAAACATAACCAACGCACATATAAATAGGTACGGGCCACCTTTAAGGGTCCTTGTTTCAGCATTTGTTTGGGAAACCTCTCGGAGGAGGAGATAAGAGGGGTTATTTTTTTGTACGTCCCCTACAGCGCTGCAAGACGTAATATCGGTGTTTGTTTTATTTTCCCCGAATTTGAGTGGAGCATTCTAGGAAGCAGCTGCATTTGGATGCTTCGTAGCGCAGCTGTTAAAGCGGTGTCTATTACCTTTCACTTTCACCGTAGATACACTTTCTCGCTCTGTGGAACTGGTTTTATTTGTAGGATCTTTACGAGTGAAACTAAACTCAGGTGAGGTATTTTCAAGACTTTTGCATGATAACAACCATGTTTAAAGCTTAGCAAATCGTTCGGTCAAACGTATAATTCATTCCATAATATTGCGCTGTCGAGTGCATTCAGTCGGTCCTATGTCACCTTGCTAACCACATCTTTAGAAAAATTGGTCTTAGCTAAGGCCGCTCTTAGAGCTTTTAGAAGAGTACAAGACGTACATTGGCGATTCTGGGTTAGAAAAATATATACTTAACAGGCTTCTAAATGATTTCTTACGCCATATTGGCTGGAGGGCAAACGAGGACACAGGCACGGTGTATCGTATTAGTGCATGGTTTATCATTTAAGCTATTTAACCAATTTTATTGTTCCCCAACGTTATAACCTAAGTTACGGACGAATTAAGGCACAAAATTTGCAGTAAGTTCATTTCATATAAAAGCATTACAGTCAAAGTTGCGTAGCTGCAATTAGAAATGTAAATCATCACGCGCAAAATATATTCCGGGTTCGCTCGTATTGTGATGATGAGTTGCAAAACAACTTACTTGTAAGCAATGTTTCGCTTTCCTCCGATCGCATAGAAGAAGGTAAGAATCGAATCACTATAGCTATAAAGTTCCGCTTTTGTTTGCCTTTTTTGCACTCGACCATCTCGGTCGTGACTTCCGTGAAAAGTCTCAGTCTATAGAAAGAATCTCCAAATCCTTCGGCTCACTTATGCTAATGATAAAACCGATGGAATTTTATTCAACTACTCAAATATTCTTTAGAACTCAGTAGAACATTTCGATTTAATCACAAAATTGTATATAATATTGTTGGGTAACAAACACTTCATCTCCCTGAGACAGTAGTATAGGAGGGACCGGTTAGGCCTCTTTTTTGAGCAGGAATCTCATTAGCGTGAGCAGGAATACATTACCGCCGATGACGTCATAGGCTATTGTCCTCATCTCATGAATAAAATGCGCAGGAATCTCATAAAGATAAGGTCATGTGCTATTTTTAGATGGATGATGTCATGGTTGGTATAACCGGTTTGACAGGTTTTAGTTATTTTCGGAAGAAGGAGTGAAGTCAAACTTGTCTGTGACTTAAAATCACGAAGGCGTAATGTAATTATGCAAGTCCTATTTCCTGCTGCTGTGATTGTCCTAGTTCCGGTTCACTGAATTTTGGCGGGCAAATCGTGCACTTTAATGACCGCAAAGACAAACTAGCTCTTGTCCTATTTGCTGCTGCTGTGATTGTCCTAGTTCCGGTTCACTGACTTTTGGCGGGCAAATTGTGCATATTAATGAGGGCGAAGACAAACTAGCTCTTTTTTTACACTGCAAACAATGTTTTACTTACCCCTCTCCTTTTCACAATTTTGTTATTTTCCTTCCTCAATTTTTTATTCCCATTTTTCCCTCCTCCTCCTCCTCCTCCTCATTTTTATTGTTTTCCCTCCTCCTCCTCCTCCTCCTCGTTTTTATTGTTTTCCCTCCTCCTCCTCCTCCTCATTTTTATTGTTTTCCCTCCTCCTCCTCCTCCTCATTTTTATTGTTTTCCCTCCTCCTCCTCCTCCTCATTTCTATTGTTTTCCCTCCTCCTCCTCCTTCTCCTCCTCCTCCTCCTCATTTTTATTGTTTTCCCTCCTCCTCCTCCTCCTCCACATTTCTATTGTTTTTCCCTCCTCCTCCTCCTCATTCTATTGTTTTTCCTCCTCCTCCTCCTCCTCCACCTCCTCATTTCTATTGTTTTTCCTCCTCCTCCTCCTCCTCCTCATCTCTATTGTTTTCCCCCCAAGTTTGGCCTTTTAGGCCGTTTAGGCCTGATTTTGGCCTCTCTGGCCTTTTCTAGGGAAAACAATAGAAATGAGGAGGAGGAGGAGGAGGAGGAGGAGGAGGAGGAAAAACAATAGAATGAGGAGGAGGAGGAGGAGGAGGTCCCTCATATACTACTTGAGACTGTTTCGATATTACTTATGGCCGTTATGAGAGACTAAAAGACTGAAAATGCTACCACCCGCTCGACTCACTCTTGATCTCTTATTCACCATAAGTTTGCACAGCCCAACAAGCATCTTTATGATTGCTAGATCGATTCTACAGCTTGCTATCCTATGGACTTGATTTCTCGACAATATTATTAGTTTTAGTTTTGAGGGTTCTTTCCTTTGGCATATGCAGGTTGTAACAACACTATTTGTCGTTAGCAGTTATTTTCCTAAGAACTGAAGCAGGTCATGCCTGACAAAATATTGGGAAAATGCAAAATTCTCTAAGCTGTAAAATTTGCAAAAAATTCCGGCAGTGTATCTTACGGTAGCCCTTGCTACCATTAAAACATTTTCAGTATCGTCCCAAAAAATCAGGTATCGCTATTTTTCAAGAATTTTGTTTTAGTCCCAGGAATTTCCTAAGGGTAAAGTGCCAACTGGGTAAGTTATAGTAGTACTTAACAAATTCCAAACACAATATTTTCAGTCAGTGAAATCATAATCAAGATCAAATTTCCGGGTGAAACTATCCTCTTGATGACAGGCTTCCACACGTTTTTCTTTGAAAGGCTAGTTCTCTGGTCTTTCTATTGACTGTAACCCCTTAGTAGGCATCCAGATAAGAACTAAATCTCCTGCCGAGCGTCCTTTCCTGGGAACGAGGTTGAACAAGAAATATCGTGGCTGTTTCATTAGTCTCCATCCCCTATAAAAGTGGCCCGCATTAGCCTCCATTCATACTCTGAAAACATCATCATAGAGGGTAACCGGCCATGCTGGTTTCCCCACCGTTCCCAACCTCTTAAGTAGATTTGACACTCATTACATCCAAGATGGCCGCCCGTAACGCAAAGTGCTCGCTGTCCACGAGCTTTTGAAAAAAAAAGGGATTGTGAACAGTCTATATTAAAGGGTCCTTGTTTCAGCATCATCTCAGCGGAATTGAGTTTCTCCTGAAGCACAAAATGTCTTACTCTTGATGCTTCTATATGTTAAACGTACGTTTATACTGTTGAATTTTTTGACGCAACTCACAGAAGCATATACCACAAATAAACCATACAAACTGTCACCACAAAGACAATAAAACGCCCTGGATTACTAAAGACATACTAAAAAATAGAAAAGTTAAAAATACATAAATTAGAAAGCGTATAACAGACTTAAAAGAACGGCAAAGAAATTATACTACCGTGATAAACTAAATGAATCAAAGGAAATCTTAGACACACATGGAAAATTATCAATGAAATAATTAACAAAACTAAATTGACTTCTAAGTTAGCGGATAACTTTGTCAAGGACGGTAAAATGATTTCTGACCCTAATGAAATAGGAGAACACTTTAATGAATACTTTATTAACCCAGGGTCCAATTTAGCTGATAAAATCCCAACTAGTTTAAGAAAATTTGATTCATACTTAGGTGAAAGTAATCTAAATTCTATGTTCCTCAATGCAATAACGAAAAACGAGGTAGCAAGAGAAATAGATAACTTAAACGCTAACAAATCGCCTGGTTATATGACGAGATATCTTTACAAGTTGTAAAAGCAATTTCCAAACACATATTCGAACCTTTAATACACATATATAACCAGTCATTTGTCACGGGCATTATCCCTAGTGCACTTAAAGTGGCAGTTAGTACGCCAATTTTTAAGTCAAATGACTACGAATCGTACTCAAACTACCGGCCGATGTCAGTTCTCCCTTTTTTTTCAAACATTTTAGAGAAATTAATGTAAAAGAGAGTTGTTAAATTTTTGGACAAGACATTTTAAGTGAAAATCAATACGGTTTTAGGAAAAAGCGTTCTTCAAATTTAGCTATAATGCAACTTGTAGAAAGGATATCGAAAGCATTTGATGATACGGAATACACTATGTGTGTGTTTTTAGATCTCTCAAAAGCATCTGACAAAGTGACTTATAGTATCCTCTTACACGAAGTTGAGCGCTCTGGTAGAAGAGGAGTTGCACTAGAATGGTTTAATAACTATTCATCAAATCGAAAACAAGTTGTAAACTATAAGACGTAACACAAAATGTGGAGTACCAGAAGGCTCTTTATTAGGACCTTTTTTATTATTAATCTATGTTAATGATACCTGATGAAATCACAAATAAGAATCCCCTCTTATGAAGATTCCGCATTTGAAGGATTCCCGCTTCGAAAGATTCCCCATCCTCACTTTAAAGGTAGCCAGCCTCAGCTGATGACACTTACCGAGAACTTGATTACTCCGGTTATCACAAAGAGCGAGCCTAGTAACTGTGTTATATTACTATACATTGTTTTGAAGAAAATAAAAAAATATGTCGGAAATTGGAGTCGAATAGTTTTTTCAGTCTGTTTCACTCTCGTTGGAGAAAACTGTAGAGAGCCGGCAAAAAAATAGCGGAAGGGGAAAAACAGAACAAAACGTAAGCTTTAGTTGTACTATTTAACTGAGATACTTTTTCTTCTATTTAAGCCTTAAGCTTAAATATTCAAACCAGACATTTTTCTTAAATGTAACTAAATTTAATTCAATTCATGTGTTTCCTCATAGATACTTCGATTTCGTTGTCATATCGCGGTGAGTTGTTTGGTGTTGTGAGTTGTTTGGTGTTGTTTAAAGAGCATGCGCACTGGCAAGAACATTATGACCTTTACTTTACTTTTGTTGTTGTTATGTTAGACGAGGAACGCTGTTCTGTATATTGGTACTCGAGGTCCATTAATTATTAGTGTCAGTAAATTCCGTGTTCTCGTTGCAGAGTAAAGCAGACATCTGGTTATGGCTGCTGCATCGCCAACATTTCCCACCTCAAGGGAGACCACTAATTATGCCAGATTATGTGCCCTTTTGGTGGATGTTGGCTCTCAGGTCCTGAGGGAGACATTCGATAGAATGCGTCCGCGTGGACGTCTTGACACTGTTTTGGGAACACCACCAACATCTGACACCCTGAAATCACTTCTAAAGAAGAAAGTTGTAAACCCCTCACAATGGAGAAGTTTGTATCCTGCCATCAAATCTTCTGTTTCATCTGAGAAATTTGACATCACTCTGCTGATGGTGCTGCTTAGGAATATTTGTGGCCTGACTCCTCCGGCCGCTGGTTGGGATAAACTTCCAGCGCCTACAGATGTGAATTGTGAGGATGACTTGGCTCGCATCAAATGCTACAGAAACAATGTGTACGGTCATGCTGCTCAGGCGTCAGTTGACGATGCAAATTTTAGTAACTATTGGTTGGAAATCCGCGACACTCTGGTAAGACTGGGAGGAGCGGATTATGAAGCGGCTATTGATGTTCTTAAGTATGACTGCATGGACCCTGTCTTAGAAGAACAATACATAGAGGTGCTAAAGCAGTGGAAGGTGGACGAGGACAGCTTAAAGGACAAGCTAAATATCGTTGAGGCCAAAGTCGATAACGTTCAAGCATCAGTTAATAACGTTGAGGCCAAAGTAGATGACTTTCAAGCAGTAGTGGATAGAATGGAGACACACTTGGTAAAAACGCCAGGTAAGTGAAATGATAGGAGAAGAAGCCATAAACTAATTTGTCCAATTGCCTTTTTGACTCAAAATTGAAATAATCAAGTTCAAAAATTATTCTTCCTTGGAACACTTTACCGGGTTTCGCTGTAAATGCAATAAAGTGTTATCAAAGCCGTTTTTTTGTACTTTAAACTTAGGTACTTAATCACACTGCTATTCAAGCTATAAGCACAACTCAGCAACTTTGTGTATAACCTGTGTTCCTTTTTACCGCTTTTTTTTCTTTGAAATATCAATTTGTTTATTGTCATATGACATGTTCTTTTCTATATGTCCCTAGTCTTCACATCAAATATGGTGACAGAGTTTTGAATAAAGTGTGATTCACTATTAAAATAGTTTGGTCCAGAGTTCTTGTGGTCACTTCACATTATGCTTCAACGTCTGATAGGAAGTTCTAAGACGGCATTGATTGCTGCGGGCGTTTGAGTTTGATTCTCGACGTGTGTTAGTCGGACATTTTGCCTCGCTTTCGCGTGTTTGAAGAACATAGCTGACAGTAGTCCAGTTTTGAATTATATTACGGCTGAACAGTAAACATTAACGACACATTCATACAGGTTTAGCCTCGACGTGAAGTAACATATCATTCTGAAATTCTGGCAAGTAAGTGTTTGAAATTTGAATATACACAATAGACTGAGTAACAAACAGGTCTTTTTCTCGTTGGAATTTAAGGAATATATTACTTCAGATGGAGGCTGTAAAAAATGCATCTTCTCTTCTTTAATTCAGCGGTAATAGCGAACTCGAAAATGGACTATTGTAACCATGCTCAATGTGCCTGCCGATGATCTTTGCCAGGTTTAGGGGATAAATTATATAAAAAATGCAACGTAGGTTTTTCCTGAGGATGAAGGCTACCAATACGTGCAACCGTAACGGACTTTGTTTTTTCCCCAAAAATGATAGCCTGCGATTACAGACGCCCCAAATCGGTCCATGTCACCCTGGGGACGTGTCAGCTATTCTCGATGGACGATGACAGGATGCTGTATCCGCAGGCTACCAAAAAAAGAAAACAGGCAAAGTGTGCAGATCGAGTTTCATGTCAGTAAATCCTATATACGTGTGGCGATATCTAAGATCAATTTCTGTATAATGAAATGACAATATGATCACCTTCACCCATATTTCTGCTTTTATCAGCTGTTTAGTGCCCCTTGAGAAATCTCGTAACATCCTCAGTCATAACGTGAAAACAGCCGGCGGGTATCATGTTAAGGTCTAACTTCATTTTAAAGTTTGTCTAATTATACCTATCTTAATAAAAGTTTTATCTGTCGTATCAAATAAACACCAGGAGCCAAACACCTCGTGCATCCTACCACTTGATTCACCATATGGTCGGGTGGTATACCCTAGAAAAAAAGTCCTTCAATCGGATACCATTGGGACCAGAAAAAGTAGCCACTTAAGGAGATTAAAAATGGAATGTTTCTGTGTCCTGGGGACCATGACTAAATGTCCACGAGGAGGAGGGGTCGAAACTACTTTCCCGATCT
>OZ037995.1:22666144-22683644 GCA_964035705.1 Porites rus
GGACGCTCGGTCACTATATTTCGCGTTATACTTTCCAATAAAATGTTTTTAGGAGGTAAAATCATAGTTTGCATCAATTGCAGTGATTTTAAAACAGCTCAGAAGAGACCCTCAGTTGCTAAAAATGTTCCGACTTGAAAAAGTCAATAGTTTTCATCCGAAAACAGTAGTAAGCCACCTAAGTGAATTTTGCTACCCTATACTAGACTAAACTCCTCAAATTCCCCCTATCTTAGAGCAGTTGTTTTCCAGAAACTACTGAGGTCACTAGCACAGTCTAGCTAAATCAATACCCATCTGATTTTTTTTTTTTTTAATATTTTTGAGTGGCAAATTCCGGTTTCCCTAGTCTGGACTAAAATCTTCAACCAATTGACCAGTTTCCTGAAAACTGATACCCTGACCAGACCAAAGCTCTCTGATTTATATACCCTATCCCAGAGTAAACCTGCTGAAAACTTTCCCAGCGGCACATACCTACATAGCCCATATATGGCAGCACCGCCCCTCCTCTCCCCGGGAGTAAACGCGGGGTCGAGCAATTTTTTTTACAGAATGCTGTTTTAGCGTTAGGGTTAGGGTTTAGGGGGGTGTCAGTGAAACGCGGGGTCGGTGTCGTGGATGGAGCCGGAACCGGGGTCTTGGTCTATGTTTTTTTGTAAAGAATGCTGTTTTAGGGTTAGGGTTAAGGGAGATGAACAAATGTCGAATCGCCTGAAATCGGAAATCTGCCGGTGTGGAAAGAATCCGGGAAGAGTTTGCTTGTAGAATCGGAAATCCTGAACTTTGGAATTGTTTTTTCCGTTATTTATTTATTTATTTATTCATTTTTTGGATTTTTGGGATCAAGACCAACACGCTATCTTAACATCACGCTTCGATAAAACATTCAAGTATTTTGCACAACCTGTACGGGGTCCACAATTCAAAATCCGCAGTCCAATGGTTTATCTTTACGGTTGCAACCAACACGGGACATGCAGCGGTCTCCCAAATAAACGTTGCGGAACACTGTGGATTGTCTTAGTTGGTTCCAGACTCGTAAGGTAAGAGAGATTTTCTTCTTCTGGGTTTTATACGCCTTTTCAACATTGGGGGATGATCGGTAACTAGTCGAGTGACCCACACATTTCTACTTAACTAAGCTTACTTGCAAATTTTTCATGTTTCAGGCCAGTTTTTATCGCGCTCTGCCCAAAACTAGCCATAATTTTTTTTGACAGCTTTGATCCTTGTTTTACTCGCGAGTGTTGGGATGAGTCTAAATTTTTGTTTTTAACCTTAGGCTTATAAAGTTTTAACTACAGTCGACTCCCGATAACTCGAACCTTCAACGGAAATCGGAAAAAGTTCGAGTTATCGGGAGTTTGAAGCAAATAACCGGAAGTAAGGAAATAAGCAACTTGATGGGAAGGAAAGGCAATTAAGCAACAAGGTATACAGGAGTGGACACTGAATTTGAACTGGAATGACAAAAAAAGTAAAGACAAAGGATTACTCTGTTGTTTTGAAATAAATTCAATGTTTCAGACTTCACATGGAATGAGATTAAATCTGTTGAGTTCATGTCTGGTTCAATTCGTTGTTTCAAAGGTTAAATCCGGTTATTACAGACATAAATACCTGAAAAGTTTCTCAAAACTCGTTTCGTCAGTTCTGACTCCGACCCAAACGAGCACGGCGCTCACGAAGAAAAAAAGTCCTTGAAACAAAGTTTCGTTACTTGAAGGTGCCATTTCTTCTCAGAGGGATAACTTAGTATTTTTTTTTTCAAACTCTTTCTTTCCATTTTTGTCCGTTTAAAGTGTATTTTGAATTCGATGACACGAAATTATATTCCTGAATTTCAAGCCACGGATGACTTTTTCAAAACTTGAAATAATGTACTGAGGAGCAAAAATACTCCTCCCAGTACCCAATAAAATCATTATATGCACGCTCACCGGAAGTTAAAATGCTTTCCCTTATCGACGCATCCGTCTAAGAAATTGCTTCCCGTAATCGTGATTTGTTCGCACGCGTAGGAGAAACAATCAATGCCATCGTTGGAGAAACTTTCTTTGTGAGCGAATGGTTGTCGCAGGAAGCCCCGTGAGTAAAACTCTGCTAGATATTTGACAGTTAATATAAACTTCGTGTTTTATGTGATCAGTGCGATAACTCGTACGTTGACGGAACGGTTCCATCGTGATGAGAACATACTCATGTTAAGCTAGCCTGCGTAGCAAGCGTTTCCGTCTAGTTTCGGAGCAAAAAAAGACCGAGGAACGGGATTTTCGGTTTTGACCGCGCGAGAAATGAAACGAGAGCCACACCCCTCCCCGCTCTTTTACTTCCGCCATTTTTCGCGCGGTCTTTGACTCTTGTTCCTCGTTCTTTGCTCCTAAACCGCACAGAAACGCTTGCTACGCAGGCTAATGTTAAGCTCGTCGGTTTGTTGTTTATCATTCGCTATTTTAAATACCTTCGAAAATAAGAAAGGTATTATTAAAATTCTAGTTAATAATTCTGCCATCGATATTAATCAGATCGATGTGATCTTTTTTGCAATAATTGTAACTAGCGTCTATCATGAGCGATTTGCGAAGGGTGCTTCACGAACGTTTTGATCAGCTTGTTACTAATTTCCTATAAATATGGCATTTGCAGCTTATTTACTGGAAAATGCAACTTTGGTGCTGTCCCGGGGTAGAGTTTTTGTATGAACTGCTCATGACAACTGCGCGACAAATGCTCGGGGGAGATGGGAATGGTTAAAATTGACTGAGCTATTTTAAAAGAGAGGTTGTCTCAGAAGAAGGCGAGGGACTCTCGAGGGAGCGTGGATATGGGGCATTTTTATCATACGAAGTGCGCGTGGAATTAGATCGACAGTGCTGAACTGACCTCGACGCGGTGTCAAAAATGGTGTCAAAAGTTTAGGCACTGGCAACCACTCGTGTTCCAGAGAAAAAGGAAAGGGTTCAGTTGAAACCGACTGCTCCGTGTAAAAAATGAGCTTTTACTTGGGAAAACCCCCCAGAGAGAAGAGAGCTTAATTGTTTTCCCGTTCCCTACAATTTTGCTACACATAATTTGTTACATTTTTCTCCGAATTTAGATGGGGCTTTCTAGGAAAGAGAGAGCCTGGCCTATAAATGCATCACTGCGTACTGGCTATTAGAGTGCTGTTGGTTAACTTAACTTTTCGCTTTCACCGTAGATAAAGCTTTTTCGCTCCGTGGAACTGGTCAAGCTTGGTCAGTATTTGCGGGATACTTAAGGGCGAAACTAAACTCAGGTGAGAAATACCAAATAACTGCCAGTTTAACTTAATTAAGTCAAACGAAAAATCGATTCCATGAAATCGTGCTATGTTTATTTATGCAAAGTGCTGTACAGCCCCCAAAATGATCCCCATTTCTCTTCACGTTGACCCCTAAATGATCCCCAATTAATTTTAGGAGTGGAATGATATCCTAGAACTATGGATCGATTAAAATGCACAATATTAACTTAAGTTTCATTAACAATCTTCACTTGCCCACATTATTTAATGACATTAATTTGGGATTACACTTTGAACTGGATTAAACGAAAATGTTATTTAATACACCAAGTCTAGTATATTTTTAGTAACACCATGAACTGCAACTAATAACATCAAGAAACATAACATTTTTTATTAGCAGTACTTACGTGATCATAGCCCGCGTTACAGAGAAAACTGCATACAATTAGACGTTAAATTCTAAAAATGATGTTAAAACTGCATGGCTTGGATATTGTATTTTAAAAATGGTGCTTTAACACTTTTTAAAATTTTAAAATGATGTTGAACATGCAAAAGTAGGCTTAAAGGCGATTAGATGACAAAAGCGATAAAAAATCACATGAACTGTAGTGAAATGTTAAATGCGACTCAAGAACGTAAACGCTCCAACAGACTTGTAATAATTCCGTGACGGAATATCATTCCATTCCACTGTTCCAAGAATTAATTGGGGATCATTTCGGGGTCGGTATCATTTCGGAGTCGATTTGCGGATCATTCCAGGGTTGGGGATCATTTCGGGGTTGGGATCATTTCGGGGGCTGTACACTGCTCCCCCTGCCACTAGCTAACTGCATTTTACTAATGTTTCTTTGACTTATCCGAGGCTAGGCTGCACTTAGAAGTTTTAAAAAACTGCAAGAAGTGCTTTAGAGGAATTTACAAACTTTCGAACGATTTCTGACTTCATCTTGGCGCGGTTAGAGGGCAAACAGGCACACATTTACCGTCGTTCTTAGTGTATTTATACCGACTATATCCACTCGGATATTCAAAGTTGTTAATTTCTAAGCTTCATGATTCATCAACTCTAAAAGCGTGAGAAACATAGTTTGTAGGGCATTTTTTTAACATAAAATAAATATAGAAGATGCGCGAAACTGCATGAAAAGATCTGACCCACTTCCCTAAGGGTAGTACTCCGATTTATCAAGGTCTGGAATATTCCGCCTTCGCTCGTATTTTCATGACGTCGCAAAATAACTTGCCTTCTAAGCTATCACTTGCCCCCCTTCGATTGCATAGAGAAAGCCAGAACCGCTACACAGTCCCATATACAGTTCCCCTTTTAATTGTTTGCCACTTAGCACTCGGCCATCGTTTATGAAATACCGTAAAATTCCGAAAATAAGCCCCTCCATGTATAAGCCCCGCCTGAATATAAGCCCCCCAAAATCGTAACGCAAAAAACCCTCCGTTAAATCGTCCCTCTGAATATAAGCCTACCGGGGGGGTCGTTCTTGGAACTTGCCCTCGAATACAAAGTAAAACAAAGCAAAAATGGTAAATGTCCTTCCCACTACAAGCTAGCCCAATCGATTTTGAAACGCAAATTTCCCTCCGTAGATAAGCCCCTCCGAATATAAGCCCCTCCAGAAATAAACCCCTTAAAACAGGCCTTTGAAAAATATAAGCCCCGGGGCTTATTTTCGGAATTTTACGGTATCCCTATGAAAAAGACCGAAAGGCTAAGCTCATCATAATCTCAGTCTTGTTTAACAAACACTTAACTTCACTAACACTGCTTTTGACATGAATTCCGAGAGAGTAAGCGACTGATTGACAATGCTGCTTACCGCTTAACTCATTAAAATTGGCACAACAAGTCATCCAGGCATACTATCAGCTACGAAACAATTAAGCGCCATTTCAGTTCTATAGCTTATGCTATCTAATATTTCTTGGGATTCTCAACACTTACATTTTGTCTGGTTTAGCTTTCAGTTTTATCTGTTCTTTCTCGCTAGTATAAATTGAAAGGAACAAGAATTTTCCCTTTAAGTAGTTATTCACTGAGGGAAGCTTGCCATGCCTGACGAAATATGAGGCATGCAAAATCATGGAAGCTGTGCAAATTCATTGTTTTCCATTAGTCCTTACTGTTAAGATATCAACTGAACTCAATCATAAGATCAAGATGGCAACTGCCCCTCAGTCTGGTACAGCATATTTTTGTTATACTTCGATTATACTTAAATTGACAATATTTCTCGTTACACTCCTTGGTTAAATTATTTATCATAAATTAACTGTAACCCACATATGATAACCTCCTTGATCTTGCTTGGCTAAGCCTAAACAGGTTCTTTTTGTTTTTGTGGGTATTAAAGGGGCAAATTTCTGCCAGGATGTTTTCAATCCACTAGGTTCTTATTCGCGGGTGCTTACTGTATTTTCTTGCTGGTATGATTGAGTTATTGTTACTAAATGCTTTCGCTTTCGGCTCTATTGGGTTGCTATGGTGAGACAAAACTTTGACCTCAAATTGGTATCAGAAATATCTCAGTCCCTTTTTATCCCAGCCGCTGTTCGGGAAACAAGCCCGCGCTCGGAGAGGCGGAAATCGAGCCAACTTTTTTGGTTTAAAATCTATAGCTCCTTGGTGAGTACCTCATCAACTGCAAATTGCTTTAAAAAATTGACTTTGATTGAATGGAGGTCTTGGCTTATTCTGTTTTATATTTTGTTTTTACATCATCAATGCAAGGCAAGGCAAAGCGATGGGACGCGTAATCCCTTACACAAAAAAGGGTCTTAAACTATACTTTAGAAAATTTCCCAGTTTAGTCAAGTAAAAACATACCCCACTAGGGAGGAGAGGGGTTTCCCTTTCCACTTTTAGTTTTCTTTCTTTCCCGAATTCAGGCGAAGCCTTATGCGAGGTCCGTATACACAACTACTATCTGTACTTTTTATAAACCTTTCTTTCGTTGTAGCAATTACGGTAATACTTCTATTTGTAATTAAAGTTTGGCACCGTATTTCTTGAATATCAATATTGGCAACTCTCGAAGTCAAACTCTTTGGTTAAAATGTTTATCATAATATACCAGTAACCCACATTACCTAAACGGCGGTTCTTATATTTTTGGGTATTAAAGTGCCAATTTTCGCCAAAATTTTGTTCTTAAACTACAAGGTTCGCTAAGGTTCTTATTAGCGGGTAATTAGTGTATTCCAGTAAGCTTGAGAAGGATATTTTGCGTTGCAGTTATGTGCGCCATAATTTCTCTCGGATGATTGACAAAGCCTAAAAGCGTAGCTCTCGTTTAGTACTTCTCATACTGGCTGAAATTCACAACAACTGAAGAATGAATAAATAAATAATCACACACGGGAGTCTAATGCTCGGACGATAGTCCATTCCCCGTATTTAGAAGTAAAGCGAAGAACTTGTCTTGACCTGACTCTAAATTGTTTTAGAAAGCGATTATTTTTATGGGCATTCTTCGTTTTACACCATGTCAGTAATTTGGCTGTAGTTTGAAGGTTGCCGCTTACCCCTGGTCTGCAGTCTTCGTTACATACAGACCAGAGGGGAATTTTCGTTTCAAAATCTATTAATTTGGCATGTAATTAGCAGGGATGAACCAAATGCAACGTAACAGTTTCAGAGAAATTTTAGCGCTAAAACATCATCTAACTATGACAGTGTAGTAATGGACAGAAAGGTAGGAGAGAAACATCAGCTCTGCAATCAAACTACTTAGAACACAGCTCAAATAAAGGTGATTGTTTCCAGTGTCAAGTTTTGGTTCAGTCCTAGTTCCTTACTCGTTTCTAGAGTGACCAAATTCGATGAAGACATGGTAGTTGCTTCAGAAGAATTTGAAGGAGGCTGGGTGGGGATCTTTTTTTTAGCATGAGGGAAGTACGGGTGGAATCAGAGAGGGCGACACCTAAAAGCAATAAAATGGTGTCAAATTTTGCGTCCTAGATCGAGTTTCAGAGAAAAATACGATCAATCAATCAATCCGGCAATAACTTTATTAACGTGTGAATCTTCTAGCACATGACAAGTGGTGCACTAATCGGAGACTCTTGGGAATATTTGGGACACCCCCCCCCCCCCTCCCCGGGAAGAGGGTAATTGTTTGCCCATTGTCCCACCCCTGACACACGTAATCAGGAGGGCCTTGTAGGAATCAGCGCCGCTTGGATGCTTCACTGCATACTGTTAAAAGTGGTCACTATAAACTGTCGCTCTCGCTGTAGACAGCTTTCTGGCTCCGTGCAACTGGTTTTACACGCGAGATCTTCGCAGCAAGGGAAACTAAACTCAGGTGAGGCATATGCAAGTTTATGTAACATGAAATTGTGCTATGATGTAAGGTGTCTGAATGAACTGTGACACCTCTTCCACCGGCTTACCGCTTTTTGGTTAAAAATGTCTTGGCTAAGGCTGATGTTAGGAGTTTTAGAACATTACATAGTAAGTACATAGAACATAGCTATAGACTTGGAAAACTTTATAGAGTTTCGAATGATTTCTGACGACTGCAGGTCAAACGAAACGGGACCACATTTACAGTCTTTCAGTGCTGAAGTAGTTGTCATATTTACTCCTTGTTCCACTCGGATATACAAAACTGATATTTCCCAAAGGTACGAAGTTCGTAGCGGGCTCAATTCATATAAACTCTAATGTAAACAAAGTTACGTAGCTTCACGAAAAGATCTGATCCAACATCCCCCGCATAGTACTCCGATTTCTCACGATCTGCAATTTTTCTGGATACCTTCGTATTGGCATGATGCTGCAAATAACTTGCTGTGGAAGCAATTCTTTGCTCTAGGCCTCAGATCGATCTACGAATTCTAGAGCCGCTACACAGTTCAAACTTCCTTCCCCAAGCACTTCGCCATCGCGTGAAACCTCCGGGAAAGGTCCTTATGAAACTTAGAGAACTGAAGGCTAACTTTGTCAAGCATGCACCCGTTTTATTGACTCCAAATCTAACCACATAGTACTATGCTAATCATCACACCGATGGATATTTGTTTAACGCCTAGAATGTTCTTGTAAAAGGCGATAAAAAAATAAACGAAGCAACGCGAAAGACGAAATCATCAAATTATTTTTAGGATATAAACACTGCCACTTTAATTCCTTGTCTACGACCGCCTCCGATAGTAATTCAGAGAGACTAAGCCTTCATTTTTACAGAATTTTAGTTTGTTAAATATAATAATAGCAACATGATTTGCACAACTAGTCAAGCATATGAAAGTCGAAGTAAGACAACATATTTTGATTCCACTGATTTTGCTATCTTATATTTTTCGTTTCTGATCGATGATAACACTGTGTTGTTCGGTCAAGTGTTATGTTGTAACGTGTTCTTTCTTGCTGCTCTGAATGGTAACGAAGTAAGAATTTTTCTATAAGCAGCTATTTTTCCGGTGAGGAAAGCAAGCCTGATGACTAACGAAGTGTTGGAAAAATGCAAAATTCTCTAAGCTGTACAATCAGTATTGTTTTATCATCTACTGTTGATCTACCGAGATCCGCCAGTGAACCTTGTTCCTACCTTAGCCCCTGTTATCGCTACTGAGGAAGTTGTCAATACCGTTCCACAAAAGAAGCAAATGCGACTTAACTCGGCTTACATGAGTGGGATGCACCGACGAGCGTGCGGTGTACGTTGCCGTCATAACCAAATTTACCGGAATCCATGGGTTTCCGATTTATATAGCAATAGGGCTCTACGGAGCTACGCTATAATCTTTAACTCATATGGAATAATATATTTTATAATGGACTTGAGGCTGGAAAGTGGCAACTTCTTGCTTTATATACAACCCTGCAAAATGGCAATGCATTTGGGGTGGTCAGGATTGAAATCGTGTCGTGGATAATATAGCCAGGGCTAAAAGCGAAGCTCCCATTAATGAATTTATGATTTAAATCAAACAATAAACTTGTAATCAGGGGCACCCATCGAGAATATAGTTTAAAACCACTTAAACATAGCATTGCTGAACGTATTTTAGTATTTAAACGGTAGATATAGGCATATTTTTATCCCCTAAAAATTTTTCATCTGTTCGGATTTCTTAGCTGAAAGTCTAGTGATCCGAAAACTACAGGGATCAAAACTTACCTTTTCGAAAATTTCAGTCAGAAAAAAGGCTCCCGAAAATTCTAGGTGACCTTTTAAGGGTAAAAATCCGTTAAAAATGGGCAATTATACCATTTTTTAGATGTTAGAAAATCCTAGGAGAGGCAGGCAAGCAAGAAATTTTACAACAAATGTTCCGAAAATTCTAGATCTCAAATCGTCTTCCGAGCACATATTTTCCAAAAATTGTCGTTGGGTGCCCCTGTTGTAATCCACATATCAGTTAACTTAAGGGCACATATGTGATTTTTGAGGGAAAGCTAACTGGGAGCTAAGTGATTTTAGAGCGAAAAAAAAATCTTACATCGAGCTGATAGCCTTATATGTACACCCAAAAAATAGCAATCATCTTCGATTACATTTAAGAGCCGTAATGGATCTTGATCATAGTAGATTAGGCATGGAAAACAAATCAGGCCGAATTTTTTGCATTCGACTAGTTTACTTTACAAAATCTCGCCAACAAATCTGGGTGCGAAAACAACCTTTTATACTTTTTATACATCACATCTGAGGTGAAACAGTACTATGAGGCGCTGTTTTTATCATACAGACCTCAAGCAAAATGCAGTATTTCACAATTTTTCAAGACAAATTGCACTCATTCAATGTTCAGAACCACTGAACCATCGAAGCATGCGTGGGCTTTTAGCGAAACCGTTCAAAATATTTTCAAAATTAGCTATACGGCCAGCCGGTTCTCGCTTTTGGCAAGCGTCAAATTTGCGGTAAACTTTAAAAGACTTAAGCTTCAACATTAAAGAGAATTTAGTGTGTTTATTTTTTATTTAATTGTTTCATAACAATGTGTAATCAAGCGCTTGATATGCGCGGCATTTTCAATCCTCCTGCAAGCGATGTTTATGAAAGACTGACAACAAACGGCAAAGCGGTTAAAATTGCAAGAGACTACTAACAATCAATAAAAGGAATATAATTCGGTGAAACATTTACAGAGACAACAATTTTCATTCACGAAGACAAGTATTAAAGTGTCTCCTGATTCTTTAAGCTTAAAGCTTAATAACTATGTTTTAAGCGGCCTTTCCGGTGTTTACTGTTTTCAAAGATGAACTCGAGGCAAGAAAATCGCTCAAAGCTTTCTTTCTACAGCCAAAATTATAACTAAATACTCTTCGAAACGTTTTTTTCTTTCTATTTGCGGTAAGAAAATATCGACTAAAGGCTTTTTAAAGTTCTGTAACTTATAACCTCATACTAGGTCAGATCATTGTCTCAAATCTTAATGCAAACGTGCATAAACTAGCCTCAGAAAACTGGGCTCGACTTCTTGAAATTAGTAATAAACAAAAAAACAAACACAAATACAATAATTATTCAGGCTTACCATTCGAGATGCAGCTCCTGAAAGCTATCAAGTAAGGCCAGAATTGTGTATACTATTCTTATCCATGTTTATTCAAGCAATTATTGGGCTGAAAGAACTCAGAACTGTCAAGACTAGTTGATTTCCTTCTTGGCTTGATACTTTCAACGTTATAGTTTGCTATAGTTTGAGTTAGTTTAAATCAAGAGAGTACGATATTCGTTTGGTTCAGTCAGTATATACAGGTGTGATCGTTAAGTCGCTGAAGGCATTTTACAAACGGTTCAGAGATGCGGGCAGCTAATTTGGACAGCTGAGAGCCGAGACAAACTGCCATAAAACGCAAATAAAATTACAACAACAGTTTATTTGAAAAACATCATAATTTTGTGTCGTTATTGCTCGCCTATACGTACAGTACGTCATGTACGTCATTTTGTGAGTATAATTTCGGAAATCAGGAGCATAATTTGGGAATTCTGGCATAATTTTGGCATAATTTGGCAAAATTTCGAGCACTGCTAGTGGCATAATATGCCACTTTTAGGAGCACAATCCGCCAAGGCCTACCTCCGAATATAAGCCCCTCAAAGAGAGCCTTTGAAAAGTATAAGCCCCGGGGCTTATTCTAGGAATTTTACTGTATGTCCCAATATGAAAGCCAAAAAACAGAACGCACATGGGGCGCCCATGAAAAAAAAAGCAGGCTCCCCTTTGTCTAAACGGCGTTCCCACAGGTTCAAATATTACAACTAGTAGGTAGTTGTTAGTGTACTATTTCTTGTCCAGTCGAACTTGAATTAATTCTTTCTAATTCTCTTGAACGTCTTGACATTTGTGAATTGTTAATTGTAAATATTTTATTATCCACTCCCCTACGGCTTTTCAGGGATAATTTACAACACTGGTTGGGGGACTTTGCCATGCAGACTGCTTAGGTGCAGTTTACAAGTAATGAAGGAATGAGTAATGATGCCTCCATACATGAGTGTGACTTTTAAAGTTGTTCTCTCATCTTATGTGTTAAGACTCTCGTCTATGTGTGTAGTGACCATGCCGCAAGACTAATTCCTCTGAAATCATAGGTCGCCTTGCTGCTATTGAAGGGAGCTTAAGCAACGACGACGGCGACGGTGACGGTAACAAGAACGGCAAAAAGCAATAGGGTTAGATTGGCAAAAGCACAACTTTGCACGTGGGTCACGCTTTTTTGTGTGTTTCTTTAATTGCCCGCACTGCATGACTATAGCTTCGACGTAAAACTTCGTAATTTCACGTTTTATTGAGGAAGTGAACACAAGACATCCATTTTGTTATTCTTTTTGTGAACTTAGATACAGTCATTTAGAATTCAACTCCTTAAGAAATCACCACCATTTGACAGATTAAAATAGTTTGAATAAGAGTGGTGACGTTTGAAACAGTGCGAATTCACTTTTTGTGTGACGTTTTTGCTGCTGTTGCCGTCGTTGTTGCTTAAGCTCCCTAGTGTTCGAGCGTAGCCTTGAGAATTCTGATCAATTCTGTCTTTGGAGTTCATTTTGACAGATCTTTCGAATAGTTCCTTCTCTGGGTGGCAGAGGGTGGTCGATGGAAATCTAGCTCGTCTTGCAAAGTGTGCTCTTAAGTGAGGGTTTGTGTTTGTCCTTTTTCGTTCATTTTATCAAACTTTCATTATAGGAGAAACTTTCCATCTTTCCATGGCATCTGCAGCTCCGATGTTTCCTTCCACAAAGGAGAACACTAACTATGCCAGAGTATGCCGCCTTCTGGTTGATGTTGGTTCTCACGTCCTGAGAGTCACATTCGACAAAATCCGTCCGCCCGGAGGCCTTGACACTGTTTTGGGATCCCCTTCGATAACTGCTACATTGCAGTCACTTCGGCGCAAGAAAATCTTAAGTCCTTTACAATGGGGCAAGCTGTATCCTGCAATCAGATCTTCAGTATCGTCTGAGAAATTTGACATCACTTTGCTGATGGTCCTGCTGAGGAGTATTTGTGGCCTGACTCCTCCAGCCACTGGGTGGGATAAGCTTCCGCTGCCCACAGATTTGTCTTGTGAGGCTGATATCGCTCGCATCAAATTGTACAGAAATACAGTGTATGCCCACGCAACTCAGGCGTCGATTGACGATGTTACATTTGAAAATTACTGGAAGAATATCCGCGATATGCTAGTGAGACTAGGAGGAGCATCTTATGAAGCGGCTATTGATGGACTTAGGTATGATTGCTTGGAACCTGACATGGAAGAACACTACGAACAGCTTCTAAAGCAGTGGAAGCTGGACGACGATAACATAAAAGTCCAGCTAGAAGAACTTAAGGCATCAGTAGATAAAATTGAGAAGCAATTCCAGCTGACGTCAGGTAAGTGAAATAAAAAGGGAGCCCTAATTCTATTACGCATGTTGTTGGTTTATGGTCAAATTCCCGTTTGACTGACACCCTTGAGAACAGAAAGTATCCGGTAAGAGAAGTCGATAAAATAATGCAGTGGTTGTTTTTGGGTAAGGCCACCACGACTAAGTGTCCAGGTTTGGGTAAGTTTTAATAGATTGTGTTCGCCAAAGTAGCATAACACTCCAAAGAATACTTTTCTGAATTAATATGTCAATATTTGCGCGGAAAATGCAGAAATTATGTTGGTTAGTTTTTTTTTTAACTTTGTTTAAGAAAAGCCACAACAACTATGAGACATTTCGGTCGTGAACATAAAAGCACTTGTAGTCAAACGACCAATTTGTTTTGTATAAAGCAGAGTCACTACCTGTGGGACTTAGGCTTCTCGGCCTTCTAGGTCCCATCAATACCACGTGGCAAAATGCAGGCAAATTCCAACACTTCACTGCAAAAACGATTTTTGTCTCTCCAATGAGGTTGTTGTGTAGTATATTCACACGCTCTTTGTGACTTAGTTTTTCGCTTCTTTCTCAGAAGAAACGAACAAGAGCATAACCAGAAGTGAGTTACCGGAAAAAGAGCCAAATATTTATGGCCGCACGAAGGAGATTGAAATCATTGTTAACACCCTCTTGGGGAAAAGTGGGGAAAATGTAGCAGGCGTCCTTGTCAGTGGAACCGCTGGAGTGGGAAAGTCTACGGTTGCCATTCAAGCTGGGTATCGGCTAAAGAACGAGTTTAAAGCCATTGTGAAGTTTTGTTCTTTGAGAGGCTCATACAAAGGGGGAAGTGAAGATGACGGCGTGGTGAGAGAAATTCTGAATGTGTGTGGCAATCAACAAGTCAGTGAGTATCCAAGGCATGTTTTACTCACCTGGTGCAGGCAGCTTGAAAATGAATTGATACTTATTGTTGATAACGTGGAAGATGCAATAGAGGGTCCAGATAAGTACCATTTTTTGAAGTTATTGAGTGAAATGAGGATGCGTTCAGATTGTAAAATAAAGTTCCTAATAACCTCGAGTTCAGACATTGAAACTGCCGGAATGGTTTCAGAAATCCCACTCCTTAAAATAGTGCTGGGTCCTTTGGGTGTTGAGGAAAGCATAGAAGTTCTTAAGAATGCAGCTAATTTGACGTCTGATACTGGTGCTGACACTCAAGTAAAGTTGCGCAAAATAGCTGAACTTTGTGAGAAAAATCCCCTTGCACTTCGACTTGCTGGCCCTCTCCTTGCAGAGGAATCTGAATACACTTTTAAAGGACTTCAACAACAGCTTGAGCAGAACCCAACAAGAACTCTTGGCATTATGCCAATGATGGAAATAGCTTTTGAAAAGCTGGATGAATCTTTGAAACGTTCGTTGGTGTATCTGTCAGTATTTCCTCAGTCTTTCAAAAGAGATGCAGCAGAAGCAATACTTGGTGATAACTGTGCTGAAGCTTTAACAAATTTAAAGAAAAGGTGTTTGATCCAGAAGCAAGGTGACCGATATCTAATTCACCTATTGATCAGAAGTTATGCAAAGCAGGTCGGCGTACAAAGAGATGAATTTGGCCAAATTCTAACTGATGGCAAACAGTATTACCACAGACACTTTTTGTCACTGGTTTTGAGAGATGCAAAGAAATATTGGGGAAAGGACACATGTCAAGAATCTTTGACGTTATTCAATGAGGAAAGAGTTAATCTGGAATCCACTCTAAGGGAAGTAGCTTGCGGTCAAACGAAAGTCGAAAACTGCAAGGAACTTAAAGATGTAGTAGACGCCTGTGGTCAGGTAGCACCATACATTGAAGACTGTGTGCCGTTTAAGCTTTATGATGACTTTCTTAATGGCCTGCTTCAGTTTTCTCGAATTCAAGGTAGTACAACCAAACAAGTAGAGATTTTGTGCCTTCTCTACGATGAATCAAGGAGGCATGGTGGGGACATGGTGAAATCAAAAGAGCTCATTGATCAAGCCATCAAATTGCATAACAGTAATCTGCCTGCTTTTGAACAGAACAGCATGTCTGAAGCGTTTTATTTGAGCCATTATGGAAGATATCTATCACAGGAGTTACAACAAAGAGTGAAAGCACAACCTCTCTTAGAAAAGGTGATCTCAATTGTTGAAAATGAGGTTGTTCAACATGCCTCTACATTTGATATAGGTAGAGTGCTCTGTCAGATGGGACACAATGCACGGCTTGGAGAAAAAAGAGACCAGAAGGCTCAAGCCTACTTCCAAAGAGCCCTACACTTTCGTCAGTCCCGTTTTGGAGTGCACGTTCTTACTGCACTTGCACACAAAGACATTGCTGGTTTCTATGTGTCTACCAAAGATTTCGGTGAAGCAGAAAAAAACTACGAGGCAGCAGTTCAAATTTTTGAAGATATGGGAATGATGAAACAAAAAGAGGCAGTTCCAACCTTTAAAAACTTTGGAAGATGTTATGTAAGGTGTAGAAAGTATGACCAAGCTCGACGAAAATTTGAGATGGGGAGTGAAGTTGCTGAGAACACTATCGAGGGAAATCACAAGTGGAAAGTTGAGATCAACACTAATTTGGCACTAATTCTGTACAGGGATTATCCACAGGAAATCCGTAAAGCGAAGAAAATTGCCAAGAATGTTTTTGACATGGCTAAAGAACTTAAAATGGAGAACTGGCCTCAGAGCGAGGAACTTAAGAAGTTTTACGAAAAGAATTAGACACATAGTAGACACTAAGGACCTTAAGATGTGAAAACATAAAGCATAAGTTTTTTCTTTGTTAAAAACCCCAATATAAATGATATACTCCCTTGTTTCGGCGAATAAACGATGATCCGGAGACTGATGATTGTATATTTGCTGCAGCTGAGTGCTCGCATAGCGTCAATCAACTATACCACTTATACAAGTAGAGAGTGGATTACACGGTGGCGCCTCGATATAACAAACCTATATATAACGAAGTCCTCGGTTAAACGAAAGATTTTCTTTTACCCCAGTAATAAATATATAAAGAAAGAATCTCGATATAACGAAATCTCGTCATAGCGAACACATTTTGCCAGTCCCTATACCCCTTCATTATAACGAGGTTCCACTGTGACATTAAATAAAGCCATGTAGATAAATGTTACAAGCTCGACAACTCGACTATTAGCAACTGTATTAGACTATTTATTAAAAGAAGAAAATTATATGCCTTAACCGATTCTAGAATTAGGTTTCCCACCACTTTCTAGCCCATAATTTGGAAAAAACTGCCAGTTAGAAAGTCAACTTAGTCAAAACTGAATCAACTTAATTTGCCAGCGGCTATTTTTATTTATTGAAATACAAGTACCATGTGAGCTTCGCGCGTTTCGCAGCCAAAAAATTATCATTGGTTGGTGTTTATATAATAAATAGTACAGTACATGGTCGCTTCTCTCGAAAGACCATTGAAGCCCTTGTGATAAGAAGCCTGTTTATATCACCTACGCCAAGAAAGGATTGCCATGCATCGTGTATCAAATAAACAAAAACAGTTACCAGGAGCCCATCAAATGATGGGCCCCTGACCTCAGCTAACTCTCTGACCAGTTGGTCAGTGCAGAAGTGGCCTAAAATTACGTAATCTAACTCAAGTTTGCTATTAAAGCGCTACAGACAAACAAGGGGAGTCTGGGTGCCCGCTATGGTTAGCCGCACAGTAACAAGGCACACTATCGACAGAGATCAGGGCAGACTGTGAATTTAAGGGGAGGCACAGCTTTAATTGTCTAAAGCAGTTAAGTGGCGTACTGGTTCAGAGAGAAAGCAGCTCCATGGTAGATCTCTTAGGGATACGTGTAATTTTAAAAGTAATGGGTGCAAAGACCTCTTCTGATCTGGGCAAAGACCATTAATTTTGAAGTAGCTGTATCCAAAGATTGGAATTCACTGCCAAGGCAAATTAAGAAAATAACTGTTTTATCTCGCTTTAAGAGCGAACTATACTTTACTGATTTTGAGAAAAAAACCGACTGCAAAGGACGTTGTGAATCTATAAATTTAATTAATCAATATTATACCAACTTATTTAATTAGATTTTGTCATATTTTACGATGCTTGTATGTTATTTAGCTAGATATTTTACGATGCTTGTATATTATTTAGCTATACTGGAAATCTTGTTAAGACCAGCGTTTTCTAATACTGAAAGATTTTTCTAGTAAAAAGCGCTCTTTTTGGGGGGACGCCTGGTCACTAGATTTCGCGTCATACTTCGCAATCAAGAGAAAATGATCTAGCTCATTCTCTCCTTTTCGCAATAAAATGTTTTTTGGAGGTAAAATGATAATTTACATCAATTGCAGTGATTAACAGCTCAGT
>OZ037995.1:22688644-22696144 GCA_964035705.1 Porites rus
CAAGCGTACCCCCCCAAAATTTGAAAAAATGAATCCGTTAGTCGTTCCCGTAACTGGTGTCAAATTCAAATCGGCATTCCTCTATGCATAATGAGCAGTGCATATTTAAAGAGAACTTCTCTGCATTTGGTGAGATTGAAAGTCTTTGAATGGATTAAATGTCTTAGAAGACATTTACATCAAATTCAGGGAAACGGAGCTGGTAGAAATTTCGTAACTGAATCGCGTGTGAATTCACGGCTCATTATGCGTGCAAGAATGCACACAGAGATGAATCTGAAATCTACAACTACCAACGGTTCAACTTTCGAATAATAAATACATTAATGGGATCTTGGGAGGTATGCTTGACCTGGCTTGACTGTAATCAGAGATCTTATATCTGGATTTTGGACCGACATTGCGAGAAAATGTTCGGCTAGCCTGTACACAGACGCCAGAGCTATTTTTCGACCTACACATGCCTTTTCAACTGTCAGCAAAAGAACAAAAAAATAATCTATGCAAATGTATACCGGAACATGATTAACGACGGCGATTCACAGACGTCTCTTCTCCTGATTTTTCCTGAAGGAGAGGGGACGTCTGTACACAGGCTAGCACGAGGTTCAAGTTAGTGAGGGTTCGAGTTATCGGGAGTCAACACTGCATTCATGCCAGCGGATTACCGGGAGTCACGCAGAGTTCTCCTGTGCGGATCACTATCAAAAATCACACTCCAGGATAAAAATTAATCGACCTTTGAGCTTTTCTGTGGCTTATTTTTTGTAAAATTTAGCCCATTTTATTACAAATTCAAAGTACCATTTCAGTGAAAGTTTTACACGTTCTTCATCACAAGACTAGGATGTTATTATTTGGGGACTGGCTTGATGTGTGTTTATCTGAGGGGGAGGGGTACTGCAAAAAAGACGTACCAGTCCCCAGATTTTAAATCTTCCGGGGTTTGTATCTTAAGAAAAACTTGAGTTTCTGATTTCAATGTCCATATTCCTTATAATCTTGGTAGGATACTTTAGGGGCATTTGGTTGTGGGTGTGCAGCCATGTCCCTACCCCATTTCAGACAAATTTTTTTTACCCTATTTCAACCCAAAACTTCTCTTCACTGCAGAGGCACTCGATCAACTGGTATTCCAAAAATAAAATAATATTTTGAAAAAAAAATAGTAAGCATGTTTTCTTTTCCCCTCATCCCAGCACTTGGCAAGGGTAACCCTAATGCCAGGGTAATCCTCTCTGCCTTCTAAACATTTCCGATAAAAATAAATAAGAAGAAATGTGTAAGTGCTAGTCAGAGTAACCCTCTTGCTAGGATAAACCTAGTACTAGGCTATCGTCCTTCCTTGGAATCAGGCCCTTGAGCTTGTCAATGATAATGTTGGCCTGACTTAATTTAAATTTTTGTGATGGTTTTTCTCTCATCATTAATCTGTTCCATGGCCAACACCAAAAACATATTTTTTTCTAAATAGTTAACTTTACACAAGTGACAGAAATTATAGCCGTTTTTTGTTTATAAAATAATGAAAGGGTTTTCTATTTTTCAAGCAAAATATGATTAGCGGCTACTGGTAATTTATTAATATGTGCAGGAAAATACATGGGCTAGTCAACTTAAGTATTACCCAGTACTTCTGATTGGTGAAGACAGCTTTGGTGCATGATTTTTAACCAATCACAGTGGTATACATGTAGCTTAGGACCAAGGTGTGCAAATATTAATCAGTACAAATTAAGGGTTAATCTCTGTGACAACTCATAATGGTATGTTTGGATTTAACCCAGGATTAGTACTTTCTTAAGTCACTGTTGTGACGTAGGAATGGGCTGAGATTAAATTAGTAATTGATCAACACAAATAATCATATTGTTCAGTGATAACTGACTGGACAGTTTGCAGCATCGATTTTTATGCCGCTTAAGGTTTTGAAGAATCAGTGATGGATTATAATCGATGTGAATCATACAATTTTTGGCATTCAGTTTCACTATAAAATTAACTAAACTAAAAATCATTTTCCCTCTGATATTTTTGTTAGGCTCAGCGAAAATAAACCTTCAAGAAGCAGGTTTTCTGTTATGGAAGGTGGAACTGTGAAGGTGTTTGTGTATGGCACTTTGAAAAAAGGATTTGCAAATCACTATCTAATGCAGGATGGCTTGCATGGAGTGGCCAGGTTTCTAACAAAAGGTCAGACAAAGGAAGCTTATCCACTGGTTGTTGGAACAGATGCAGGTATTCCATTTCTGCTACCTTTGGAAGGCAAGGGAAAGGTACCACTATAAAAATTGAATTATTTTTATTTTACTTCTACATGAGAAATTTCTGCAATTTGATTGGCTTAGAGCAGTGGTATTTCAGCTGCAGGTAGTAGTATAAACGAATAATAGCATTATTGGCCATGATATTAGGCATAAATACCACTCGAGATATTTCAAAATTGCCTCAAATTTCACACACCTAACGACTCGTGAAATTACGTATAACAATTTCGAAATATCACTTGTCGTATTTATGCCAACTACTACATGAGAAATTTCTGCAATTTGATTGGCTTAGAGCAGTGGTATTTCAGCTTAATTTGAAATACCTACATGTGAAAATTACAGAACTTTTGTGGGTAGTAGTATAAACAAATAATAGTATGATTTTTAGTGACATTTGGCATAAATACCACTCATGATATTTCAAAATTGTCTCAAATTTCACTTGCCTGTTCTCAGTGTGCTGGACGAATTAGAAGGACATCCAAAATGGTACAAGCGTACATTGTGTGAAATAATAGCAACTGAAAAAGTACCTGGAATTGATGCAGGAGATGTTGTTCAGTGCTCTGCGTACTTTTTAACCAACTTTGCACAAACATTTCTTTCCCAAGAGTTTCGTAGTGAGTATACAGTGCAAGAACATAACCTTACATATACTGAAAATAGCAACAGAAACAAGTATTGTGATGTTAAATCACAGTCTCAAGAAAACTAGCAATAAATGTTTTTAAATGAATATTCAGTTGAACCTGCTTTGATCTGTTGTTTATTTGAAGTTTGTAATGTTAACATATACAAAGATAAAAGTTTTTTAACAGTTTTACTGAAAATACTAGTTAATAATAGTTAAATGCTTGTTTCAGGGGTGTGTGGAATAAAGTCCAAAGCAACTCCTGGTCCAATTGAGGGTCATAATTATTCTTTCCTTGATTTACAAGCATATAGAACTAAAATTGGAAGGAAGCATTATGCACTTTATCAGAAGTCACTTTGGGATTTATTCCTGACCAGGTAACCTTTCACTTTTTACTGGAGAGAAGGCATTAGTGAAATGTGAAATGGCGAGGAAAAAAAATAAGTACGCATATTTAGTGGTCAGAAGAATTCACAAGCTCAACTCTTATGTTAAATAAAAGGTCCCTAACAGACTGTATACACTCAAAAAAGATAAAATTAAAGATCTTCAGTAGAACACATAATAAATTTAATCATGTTGCATGTACATGCTAACAACGGTAACACCTATTAGCAGGCAATTACAAGTAAGATACAAATAAAACACTGCAGATAAAATGTTCAGCCCTTTCACACTTTTTAATAATCAGCACTTGCTTAAAACAACATACATTTTATATGCCTTTTGCATTATCACAGTCACTTAGCTTTTGAAGCTCAACAGCTCAAAACTGTTTTCTCACATGTAATATGTTTCCCTTTTGAAGAATAAATAATACTGAAAAGGAGAGACCAGGCTACATTTTGTTTACTTTTTTGCATGTACGTGTAAAGATTTGGCACTCTTCTGTAGAAACCTTAAGCACAACAGGAGGATAAAATAATGTGGAATCTAGCCTCTACTATGCAAGAATATTAACTTGACAGACACAGTATACATTGCAACAAGTTTTATGACTAAGTTAATGTTTGTTTCAGTTTCGCTCAACCCTCTCAAAACTGGATCAACATGATTGAAGTTCAACTCAATACAATTTGAACTCCAATACACATCCATAAACAAACTGACACAGACCAAAGAACAGCCTCAGAATCCATACACAGTCTGTACAGGAGACTTTGGTCCATACACACTTCAACATTTTTTGTCACTAACTTGGATCAAAAAACTCTCTAATATTGTCTAAGCAATAACTGTTTATTCTCAAACCAAGTCAGACACTCCTTATTTTCACACACAAAAACTGTTAATATTAAAATTTATCATTACAAAGGACATTTAATACTGGTATGAACGATTTTCTACATATAAAAATGAACCTCTTTATGGTCTGTACTTGTAAATTGTGGGGCTGTTCTTTTAGACTGTTCAAGTTTGACCATCTTAGACAACCCTTGCACTCCAGTACAACCACAGAGAGCACAGGGAATGAGTGAAATAATTTTCAACACAAGAAGATAATTTTCGTATCTCTGAGGGGCCATGAAATGTTTTACTTAAAGTATAAACACCAATGAAATACCAAACCATTTCTGTGAAAGGTGCAATTTATTATGTAACCATAGCAGCGGTGATCTTTTCATGCGTGAAGATATCATGATTTTGCATGAAAGCTCACCGTCCTGGTACTTCATTTGCGTTTATATAATAAAAATATTTACCTAACTCTTTAACTACCTGCTTACTAAGTTCTGTATGGTGAGACAGGTCGAGAGGCATTTTTTGTGCTCGACACATAACTATAAATCGCTTTCTCCAAAAGTTCTGCCCTCTTCATTTCTTCATCATGAATTCTTTTGATGTCATTTTCTTTGGCTCTCAGTTGCTCATTTAACAGCTCCAACTGATTATCTTTCAATGAGATACCATGCTTGTGTTTTCGGGAATAATAAGAGATTTTATCCTCTAAGTCAGAAATCTTGTCCCTTAGCTCAGCCTGTGTTTTTCTCTCTGAATCAAGTTCGATTCTTGATCGACTAACTTCATTCCTATAATCTGCATCCCTGTGCTCTAGCTGTTGTTTAAGTGTTTCCAGTTGCCTCTTAGAAGCTTCATTATCTCTGTTTGCTGTGTTAAGCTGTGACTGCAAATCTGTGATTTGTGCCAGCTGTTTTGTACTCTGTATTTGTAGCTCATTCTGCGCTATTTGAACTTGGGAAATATGTTCATCATATTGCCTTGACCGAGTTATTTCCTCCTGCTTTAATCTTGTTTTGGTATTCCCTAGTTCCTCATCTGATGTCAATTTTAGAGAGACTAACTGAGATTTCAAGCTGCTTATTTCCTCTTCAAAAGCAGTCTTATCTTCCTCTAACTTCTCCACTTTCTCCCTTGAAGCTTCTCGATATTCTAAAGCCTTTTGCTGCAGTTGATTCAGTTCTTTTAGCAGCCTGTTTAGCAGACAATTTTCGAGGTGTTTCATCTGGTGATGATGATGAAACACTGTGTTGAATGCTTGATATTACTTCTCAAACAAAATGATTTTACCACCTGAGAAATTAAGGATGCAAAAATGAGCAGTTTTTCATCTGATTTCCAAACACTCATTCAACAATAATTTGCTTTTTATTTTCTTTACAAATTATCAATGAGTTTGAGAAAAAGTTAAAAACAACAGCAACAAGTCAAGAAAACTCTGTGCAAATATCATCAGTGTTTGACTCTGACAATAACTTCAGCCAAGGTTGTGGAAACATTGATGTAACTTTCACGACTAAATAGTACTGTTCTTGGCTACACTCAACCAGACAACAGGTAATTATAAATAAAATAAAATCATAATAATTATGATTGTTCTGTGCACAATGACCTTGAACAAATGGATTCATACCTCTTGTTGTTTGAGTTCCTGAGCCATTTCTAATTCTCTTGTTAAAGCTTCAGTCTTTTGCCTGTGCTCCTCAAATGTTACCTGTCTGTCACTGTTCTGTTGAATGGCAACAGACAAAGCATTGACAATATCATGAGGAATGTTGTTACCTGCAAAAGATAAATGTCATAAAATTAATATTATGTTAACTATGAATTACTATAAAATTATATGAATTACTAAATTTTGCCAAAAGGGGAATAAAGTGATCCTATTCTGTGAAAAAAATAAATAAATAAAAACTCAGAGTTCAGTCTCCTTACATTGTCAAGCATCCCTTCTGAAAGAATTGCAGCTAAAAAAAATGGTACAGTCGAAATGCTCTTAATAGACACCCACTTAATATGGACATCTCATCATTACAGACAGTTTGCAGTGTCCTTGCGCAAAGCCCGTACATTTTTTCTAAATTCAACCTGATTAATACTGACACCAGTTTATGTGGACAAAGGACACTTGTTTCGTGCCCAATGAACAGATTCTCATAGAAACTCAACCTTGCTAATGCGGACACTGTGTGCTGTAATAAATTTGACAATGCTTATGTCCTTTTAATATATTTCTTTAGTATTTTGTTATATTAAAAGGAGCATTTTTTACGTAAATAACATGACCTGCTTAATACGCACAGCCCATTAATTTTGACACTTTCTATGGCCCCCTTAGTGTCCGTAATAACGGAGTTTGACTCACTGTATAGTGCAGGGTGCAAAGAAAGTCAGTTTTACAGCCTGCCATTCGTGCAAGCTGTAGCTAGCATGTACTAGCCCACAATTCATTTCAACTAGCCCCAAAACCCTCTTTGATTAGCAGGATTGATTACAATCCTTCTGTAATTTAAATTTCCCCAAAAATGGCACTTGCCCATTGGGCGGGGGGGGGGGGTACATTAGGAATTTCTGGGTGGGGATGTGCCGCTGGGACCCTGGAACCCTTAACCTATACCTATACCCATACCAGAACTAGTTCAGCTGAATTTTGCTACCCTATTGACTATTTTCCAATTCCCCATAATACACTCTGTCTGCCCCCCAAATTTTGCATAACTTATTGTCTTAAAATGCTCTTGGGAAAATGCAATACTCCCAGGAGCATTTAAAAACAATGGTTTATGCAAAATTTGGGGGGCAAACAGAGTGTATTATGGGGAATTGGAAAATAGAGAATACTAGAGTAAACTCCCCAAATCCCCCCTATCCTTCACTAGCACAGTCTAGCCAAAACAAAACCTTATAGCACAATCCCTAGTCTAGATAAAATCTTCAACTAACTGATCAGTTTCCTGAAAATTGATACCCTATTCTAGACCCAAACGCTCTGATTTATATACCCTGTCCTAGAGTAAACTGCTTGAAAACCATACCCTTCACATACCTATATAGCCCATATATGGCAGTACCCCCCCAGGCCGTCAGGCAAGTTAAGAATAAAAATCACTAGCCCAATAGCAAAATCCACTAGCCCTGGGCTATTGGACACGACTTTCTTTGTAAGCTGACAGTGACACCTGGCTGCTAATACCGGTGGTGGTAGAGGGGAGTGGTGTATAATTCCCTGTACATGTCAAGGCTGGTGCCCGGTTGCCAGAGGCTCCTACTATTTGCTTGCGGGCGGCTAAAATTTAAAACAAGGAGCCCACACGGACGCCTAAACGATTCTTATGGCAATAGCCTCTATGCCTACTT
>OZ037995.1:22706144-22871144 GCA_964035705.1 Porites rus
TTCGTAAACTATGTTCCCAAGACAAGTTAAGCTTTTTTTACGGAAGTAGAAAAGCAGGATACGTAAATAGTAATTTCGTGCTGTGTAGTGTCAGCGTGCTAGAGAGCAAATATATGCGGAAGCAGGGCTCACTGTGCAGGGAAAAGGATAAATAACAATATATGTAATTTCCCTGCTGTACAGTCATCCTCGTTTCTTTATAATTTACATTCAAAAGACTGGAAAGCTATATTTAAAGGGATTTAATTGGCTGGCGGGACAGTTAAAAATAATTTTCATGTAACTTATATAAGTTGTTAGTCATAACTAAATAAACACAGAGGCCGGTTGTGTTACAGTGTGTATACATGTATAGAAAGACATCTTCAATTTTGTTACTTTGTCTTTATCACGTTCCATGAAATGTCTGAAATGTGCTATCAGTGGCAGTTGGTAACGGGGAGACAATTTACCACAGGCGTGCAGGGAGTATGAGACATGCAGACGGTCAGATAAACGAGGTAGACATTGTTGTGATATGCCCTAACGGATTCTCTATCCCTAAACTAGAATTTTAGAAGACTTAAAGTTTAGGGATATAGGATCTGTTAAAGCATTTCACAACAATGCCTCCTCGCCAGTGACCTCCCTCGACACCCTTGGTAAATTAGTAAAGTAATGCGGGCTGGTCAGGCGGTTGGTTGTGATTCCTCGACTAAACGTCGCGCCAGCCCCCGCGCTGTAGAAGCAAATTACCAGCATGTTTGAAATTGTTTTGTGATGATGATGCGAAATAACTGAGGATGTCACTTCTGCTTCTTAATATCTAAAACACTTGCGACATCAGTTGAGACTGACGTTAGCGGCATAAACGGCTTCCTTTTGTACCACGTTGACTTGTTGTACACTTCCATTATATCTTGAAAAAAAATGAAGGAAAATAAATAGTTTTCTGAGAATTATTTCCCTCTCCTGACAGTTTTTATCCGTTAACTTTCTGATTTAAGAAATCGTCAACTTGAATCTGACGTTTACCGTTTGCCGAAAAATTGAATCTAAATCGTCTTTCTATCAACAAATCATTTTCTCGCCACTGGAAAGGTCTTTGATAACCCACTTGAAAATGGAAGGGCCTGTCTTCAAAATGACGCGTTCACCAACTTAATTGTTTGCCACTTTTTTGTTTTTGCCGGTAAAAAAATATATATATATATATATGTGTGTGTGTGTGTGTGTGTGTGTGTGTGTGTGTGTGTGTGTGTGTGCCTGCCCATCCGTAATTACGAGGACCATTATGTGTTTACACACCAGCGTTGTGAGGACCACCGTAGTTGTGAGGACCGATACCTGGTCCCCGTAAATATTATTGTCCTAATCGGCTTAAATCGTCAAATAACGTTACGCCGAACAACTTTTGCAGTGGTCCTCATAACGCAGGTTTAGGTCGTGGTCCCCGTAAACCACCCAACACGGGTTTCCAATTCTGCTTCGGTTTAATAACGATCCAATTGCTTCCATTGGAGCATTGTATTTAAAGGATAACAGTCATTGTGCATTTTTGGTTGAAAACGTTTTTAATCGCGTTTACACTCCTCCTTAATTTTTGACCATACACGCCATATCGCGGTCCTCGCAAAGTTGGTGTGCAAACAAATAAATCCCGATTTAGACTCAGATTTATTTCAGCAGAATGTAGACAAGATTTGATACACTATGTGGTTTTTTAATTTTTTTTGGCAGAATATTTGTTATCATCGATGACAAGAGTTTGGACATGCCACTGGATAGCAGGCTAATCGATACGATCATTGATCTGATAAGGTTACGACAAAGAAGCATTCCATAAACCATAAAATACACAAGTAAATTATAGTAATACATTTTATTTTTTCGTTACTATTTTCTAGAACACACCAGCTAAGGCGCTTTAAAATAGATACATCAAATAAAATTAATAGATATAATAATACTGTGGAACCCCGTCGAACAACCACTTTGTTGGCGGCCTTTTTAAGGATTACGCAATATGAGACCACGCGTATTAATGATTAATGAATTCTCACACTGAGCTCATGCTGCCTGTGGGCAAAGCGGGCCAGGGGCCCGTTTCTCGAAAGTCCTTGTAAATTTTCGGGTCTGAAAATGGGAGCGCGGGTCCTGGCTAGCAAGCTACTCCATTTTGTTCCATTAACTGATGGTTTTATCATGTAAGATGCAAAACTATTGAAACCTCGATCTATATTAATAATAATTATCGGGACTTTCGAGAAACGGGCCCCAGCCCCGCTAACCAGGCTACCTAAATTCCAAACGAAGTGTATCTCCAACCACGATCTAAGACACAATGGGCCTCTAATTAGGAGTCTATTTAACTGCACAATTAATTTTGTTTGGAAAGGTCACTTCTTTACAACAATAACCTATTAATTAATTCAGCCACCTATGACCTCAGCGACAGCATAACAATGTCACAGGTCTCCTTGCCAACGGAAGTAAATAAAATAAGGTAAAAGTTGAACAAGGTCCAACTTCTACGTTTACACGCAACCTTCCATATATCGCCTCCCTTTAACTGAAGGGCGCAAAATTTACATCCGTAGAAATTACGCGAAATCCACTTTAAAAATATAATATTTTTTTCTTATGTTCACGTGGTCGTGAAACGACGGTACAACCGGCGACAACATTGTTGAGACATTGAGCCTAAATAGGGTAACTTTATAGAAGAAGAGAATGCACACCCCTCCTCTGACTCCTCTATTCAAAGTTGGGGTGTTTGTGGTTTTCTACAGGTAGCTCGAACATCGGCACAACATTGCATAGAAGAGATGGGGAGAAAATGCTATAATTATTTCCTCTTGCTGAAGTCAGTAAAAACGTAAAAAAGCCCAGTTAAGGGGGAAGTGTCTCAACCCATTTTGTTGCCGATTGGTAGAAAAATATATCAAAAACCGTGAAGCACGCACAAAATTGCCGTTTTGCAAATCTAAAGGCAACGTTTATACGGCAACGGACAAATTTTTGCCCGGCTGAAAAATTTGACCAGACACTTCGTTTATACGGGATCGTTCAATTTTTTCTCTTCGTTCGCAAGTAACTTTAAACAGCTACGCGTATAATTCTTTTTAGTAAAATCCAACTAGTGGTCTGTTGTCAAAGCTGCGTTCTGATTGGCTGAGCTACTACTAGGCTATTTAACAATTAGAGGCCATGAGGGCGAGAGGAATAATTGTTTTAGTAAAATCCAACTAGTTAGTCAAAAATATTGAGAATAAAAAAGATTTAATCCTTTTTTGCCGCCAAAAAGCACGCGCTTTTCGCTTCTAGAGGGCTATAGCATATAGCCTAGTAGTAGCTCAACCAATCAGAACGCAGCATTGATAATAGACCACTAGTTGGACTTTACTAAATGTGTATAACCCACTAGTAGCGAAAAGCGCCGGCTTTAAAAACCAAAACAATGGGGGCTGAATCGCGTTGGATTTTGCTAAAACAACTATTTCTCCCGAGCACATGGTCTCTGAGTCGATAGCCCATTCGGCCTTCGGCCTCATGAGCTATTACTCACGGCAACGGCAGCGAAAACGATACTTTTAAAATGAATTCCCGCTTTTTCAAACTTGGTCGCGTTTATTCTAAGTTGCTGAAAATGGCAAATGTTGGCGAATTTCCCTGGAGATGATTCCTTGAGGAGAGCACTCGCCCTTAGAGAGAGAAAAAGAAATTCGTCGTCGCTTGTTTACGTCCTTCATAAAACTTGCAACTAGGCACTTTCACGTCGTAGTCCTGCAAGGACGGTAAAGAAATGTACAAAAAAAGCGTGATGCACGTCCAAAGTTGTTGTTTTTCTAATCAAATCTATTACTTTTTTGATGTCCTCGTTGCCGTCGCCGTCAACGTTTCTAAAGCTCCCTATTGACTCAGACCCCATTCGGGCTCGAGCAATAACTGGTAATTAATAAAATCCAACTAGTGGTCTATTGTTAATGCTACGTTCTGATTGACTGAGCTACTAGTAGTTATAGCCCACTATTAGCGAAAAGCGCCGGATTTGAAAACCAAAACAATGGCGGCTGAATCGCGTTTTGCTAGCTAAAGTTGTTTTGTCCCGATATCTTTTACCAACTAGTTAAATTTTACTAGAACAATTATTCCTCTCGGCCTCATGGCCTCTGAGTCAATAGGCAATTCGAGCTCGAGAAATAATTGTTAAATACCGTTCATGTTGTTCCGTGAGAAGGGCACAACCAAACACACGATTATTCAACCAGTCGAAAATTCGTCCGCTGCCGTGTGAGAAACGCTTTTCTGCCGTTTCTCTTGCCATCGCCAAATTACTTACTCTCCTTTCTAAGCATTAAACATTCTGTCATTTTAAAAGGGTCACTACATGTATAAGACACACTAACAGCGCTCCATACTTAACGTCTTCAGAAAGATGAAAAACTCCTTTTGACGGCGCGAGGTAAAATACAGGTGGTCATAAAAAATATAACTGTATTGCACGAAGGGCTGAAAATAAAGATGAAGTTTGAGGTAACAAGAAAACAAAGTATAAACAGACTACATGTAAATCCACCGAGCAGCTTCCTTTTTTTCTTTGTTCCCAACGCCCCGGATGTAGAACAAAACTATCATTTCCTCAAGTTTGGGAGGCTGAGAAAAAAAAGTATGAATAAATAAGTTCAACCAATAGTATTATAATGTTTTGCTCCCATCGCGGCAACGCCCTTGCTAACCTCTCTGAGTACGTTCCCCAATACGAAACATCATGACTCCAGTGTTGAAACACCTTCCCCTCCTCCTACAACAAAACCTTATCTCTCAGGTTGTTCTATCAATACGGGACAAGGTATTTGAAGAGTTATAACACATCTTCCTCCCCCAACAACAAAACCTAACCTCTAATAGGTTGTTCCCTCAATCCGGGACATGATAATAAGAGTTATAACACATCTCCCTCCCCAACAACAAAACCTAACCTCTCAGAGGACGTTCCCTCAATACGGAACACGGTAATTACACTGTTATTACACATCTCCCTCCCCTAACAACAAAACCTAATCTCTTTGAGGTTGGTCCCTTAATCCAGGACAAGATAATTCAAGTGTTACAAGACCTTGTCCTATCCCAAAAAAGGAAACTATAACCTTAACCTCTCAGAGGTTGTTCCCTCAATCCAGGACATGATAATTTTCAGAGATTGTTCTCTTAACCCATTCGCCTCCGATCCGCCCTTAACTGCCCGTGACGATCCATGTACTTTCTACCGCTTGCGATGTTATCCGTTTTAATGGTCAACTTTATTCACTAACTTGGGAAGAGTGAAGAGATAAAAAATTATTTCAAAGCATTCCAGAATGAGCACAATTCAGTGAAGGACACCGCAGAAAAAGGCAAAAAACCATGTAACATTGACCTCAAAATTTCCATGAAAATCTTGTTCCACTACCCACCAACCTTTCCTTTCATCTAATCCTAAGATCCTAAAAGCTTTCATTAAAACCTTTCCCACAAAATGAAGCCTACTAAATACCCAGCAAGAGAAAAAAAAAAATGAGGAAAGAAAAGTGAAAAAAGAGGGCAGGAGAGAAAGAAAAGTAAAAGTCAAGACTGCTGTGTCACTTTTAAACCCAAAACTTATCTCAAAATTTTGCTTTCTGCGCATGCCTGAACTTCGCAAGATGATATTTTGCATCTGGATCAGAAGGCCAAGAAGTTAAAGACCTGTAACCGGCTTTGTGGTAAGTTTTAGCTCTTAATAGCACCAAAGTGACCGCGTTTTTCAGCAAAATCACCAGGGGCGAATGGGTTAATCCTGGACATGATAATTCAAATGTTAAAACAACTTCTACTCCCCTAAAAATGAAACCTAACCTTTTACGGATTGATGCCAAAATCAAGGTAATAATAATTCAAGTGCTGTCCCACATGAATATGACATGACAAGTAACACCTTCCCCTCCCCTAACAACAAAACCTAACCTCTTCTCCCATCAGGGACATGATAATTTGGGTGTTGTAACACCTTCCCCTCCCCTACACGTAAGAACAACTCTAACCTCTTCCCCAATCAAGGACATGAATACTTACTTTTACATAAGCTCGGATTCCTTTGTTCTTTTCGGGGGGGGGGGGGGGGGGGGAATATATTACATAACCCCGAATCAACTGTCTGAAAAGCTGGGTGCGGCTTTGATTGTTTGAAGGGAAGAGCGGGGCTAACGAACAGCTAATTAAAATGCGAGGGGATTATGTATCAATATGCGAGGGGGATAAGTGACTTATCCCCTACTGCTAGGCTCTTTAAGCTGTTTCTAGTATTCACTATGAACAGCTAATTCGAAATGCAACTTTGAGAAACTAACATAATTAAAAAGCCAAGAAACTTGCGAATCCTACTAGTGCTAGCAACGAGTGTTAAAAAAACAAAAGAAAGATGAACAATAGAGACATTTTTCGTCAATGTATTTTTGCATTCCTTGAGGAATCCTCGCCAATGTAAAAATAAGCCGTTTAGCGGCCTTCAGCTCGTGGTTATGTGATTTATTCCCCTCGTGCGTTGCCCTTGGGCGTTACCCGAGGGGAATAAATCACATAACCCCTCGCCTCGCTTCAGGCTGATAACCCTTACTTACAGTCGATCCTCCATGTGCGACCACCTCCCAAACGCGACCACCTATCCTGGACCTCTTCTTGGAATAGGTCCCCGGTGTTTGATTCTTGTAAATGACCACCTCCCGTAAGCGACCACTCAATCTTTGAATTTTGGGTGTTCGCTTTGAGGAGGTTCGACTGTATTTTGGATGTTGCCACACCTTCCCCTCCCGTAGTAACAAACCCCAACATCTTCCCTAATCAAGGACATGATAGTTCAGGTGTTGCAACACCTTCCTCTCCCCTAATAACCAACCAAAACCTTTTTCACAATTTGGGAAATAACAATTCTCAGAGGTGGTTCTCTTAATCTGGGACGTGATGACTTAAGTGTTGCAAGACTTTCTGATCCCCTTAGAACAAACCTTACCTCTCAGAGGTTGTCCCTCAATCTGGGACAAGTAAACACCTTGTCCTTTTTTCAAAAGAAAACCCCACAGAGCCTGTTCATAAAATCAAGGACATGGTCCCTAATAAATAAAATAAAAGATAAAAATTAATAATGTATTATTATTATTAACAAAATGGCAGAAGGAATAATAATTATGCAAAAAAAAAATACTCAAAGAATGTCATTTGTTTCCCAATCTGCATTTTTTAAATTTATATATTCAACCCTTTTTATTATTATTGAGAATCTTCACAATAAAATTATTGCCCATGCTTACGGCAAAAATCCAAATGTTTTTGCATTGAAAAAAAATCTGTTGGCTCAAGCTATTTCTTCAACCATTTAATTATAAGCCACGATATAATTTTACATTCGTACATACATTTCTTGAACACTTCCCCATCTGGGGCTTTCAGTGAACAAAATGGGTTACAAAAAAAAATTTCATAATACAAATAATACTTTACTTTTAAAGATAAATAATCATTATTTATCTTCAATATTAAATTGTTATCCATTCAAAATTTCATTCAGGCGTTTTAAAGCTCTCTTGAAGCAAACAGGATTCTTGCATAATTTGAGGCTTGGATTTAGCTTGTTTTAGATAGATACACTTCTATAATAAAACGTTTTCTGTCCTGTTGGAGTTTTAAAAAGAGGAATGTTTAGCCGTTGAAAGTTCCTGGTTATACTTAACAATTATTCCTCGAGCCCGAATGGGCTGCAAGTCAATAGCCCATGAGGCCGTGAGAAGAATAAGAATAAGAATAAGAATGTAACAATTTTTAGTATGTTGCTAAATAGTCCACCCTTACTTTAATGGCATTGAAAACTTGTTCTGTCTCAATTAGTTTGATGTTGAGCTTCTAAAACTAATGCCTACTTCTTCTCAAATTGACAAAAATAAATGATCTATTTTGAATATTTATAACTCACTTTGTGACCCCTCTACAGATTCCAAAATAAGATATTTCTTAATTTTTTTGGCAATTTTCACCAAATTGCCATTTTTGCCATACAGTTGTATTCACCACTTTACTGTACATGCAAATAGAACTTTTGCTAAACCTTTGCCAAATCATCATTTTTCTCAATATTGCCACTTTTGAAGGCACTCCTTTGGAAATGAAATCAGAATTTTCATTTAACCTTTGGTGAATTTTCACCAAATTGCATTTTTCCCTCAATCGAAATATCACCACTTTTTAAGCGGCCATTTTGGACATTGTAATAAGAATTTTCATTAAACCCTTGGTGAATTTTTGCCAAACTGCCATTTTCATCAAATTATCACTCTTTTTAAAGGGCTCCTTTGGACACGTAATTAGCTCACTTTTGTCAAACCTTGTGCAATTTTTCTGCCAAATTGTCATTTTAGTCAAAGTCGCCCCTTTAAAGGGAACATTTTTGAATTATCCCAAAGCTTTGGCAGTGTATGACATTTTCAGACTGCAGACTGCACACCACAGATTGCAGATTGTAAATTAAATGACACCATAAATCTTCCTTATAAAGGTGACATCATCAAAAATATAACATCATTTCCAGGCTTCTAAGAAAGTGAGAAAGTAGCCTGGAAACAAGGTTAATATTTTTTTGCGCAAAATTACATTGACCTCATTTCTAAGATGCTGTTGGCTTTTCTTCACCGACTCTTTATCGACTCCCCTGGCACATCACTAATTCCGTTGATTCTTTCTACAACCTTAACCTTGTTAATTTATAACAACAAGTAGCAATGCCAAGTAATACCTGTCTACAGAAAGGTCTTCTGTAGAAAAAAAGCTTTTAAATGCGAGTACTTCATGCTCACTACAGTTTTGTCAAAAACAACTAGGATAGATCAAGGACATTTAACACCTTTGAAGTGACGTATTTCATCTCAGCAGTATTTAGGGATATGCCAAATAATCTAAACCAAACAGATCCTACCTGGACTCGACGAATTACTGAAGTGCATTTTGAATTTCTTTTCATCTTAATAGGCAAATCGACAGTGGGTAATTTTCAACAGGCCAATCATTGCTCGTACTAAAATCCTGATACACAGGTGGGGCCCTCATAGAATAAGGATTTTGAGGCTGATTCACAGACAGACTTACATAACCAGATTTTATTTTTGTCTGTGGTGCAGGCTAAATTGCTAGACTGTTACTATGGATTCATGAGCGAGTTTGTGACATCGGCAGATATTATTCTGCTGTTTCAATACGAGAAGAACAGCTAACAGCTCCTTTGAGAATGAGGTTGATGTAATTTGCGTGGAAAATATAAACTTTGCTTCTAGGTCTTACTTCTCATTTTGTTAGAATCTGGAAACAAAGTATTCATGATGATGCCCCCTTTATTACAATATTTTTGGTTTCAATCAATTTACAGTCTTGCTGCCTGCTAGAGTCTGCAGTCTGCAAATGTCATACACCGAACCTTTGGCAAGTTTGTTGCAAATTTGTCATTTTCTTTGTAACATGTGTTTCTGTACATATCCCTCCCCCCAAACACTTACAATTGGCCTAGTGGCTTCTGTTAGCAGGTTACCAGATTGCAGACATTTCTGGAGATGGTGGAATCATTCTCTTTGCAGCATGGAGGAAAACCACAACTGGTGCCTATTCCTCCACATGGGTGAAGTGGAGTTGCTGATGTAATGTAGACAACGGGTCAATGTTTATTTCTTCTTGCCATTTTGGATTTTCTGCATTACAGTTCTGTGAGGGTAAAGAGTACACAACTATTAATCTCTATCACTCTGCCCATATCAGCATTTTGTCTTTATGTGGCAGAATAATGTGGCCATATCCCGTCAAATTCCAGCAATACAATTTTCAAAGGGCCGTTTTGAGGGGCTTATTTTTGCAGGTGCCTATATTCTGAGAGGCCTACATACAAAGACAAATTTGCATCTCAAAATCAATTGGGCTAGCTTATAGATTTAGTTGAAAGGAAATTTATGTTTGTTATTTGCAGAAAGGTTTTACTGAAACTCGCCTTGAAGACATACATGTAGGCCTTTCAAAACTGCAGCCATGCAAGTACTTTGTCTATTTGGACCAGGGATGTCGAAGCCAAGAGTAAAGAGTGAAATATGGAAACAGCAATATTATATTGTGACACTTCCTGACTGCAATCATTATTTCGCCACATGTGTAATAGTTACTTGGCAAATACAAAATTTATGTCACTGCACCATTACTGCTTTGTTTTTCTTTGTATTTGAGGGCAATTTCCAAGTACAAGCCCCCAGGTGCTTATATTCAGAGGGGCCTGTTAAAAGAGGGTTTCTTGCTCTACAAGTTTGGGTGGCTTATATATGGAGGGCTTTATACATGGACTATGGGGCTTTTTTTCACAATTTTATGGTATATGGAGGGTTGTGTTAGTTGTTGGTTCTCTCCTTTGCTCCGAGAGGTTTTTCTCCAGGTGCTCCGATTTCCCCCTCTCCTCAAACACCAACATAATTTAAATTCCAGTTCAACCAGGAATTAGGTAGACGAAGAACCACTTTGTGGATGTGCCACCTCCAAATCGGGCCCCCTGTGCTTCAATGTGGCCGGGCTCTACGTAGGCATCCTTGGGTTCAAATTCCCAGCTACCCACAAACCTCTTATCTTACAAGCTTGTTGCATTGCTTGCTTGTACTCCCTCAGGTATAGCAGCCCTATGCTTTAGATGCTTTTATTGCTCCATATGGCCAGGAAACAAAAACTTGTTTTCATACATGCTATAACTCTGCAATGGACCCCTTCAAAACCTAAATTTAACAGCAGGATATAGGCAGTCTTATAGACTACCACTCAGCCTTAACACTTGAGTACAGCTTTAAACATGCATTGTTAAACTGAGGTGAATATTGCTAAGAATAATCAGGTATTACATGATTATGATCGTGCAAAAAAATTGGCAAAGAAATGTACAAAAAAGTGTGCTGCACATGCAAAGTTGCTTTTTTTGCTAATTAGACATATTGCTTTTTAACCGTTCTCGTTGCCTTCACAGTTTTAAATTCTGTTTCAGCAAACTTTTAAAATTATTGAGAGCTTCACTTTTAGCCCGGCTAAATTTATATATTACAAAGATGTTAATTGAATTATCTTTAATGTTTTTGCCCATAAAATTCTGCCGGTGGATGCTGTTTGAAGTTGGCAGGGCTTTATTTATGGAGGAAGTTGAAGGATATTATTCATTACAGTAAAAGCTGTAAAGGCTCATTTTTTGCATTTCAAGAACATAATAATAAATTTTTTATGGCCAACAAAGCAATATTAACACCTACAACTCGACGCGACTTTACCTTACCACTACACCACTAAGGCTGAATACATAACTTTGGCGAAAAGTCTTCAGTTTAATGGCTTTTCCAAGGAACGTCCGCCAGCAAACACCATTTAAAGATGATCAAGGTGCATTAACCGAGCTAGTGACAGTAAAAAAAACAATGCATATGCATTTCACGTAATGAATGAATGAAAGAACAAACCATATTCTTTACCAAGCCGATACACCTCGTCTGCGAAGTAAGACGAAAAAGTATGTATGTTATGTATGTTTTTTGAAGCTTATCGTCAAATTCACATCCATTTTCGGCTTATGCAGGTTCAAGAACAGCAAGGCATGACATTTTCTCACTTTCAGATCATTTTCCAGCAAGCTGGAATTTGTAGTAATCCCCTGTGATCTTGTGGAGTGAAGATCATGCTCATCTTCTCGTCAAGTTTGACGTCTGGACGAGTCAGAGGCTCTTGAAATCAAATCCCCAAGTTTGCCATCATACTCATCTGAAAGACTCCTGCATGTCTCAATTATATAACTTGGTAAGACCTCTCAACAATGCTGTAGAAATTTTTCTTCAAAGAAAATTTTGAGTCTGAGCAGCGAACAATGCATGTCTTAAATCCAACTGAACTTCGGCGAGTGCGTGCCTCTTTGGAAACAATAAATCTTCGCATTCTGGAGTTCGGACCTGAAGTTAGTCAACAACGAGTGAGCGAGTGATTCATTTGCATACAGTGTCTCTGTCCCTGCAATAACACTCGTGGTACACTTGCACATCGCATGAATTAAAAACGAGGCCACATTTTGTATCATCTGGTTTGATCCTACACCTACATTACAAGGACCCAGCTGTGTATAATGGACAGGTATCGTCCAAAAGTCGACTGTGTTCAAGCTACATATGTCAGTTTGATTCTACGCCTACATTTCAAGGACCTGTATATAATAGAGAGGTATCTTCCATTAGTCAACAGTGTTCAAGCTACAAATGTCAGTTTGATTCTACAATGTACACCTACATAACAAGGACCTGTGTATAAATGTGGCTATATGTAATTTAGGCAAAATAAACTGCGAAGCAATGCTGGTCAGCAGTTTTTCCAGCTATACTAAGGGTGGCCCGATGCCTTTAGCAGGGGCACCTCATGACTTATATACGCAGTTGCTTGCTTGCAGTTTTTCGCAAAGTGTTGTTGCCATAGCTTGTTGTTTGCCTGCCATTTTGTACTTTGGTTTTTCCCATCCTTCTATCCCTCTCTAGGTAAGGGCCAGGTAAGTATTGGCCGGTAAGTATTCCACTGAATTGCACAGTATGATGGTGCCTGGTGGGGGCCGCTCGCAGGGTTGCCATGGATACCTCCTCATGCTAGAGCATTGCCCGGCTTCACCAACTCTGTAGGCACCAACGCCCAAGCTCATCTATTGGTGATGAGTTTAATGGACAGGTATCTTCCATGAGCCAATTGTGTTCAAGCTACAAATTTCACTTTGATTCTAAACCTACATCACAAGTACCTGTGTACAAACATAGGCACATTAAACGTGCATGAGCTATTTTGAATGCTTCAGCGTAACTTTAATGCTTCAGTGTAACCTTACCAAGAGTGATGAATCTACCTTTTTTGTCCTAAATGTAGACTGGGTTTTTGTGCGGAATTAGGTATTGCCGTACATAAATGAAGACGCGAAACGCTCAGCTGCGTCGATCCTCATGCTATATATTCACTTTCCTCTGTCTTTCCCTGTTACATTTGATGCAAGTTAAACAAATTGTTAAAGTAAAATAAATATCTACTCACCAAATGTTGATTAGAAGGAAAACTCTAAGGTTTCCTGGGAGTTTCTTAAGCCAAAACGTGACTCATCGAATTCGAGTAGTTAAGAAATACCAAGATTCTTATCATTGTGGTAGATGGTTGCATCATAACAATTCACAAGGTTTTCACGTGCGATTTTACTCAGTGAAACAGTCCTTAACTCCGACAACTTATTTCTTCATGTTTTAAAAGCTGTTGCTTCTTAAAAGACAAGAGCCTTTTTTCAGGCATTGGTTACAAAACGAAACAGGTCTTCAAACGTTCAAGTTATTATTATTATTGTGAAAAGCCAACCTGCATGAGATGTACAGTCACACAATTGGCACATGAAAGTGTTGGACTTTGCCCCCTTTCGTCGTTCGTATGTGAGGGAATTCAAGTTATCACACGGTAATCTAGTAAACAGAATTATAAAAATAACTCATGCACACAATTTGCACGTGAAGATGTTGGCCTTTGGCCCTTTTACAATTCGTACGTAAAAAAACGCAAATTGTTTACTACAAAATTTTCTCAACGATTTTAAGACATCACCTCGGCTTCATTACAACATCTGCAATTAAATTATGTTTCATGCAACGTCAAGGTTGATAGCCTAACATTTATTGACTTCCAAGAAAATTATCAAACTGCCGAAATATATTTCTGCTCTTTTATTTTTTTTATTCTACTCAATAAAACAGTATCTAATTAGCTAGCTTCTTCCAATTTTATTCCCTAACACTACTGTTTTTACTTAAGTTACTCATCTTTACTAAATAAAATACTTTTCAATAGCTACAATGCTTAGTATGCAGGAAGGATGTATCATGTTGTTCACTTATTATTATTTTTTTGTTTTGCCGGAACGAAAAAGGTCTGTTGAACTTTGTAAGCGAGAGAATAGTATTTTTAAAGCTTGTTTACAGGATTAACAATACTCGGTACAGCTTTAAAAAAAATAAGCTGCCTTTCAAACTTGTAAAACCACATTTTATAGGCCGCATACTTTCAAATTAAAGTCCATAATATCTAAATATCAATTATTGCTTCACTGGAAGAGCTTTGAAAATATATGATCTTTTATACTCTACCTTGAAGCAGGTGAAACACAACTCATAAATGCGTGCTCAGTACCGTTCGCGATAGCCGAATTCGGTCAGAAATGTCTTAAAATAGTGTCAACACAATTATGAACCCTTAAACAGCTGCATCACTGTACACAGCGTTTGAATCATGAAGATATTTAATATAATGTTTCCAAACACCTGTAGCCATAATAAAAGACGAAAAAATTGTCAAGAATCAAGATGGTGGTCTCAAAGTGCCCTTGTTCAACCTTTAGCAATGTCATGTTTAAGTAGATGCCAAGATCTCACTGGTTCCTAAGCATCAGCTCATAGTACCTTCAACCTTATTGGCTCTTGCAACAAACATCCGAACATACAAAGATACAAAGTAACAAAGATACAAAGCCACAAAGATACATACGCTCACACCACTGACATGTGAGCTATTTTTTCAAACTTCAACTGTGTTCAAGCTACAAATGCCAGTTTGATTCCACACTTACATTACAAGACCCTGTCTGTAATTAATAGTCAGGTATCTTCCATAAGTCAACTGTGTTCAAACTTCAAATTAATGTCAGTTTGATTCTACATTTACATTACAAGATCCAGTGTATAAAAGACCATATCTTCCATAAGTTAACTGTGTTCAAGCTACAAAGGTCAGTTTGATATTACACCTACACGTACATTACAAGAACCTGTGTATAATACAGGGGTATCGTAAATAAGTCAACTGTGATCAAGCTACAATTTAATGTCAGATTGATTCTACACCTACACTACAAGGACCTGTGCATAATAGACACTGTCTTCCAGAAGTCAGCCATGTTCAAGCTACAAATGTCAGTTTAATTTTACACCTACATTACAAGGACCAGTGTATAATAGAAAGGTATCTTAAATGTAACTTAACTATGGTAAAGCTACAAATGTTAGCTTGACTCTGCACCCCCAAAAAAGGACCTGTGTATATTAGACAGGTACCTTCTATAAGTCAACTGTGTTCAAGCTATAAATTAATGTCAGATTGATTCTAAACCTACATTACAAGGACCTGTGTATAATAGACAGGTAATTTCCAAAAGTCAGCTGTGTTGAAGCTACAAATGTCAGATTGACTCTAAACCTACATTACAAGAACCTGGGTATATTAATGGACAGGTATTTTCCAAACACCAACCTTGTTCAAGCTACAAATGTCAGTTTGATTCCACACCTACATTATAAGGACCTGTGTATAGAGACCCACATTACATGTATATAAGGACCTGTGTATTATAGACAGATTCTTCCATAACTCAACTGTGTTGAAGCTACAAATGTCAGATTGACTCTAAACCTACATTACAAGAACCTGTGTATAATGGACAGGCATCTTCCAAACTTCAACTGTGTTCAAGCTACAAATGCCAGTTTGATTCCACACTTACATTACAAGACCCTGTCTGTAATTAATAGTCAGGTATCTTCCATAAGTCAACTGTGTTCAAACTTCAAATTAATGTCAGTTTGATTCTACATTTACATTACAAGATCCAGTGTATAAAAGACCATATCTTCCATAAGTTAACTGTGTTCAAGCTACAAAGGTCAGTTTGATATTACACCTACACGTACATTACAAGAACCTGTGTATAATACAGGGGTATCGTAAATAAGTCAACTGTGATCAAGCTACAATTTAATGTCGGATTGATTCTACACCTACACTACAAGGACCTGTGCATAATAGACACTGTCTTCCAGAAGTCAGCCATGTTCAAGCTACAAATGTCAGTTTAATTTTACACCTACATTACAAGGACCAGTGTATAATAGAAAGGTATCTTAAATGTAACTTAACTATGGTAAAGCTACAAATGTTAGCTTGACTCTGCACCCCCAAAAAAGGACCTGTGTATATTAGACAGGTACCTTCTATAAGTCAACTGTGTTCAAGCTATAAATTAATGTCAGATTGATTCTAAACCTACATTACAAGGACCTGTGTATAATAGACAGGTAACTTCCAAAAGTCAGCTGTGTTGAAGCTACAAATGTCAGATTGACTCTAAACCTACATTACAAGAACCTGGGTATATTAATGGACAGGTATTTTCCAAACACCAACCTTGTTCAAGCTACAAATGTCAGTTTGATTCCACACCTACATTATAAGGACCTGTGTATAGAGACCCACATTACATGTATATAAGGACCTGTGTATTATAGACAGATTCTTCCATAACTCAACTGTGTTGAAGCTACAAATGTCAGATTGACTCTAAACCTACATTACAAGAACCTGTGTATAATGGACAGGCATCTTCCAAACTTCAACTGTGTTCAAGCTACAAATGCCAGTTTGATTCCACACTTACATTACAAGACCCTGTCTATAATAGTCAGGTATCTTCCATAAGTCAACTGTGTTCAAACTTCAAATTAATGTCAGTTTGATTCTACATTTACATTACAAGATCCAGTGTATAAAAGACCATATCTTCCATAAGTTAACTGTGTTCAAGCTACAAAGGTCAGTTTGATATTACACCTACACGTACATTACAAGAACCTGTGTATAATACAGGGGTATCGTAAATAAGTCAACTGTGATCAAGCTACAATTTAATGTCAGATTGATTCTACACCTACACTACAAGGACCTGTGCATAATAGACACTGTCTTCCAGAAGTCAGCCATGTTCAAGCTACAAATGTCAGTTTAATTTTACACCTACATTACAAGGACCAGTGTATAATAGAAAGGTATCTTAAATGTAACTTAACTATGGTAAAGCTACAAATGTTAGCTTGACTCTGCACCCCCAAAAAAGGACCTGTGTATATTAGACAGGTACCTTCTATAAGTCAACTGTGTTCAAGCTATAAATTAATGTCAGATTGATTCTAAACCTACATTACAAGGACCTGTGTATAATAGACAGGTAATTTCCAAAAGTCAGCTGTGTTGAAGCTACAAATGTCAGATTGACTCTAAACCTACATTACAAGAACCTGGGTATATTAATGGACAGGTATTTTCCAAACACCAACCTTGTTCAAGCTACAAATGTCAGTTTGATTCCACACCTACATTATAAGGACCTGTGTATAGAGACCCACATTACGTGTATATAAGGACCTGTGTATTATAGACAGATTCTTCCATAACTCAACTGTGTTGAAGCTACAAATGTCAGATTGACTCTAAACCTACATTACAAGAACCTGTGTATAATGGACAGGCATCTTCCAAACTTCAACTGTGTTCAAGCTACAAATGTCAGTTTGATTCCACAATTACATTACAAGACCCTGTCTATAATAGACAGGTATCTTCCACAAGTCAACTGTGTTCAAACTTCAAATTAATGTCAGTTTGATTCTACATTTACATTACAAGGACCAGTGTATAATAGACACGTACCGGAAAATTCCGAAAATAATCCCCTCCGTTAAATCACCCCTCCAAATATAAGCCCCCTTGGGACTCAAATATATAGTAAAACAAAGCAAAAATGGTAGATTTATTCCCAGTTATAAGGCTAGCCCAATAGATTCTGAAACGCAAATTTCCCTTTGTAGATAAGCCCCTCCAAAAATACGCCCTCAAAAAGGGCCTTTGAAAAAATTTTTCCCGGGGCTTATTTACAGAATTTTACGGTATCTTCCATAAGTTAACTGTGTTCAAGCTACAAAGGTCAGGTTGATATTTCACCTACATGTACATTACAAGAACCTGTGTATAATACAGGGGTATCTTCAATACGTCAACTGTGATCAAGCTACAATTTAATGTCAGATTGATTCTACACCTACACTACAAGGACCTGTGCATGATAGACACTGTCGTCCAGAAGCCAACCATGTTCAAGCTACAAGTGTCAGTTTAATTCTACACCTTCATTACAAGAACCTGTGTATAATAGACAGGTATCTTAAATGTAAGTCAACCATGTTAAAGCTACAAATGTTAGCTTGACTCTGCACCCCCAAAAAAGTACCTGTGTATATTAGACAGGTACCTTCTAAACGTCAACTGTGTTGAAGCCACAAATATCACATTGATTCTAAACCTACATTACAAGGACCTGTGTATAATAGAAAGGTAACTTCCAAAAGTCAGCTGTGTTGAAGCTACAAATGTCAGATTGACTCTAAACCTACATTACAAGAACCTGTGTATAATGGACAGGTACCTTCTATAAGTCAACTGTGTTCAAGCTACAAATTAATGTCAGATTGATTCTAAACCTACACATTACAAGGACCTGTGTATAATAGAAAGGTAACTTCCAAAAGTCAGCTGTGTTGAAGCTACAAATGTCAGATTGACTCTAAACCTACATTACAAGAACCTGTGTATAATGGACAGGTACCTTCTATAAGTCAACTGTGTTCAAGCTACAAATTAATGTCAGATTGATTCTAAACCTACACATTACAAGGACCTGTGTATAATAGAAAGGTAACTTCCAAAAGTCAACTGTGTTGAAGCTACAAATGTCAGATTGACTCTAAACCTACATTACAAGAACCTGTGTATAATGGACATGGACAGGTATCTTCCAAACTTCAACTGTGTTCAAGCTACAAATGTCAGTTTGATTCCACAATTACATTACAAGACCCTGTCTATAATAGACAGGTATCTTCCATAAGTCAACTGTGTTCAAACTTCAAATTAATGTCAGTTTGATTCGACATTTACATTACAAGGACCAGTGTATAATAGACACGTATCTTCCATAAGGTCAGTTTGATATTTCACCTACATGTACATTACAAGAACCTGTGTATAATACGTACAGGGGTATCTTCCATAAGTCAACTGTGATCAAGCTACAATTGAATGTCAGATTGATTCTACATCTACACTACAAGGACCTGTGCATAATAGACACTGTCTTCCAGAAGTTAACCATGTTCAAGCTACAAATGTCAGTTTAATTCTACACCTTCATTACAAGGACCTGTGTATAATAGACAGGTATCTTAAATGTAAGTCAGCTATGTTAAAGCTACAAATGTTAGCTTGACTCTGCACCCCCAAAAAAGGACCTGTGTATATTAGACAGGTACCTTCTATAAGTCAACTGTGTTCAAGCTATAAATTAATGTCAGATTGATTCTAAACCTACATTACAAGGACCTGTGTATAATAGACAGGTAACTTCCAAAAGTCAGCTGTGTTGAAGCTACAAATGTCAGATTGACTCTAAACCTACATTACAAGAACCTGGGTATATTAATGGACAGGTATTTTCCAAACACCAACCTTGTTCAAGCTACAAATGTCAGTTTGATTCCACACCTACATTATAAGGACCTGTGTATAGAGACCCACATTACATGTATATAAGGACCTGTGTATTATAGACAGATTCTTCCATAACTCAACTGTGTTGAAGCTACAAATGTCAGATTGACTCTAAACCTACATTACAAGAACCTGTGTATAATGGACAGGTATCTTCCAAACTTCAACTGTGTTCAAGCTACAAATGTCAGTTTGATTCTACACCTACATTACAAGGACCTGAGTATAATACACAGCTATCTTCCAAACTTCAACTGTGTTCAAGCTACAAATAACAGTTTCATTCTACATTTTACGTTACAGGGACCTGTGTATAATAGACAAGTTTCCTCCAAAATTGGACTGTGTTCAAGCTACAAAATATGTCAGTTTGATTTTACACCTACATTACATAGACCTGTGTATAATCGATATGTATCTTCCAAAAGTCAACTGTGTTCAAGCAATTAAAGTCAGTTTGATTCTACACATACATTACAAGGACCTGTGTATAATAGACATGTATCTTCCATAAGTCATCTGTGTTCAAGCGACAAAAGTCAGTTTGATTCTACAGATACATTACAAGGACCTGTGTATAATAGAGGGGTATCTTCCATACGTCAACTGTGATCAAGCTACAATTTAATGCCAGATTGATTCTACACCTACACTACAAGGACCTGTGCATAATAGACACTATCTTTCAAAAGTCAACTGTGTTCAAGCTACAAATGTTAGTTAAATTCAATTTTAATTGACTCTGCACCCCCAAAAAAGGACCTGTGTATATTAGTTAGGTACCTTCTAGAAGTCAACTGTGTTCAAGCTACAAATATCAGTTTAGTTCTACATTTCTATCACAAGGACCTGTGTATAATAGACAAATACCTTCATAACTTCAACTGTGTTCAAGCTACAAATTTCAAATTGATTCTACATTTACATTATTGGGACTTGTGTATAATAGACAGGTATCTTCCAAAATTTGACAGTGTTCAAGGTACAAATGTCAGTTTGATTCTACACCTACAACTGTATATTATAAGGACCTGTGTATACAAACAGGTATATTCCATTATATTAATGATAACAAATTAATAATACTTAACAAGGAAGCCTCTAATCAACTGTGATCAAGATAAAAATGTCAGTTTGATTCTACACCTACATTACAAGGACCTGTGTATGTTAGACAGGTATCTTCCATAAGTCAACTGTGTTCAAGCTACGAATATCAGTTTGATTCTACACTTACATTAAAAGGACTTGTGTGTATGATAGACAGGTATCTTCCAAAGGTCAACTGTGTTCAAGCTACAAAATAATGTCAGTTTGATTCTAGCCAGGTATCTTTCATAAGTCAACTGTGTTCAAGCTACAAATATCAGTTTGATTCTACACTTACATTTTACGGACTTATGTGTATAAAAGAGAGGTGTAGCTACAGCAATTAGCTGCACGTTTAATCAACCTATATTTTAACCGAAATCTTTGTTTTCCTTCACGCACACACTAATGCAATCTCTAGATTTAACTAGAAAGTTCTTTCTAAAGCAAGCTAGATATAGAGCACACGCGAAAGCGCCACGCAATTTTGTTATTAAAAGGTTAAGTTTTTTGTGTTAGCGGTTAGTTGACGCAGGTTTTTTGTCAACCATTTCAAGAAGCCAAGAAGTTTTCGTTGTTCCAGTGATTTAAGGACATCACCAAGGTAAATAATTATTCTACATTTTCTATTTTAAGTAAGCGGTTTCTACTTTTATCCTTTTAACTGGTTTTAATTTATTGCTCATTGCATTGTAAAATCAAGGTTTGCACACGACATCATTACTGTTATTTGCCAATTTTAAATTTTTACCTTTCTGTCTTATCAACGGATGAAATGTGTGTATTTCTGTAATTTCACAACCTTATTTGTAAAATATTCTTACCTTTATTTTAGTTCTCACGGTGTTTATGGAAATAAGGTTAAAAGAAAAATAAACATCAGTACGTGAACGTGTGTATCTCATCACTAGCTGGAGCAATAAGAGGTATCTTCCAAAGGTCAACTGTGTTCAAGCTACAAAATGTCAGTTTGATTCTACACTTACAACGTGTATATTATGGTGTACGACAAATACAGACTGCAGACTGGCAGGTAAACGAGGTAAACATTGCTGTAAAATTCTCTACCCCCTATCCCTTAACTAGACTTCAAAAGGACTGAACACTACATCAGAAGCAAGAGTGCCCGGCCGGGCGACCGGGAACTTTTTTTTCAGTCACCCGAAGCTAAATGTTAGTCACCTCAGGCGACCGGGTGCCGTTAGAGCACAGCCTTGTTTATGCTCTTGTCTTCTTGATAATTAAATTTTGCCTGACGTAAACTTGTTTCTCTGTGTATTAATTAAGCCCTTGAGATGTTGCATGCACCTCCAAATTTGATTGCGATGGTTGGGCTACCATTTTGATTCTTTCAAACATTCGTGTAGTGTTGCACAAAGTGTCCTTTTTCTGGCAACCATTTTATAATAATACTTTTAGGTTGCCAAAAGGCAACTTTGAAAAAAGTTGAGATTGGAGCACTGAACTCAAAGCAGGGTGCAAAGAAAGTGATTTTTAAAGCTTGCCATTCGAGCAAGCTGAAGCAAGCATATACTAGCCCAAACGTCGTTTCAACTAGCCCCCAAAATGTTTTATGAGCAGAATTGATTTCACAGTTCTTCATCAATTTGAATTCCTCAAAAAAACTTCACTTGCCCATCAGGCAAGTTAAGTTTAAAATTCACTAGCCCAATATCAAAATCCACTGGCTCCAGGCAATCGGACACTACTTTCTTTGCACGCTGCAAAGTCAAAAGACTGACTTGATCATGACCTGGCTTTTACTACACAGGGTACCAGCAGATGTTTTGGCTCACAATTCATTTGGTTACGTAATGGCCCAAGGTGGGGTTTTTCTCTCTCTCTGAGTCTGCTTCACTGTCAATTTGTTCTGAGGTGCCGGATTACATTCCTATAAGCCCAGAGCGAAATATGGGAAATTTGAATAAATCTATATGCGAGGCAATTTATGGACCCACGTAACCACCTCAAAAACAAGTTTATTCTTTGAGCAATGACTGTTTTTCAATATTTAGATATGATGTGCATACACATGCTAATTTCCACTGATAAAATTGTAAAATAATGAAGAGTAGATAGACGAACGGTATTGTGCATGCACTCATACAGCATGCAGTTGTATGAATGGTGCCACTTCACTAAAGTGACTCATGTTTTTCTCTTGATTACATTTCCAGTGCTAAGATTATAAATGCATTGATATCAAGTTTTCCTGGGCACACTTTTCAGATACTAATGTGACATCAACATGATTACATGATTTAAATTCAAACAATCGATTGTTACTTAAATTATAATCAAATAAAATCAAATTATTGTTGTTGAGTTTCATAAGAGAGAAAAAGAATCAACCTTATATCCCACCCCTCCCAATAGTGCTGAAGTTTTGTGTTAATTTCGTGACTTAAGCCCATGGTTGATTATACAGGGGACCGTGGAGAGTAAGATTTATTAAAGTGTTCGGTTAGCTGCTACTGAATTATTGAGTCTAAATTCGACTGATTGACCATTTTAGGACTCGGGAAAAAAACATTCGTTAAAAAAATCTTTCAAACGATCAATTGAGCTTACAAGTAGACCAAAGATTTAGTAACTAGGGCTCACAGCGCCTTATGCCGGCTGAGTTTGAGGGCAGGTCATTTTCTTACTATTTTCACGTCTAATAAGATAATTACAATACGTAAGTACGTGCCAATACGTGGACCAGCTGTGTGCTGATCCTTCCTTCGATCTGAACCAAGATCTCGAATGAATGAATGAGCGCGTTCAGCTTCCACTATTCTAATTTTACTTACCACTACCGACTTTGTGTCGAAACAAACATACCCTGAACAATAAGGTTATAAATAAAAAAACAAGTTATCCATCCCTTTCCATCCGTGCGCGGGAAAACATTTCAGTTTGTCTACTGTATCACTTACCTATCCTAGATCGCCTCACTGGAGCAACTGATCATTCAACTTTCCACCAAAATATAATCCGTAAGAACATAGCTTCACAGATAAGATCTGAAGACAGCCTGATGCCGAAAGATTAGTGGGACAAGTCTGGATTTCGGTACACGGTGCTCACACTTAAATTCGAACTAGGAGGAGCACAGCCTCTGCCGCGGAGTCCACAACCAACCCAGTCAGCGGTGTAGTGCATGTCTCAAAGATTGTCATACCCGGCGGGTGGGGGAGGGGGGGGGGGGGGTGGAGGCGGTCATTATACTCCTGGAAATTTCTGGTGAGGGTGTGCCGCACGGTTCCCCGAATCCTGACCAAAAAATGCCATTTTCCACACCCGTTTTCAGACCATACTCTTTTTCAGACCTGGCCTTTCAGAAGAAATTATGTCGTGATTGAGACTTTTGTGCTTGGGCCGTCGTATCAAAAATAAAACACAAACAGCGGTGATAATCGTTGTGATTTTTCGCATTTTTATAACCTTGACTTTTCGTATGCTATTCAATATACATTTTCAAAAGTGATCTTAAGTGACCGTTAAAGAAAATGACAAGACTATATATTCAAAAATTACAAACGTATTTCCAAATTAAAGGTGGAGAGAAGCGAACAGCGGAAATAATGAATGTATTCAAAACAAACAGTCACAACCTACGTGTGGCTTTACAAAATAAACTTGTATTAACAGAGTAAAAATTTTAAAACAAATTCAATTTAACAATTAGACAAATTGAAAGAGACATTTATTAATAAAAGATCTTTTAAATCGTTCTGTTTTGGCTGCAGGTAAAATAAAATTATGCCCTCGATCTCACAAAGATTTCTGTCTTTCAGGGGACCACAGCTCGAAAAGGGGATGCGATAGGCTAAGAACAGCGCAGACGCATTTCCGGTCGTCGCTTCTCTCCTTATTTTTCGGAGGGAGAGAAGCGACGACCGGAAATACATCTGCTTTTCGCAGGCTAGGGATGCGAGGGGGTACCTGCATCTGTGCCGTGTTTGGATGTAATAATGATCGCCATTCTTCCGAGAAATAGACAGTAAAAGATTATATTTCTAATACTAAACTAGAAAAAGGCGAACATTATTACATCCAAACACGGCACAAGGATCTTTTCTCCCATCACAATCTTATTCTAAGAAAACTTTAAGAAGAAATGTCCCGAAAAGCGCTCGAAAATACAAATGAAATGTGCTCATGCCCCCCTGGGCATCCTATAATACTCCTTAAGTCGAATTAATTCAATATGGCCGCCGTATCGGTAAAAAGGCCTGTTATAAACAGGGTGTTTCATGCACGATCGGGTAATAAAATTGAGGGAGTTGTCCTAAACAGGGTATTTATTTTAAGAATTTTTTGCCCTAAACAGGGTCAGGCTTTCAAACCCTCAGCGGCTAGTATTGGTTGAGGACCCTTCCCCCCTCCAGGGGATTACACTAAGCGTAATTAGGACTGCGTTCGCACTCTAAGTACTTTCCAGGACAAAGGATCGCTCATCACTCCTTTCCAGGTCCTCTCAACTTTCCAAGATGGCGGCCAAGTCAAGTTTAGCATTAGTACCGCCCGGGATGCCAAAATTCTCTACCCGTGACCTCTACGTTAAGTCAAACACCTTTTCCTCCATTGACAGTTGCATCAACTGAATACATAGCTGGACCGCGCACCTTGCGATCCAACACACAAATAGGACAATTGCACGATGACGATATTTGACTACAACTACCAGAATTCATTTCGGTTTTGCTTTGTTATTTAAATTTCTCAATCCCACTGAGGATTAAAGAACAATAGCCTTAATTTGCACGAGAAAACAACAAACTCAAGGATTCTGGTAGTTGTAGTAAAATGACGTCATCGTGCAATTGTCCTATTCCGTGCCTTCAGGCATTCCAACACCAAACAAATCTTCGTTTTCTGTACCAGACACCGAATCGGCCTTTTCTCACTTCGTTTAAGTGCTGTTCTCATTGCAAGTACAGTTTTTGGCAGAAGCGCGGGCTCGTTTCCCGTACAGCGGCTGGTAATAAAGCCTATCCCCTCATCCCCAGGGCTTTTCCAAGGATTCGAGGTTGTTTTTCTTCTGGGCCAAGAGGTCAAGGTGATCCGTCGCTATTGAGAAAGAGAATTTTGATCATTAACTCTTTAACCTGAGAGTGACCAACATGGATTTTCTCCATATAATATCAACACATGATCAAGATAAAAGGTTACAAGAATTAATTAAATGAACACCAAAGGAAAAGTGTTTTGATCCTTGATCAAATTCTCTCAACTTGTTATCTCGGGAAATGTATGGAGATCAGTTTGGAGAATTTTTAAGTAACTTAAAGATGAGGGTCTTGTTTGTCAAAGTCGTATTGTGCATCCCATAATTTATGCAGTCATGTGAGAGGAAGATGAAAAGGGCGCACCTGTTGGAAAAACGTACAGTTCTTCTCTGTCAAGTCTTTTTTCGCGGAGCGGGAAAGAAACTCTCTGGCATTCGTGGTAAGGGTGAGTAAACCTATTAATGAGTGGTTTAGGACGAAATTTTTATCCGGAAAATGCAATAAATCTTGTTAAGTAAGAGCCACGCCCTTAAAATTATCTTTTTCCTGAACATGGCTATCTTTTTTTCCTCTTCTCCAAAAAGGGCCTTGGGTTCAGCTCAGCAAAAACGCGCAAAAAATAAATGAGATCGTTTCTTTCATTAACAGACTACATTAGTACTTACTTTTGGGTTGATCATGAAGTATGTTTCATTCATGAAATAAGCAATAAGTTTATGTAAGCTTAAGCAGCCTTCAAATTATTTGCCGTGCTCTTAACATTGCCAACTAGTCTTCAATCGGCCAAGGAAAAAAGTGTTTAAACGATCCAAGATTTTGTTATTTTCTTAAATATACAATTTTAGGTTGTGTATCAAGTATGTCTCATTCAGGGTGGGTTAAAATTGTTTTTCGTTTTGCTTGTTAGGAACCGCAGTTCTTGCCGTTAGGTGATCAAATTCGCCACCTAATCGATTTCACAAAACCGATAAAAAAAATCTAGGCGTCAATAAATAAGAAAAGTTATCGAGTCTGTAACGCTATTTTAACGATTCACTAGCAGTTCTGGTTCTAGTGAGATGGAATATAATTTTCTTACCTTTCCCTTGTGACAACTTTTTGGGGCTAAGGTTGTTAACTGTATTTGACACCCATTCCATCAAAATTTTCGCAATAGGCCATTTGCACTTTCAATGTGACATTTTTTTTATGAAAATGAAAGTTACATGATTTTGCCTTCGAAAAACGATTAGTGGGTCATATCTTACACAAAATAATAGTGATTTAATTTTTCAAACCCGCACCGTTTTCTTAAAATGAGTAAGTTCGTAGCTGGTCACGTGACCAATTTAAAAAAAAAAAAAAAAATTACCTCTTCCTGAACAGAAATTTTGCACTTAAAGTTCAAGGAAAATGTTGAAAAATTGATGTGGTAACGTTTACAGCACATCTGAGTGTAACTAACAAATGCTTAACAAGATATAAGCAAAAAATAGTTTCGGCCGCAATGTTGGAGGGCAAGAGTATGCCCTCCAACATGGCCACCGATACATATCATACTACTTTGTTGAAAAATAAAAGTGCCATAAAATATCTCTCTTAAATGTATTTCCTTTTGTGCTCTGTCAATTTTTGGCATCAGCAAGATTCCAACTCATTGTTTAAGGAAGCATTGGTCATGGGACCTCTTACTGCAAGTGGCCTATTACATTAAAGGAATCACTATTCAAAAGACAGATCTATAACTTAGCACGCAGTACAGTAAACACTTCACCGCAGTAATATAACAGAGAGATAAACCCAAATTGCCAAAGAAAAATCTTTAACCAGACCCAATCATAGATCATAAATTATGCCTAATTCTTCCAAGGAAAATACAACAAGTAAGCAGGGAATCAAACAGCTTAGGGATTTCTTTTGGATTTATTTGTCTTCTATTTTATTATGAAAGTACCCAGGGGCCATGTTCCCCAGCCCCCAGCTCTTAATGACAGCCCTGTCTTGAATATTTTATTTATTTTCACACATTTATTATTTTAGTTTTGCTTAATAAAATATAGCTTCACCCGATACTTAATTAATAATTTATTATGCCCCTCCCCCCATAAAAAACCTTCACTGTCTAACAGATTATTCATTGTTTATATTGTGCTCAACAGGTTTACCAGGAATCAGGAATGACATGTCTCATCAGGTACAGTAATAAGCAAAGCACAACAGCACAAATGGCAGATTACTACCAATATAAATTCTGATAAAACAATTTTAAAACTTACATGAAAAGCACACTTGCTTTTAAGAGGACATTCTGAAAGACAAAAAAAACCATAATATGGTCACCATTGTTTATGCAATAACTTCTAATTATGATATTTTACTTCTGAAAAACAATGTTTTAGATTACATCCTTCCATTCCTTTTCCTAAAATTAATAGTGCCATGTCTATATTAATCTAAATTATTTTAAAAACACACACACAAAAGTATTTAAACAATAAAATATTATGAAAATCTTTATTGTTATACAGTACACCAACTTAAATTGTAACATGGATATTTCTGCTTCTTTAAGAGGGCAAAAAGAGAATCACAAAAAGAAAAGGCAACCAGGTGGATCCTGGCAGAAGAAGATCAGCCAGGTCTTGAGTTAAGAGTTATTAATGAAAAAATTGGTAAGTTCCACTTGATAGATTAACAATAATAATAATAATATATTACTATATATAATATATCGAAACACATTGGTTTATTTGCAAAGAAAATCAATTACTTTTTTCATGAAAGAAGAAGCAACTATTAAGTTTTAAAAATGTCGAAAACAAAAAATATATCTTAAAAACATTTAAGTGAAAGTTGATGTGATAAGATATGTTTTCTAATTCATCAATTAAGAGAACCAATGGATTCATGTTAAACACTAGCCAAAGCATAACACTATTTAGTTATTTAGTGTTTTGATGCAATATTTTGTCATAATGATGTATAATGACTAATAAAGTCTTTTTTTAATTAGTGAAGACTAACTGATCAATACTTAATTTGACATTTTTATTTGCACATGCCATTAATTACCCTCCACAAGTATTGGATATAAGTTGTGTAGGCACAAGCAATTATTATCTGTTTGACAATGTGTTGCTTTTATCTGCAAAACTCTATTATAACCACTTTTGCTTTGTAAAATTATATAGGAAGAGGAGTCTTTGCAACCGAACCCTTCAAAAAGGGGGATTTCCTCCTACAGTATAGGGGAGAGAGAATAACTGGCAGTGAAGGGGAGCACAGGGAAAAGAACTATCCAGATGAAGCTGGCAATTTTTTATACTTTTTTAAAGATCTTCAAGGAACTTATTGGTAGGTATTGTAATGCACATCCTTGGAAACCCAAGGGCAGTTGGTGGGACGACAGAATGTTCGTGGTGAGAGTTTACTATAAAATCGGGAACAGCCTCTGGGCACTAATTACTCTTACCAAACCAGTTCCAGAAGGGTTTGAATTGCATGCTTCTGATTGGGCAGAAAAATTGGCCACGAGTTTGTTTTCACAAAATGCTAATGAGCGAGGCTTTGCGACATGGACTGTCATCGTCAAAACAGACCTCTGAAAACAAACCTCTAGGACTTGAAGGTTCACAAAGTCTTTGCCGTCATTTCGCTTCACACTAAGGATAAACTCGCAGAGATATTCATTTAATTCTTTGGCTTTGATGTCTTCAGCATTTCTTTGTTCGTGTTTTTATCTCAGAAATTCAATGAGTACCTTCACATCTCTCATCATTTTAACCCTTGCATTTTTGTTTTGTTGCTTGATAATATAGTCGTAAATTGACTTTTCTTAATGCTCAAATCTCGTGGATCCCTGAGCCATTGTTAATGGTACAAATGTTTTCTTGCTATGGAGCTTTGCACGCAAGCAACTTAAATGAAATCAGTGGTATGTTGAAAACAAGTCTCCTGATTGGACGAAAAGGTTTACACATGTGTGAGAAAACCATCTCGCTTGCTGTGACTTGCTATCAGAATTTTTAAAGTAGGTTTTCATATGAAGAAAACTGTAGCCTGCATAACAGGCGCTTTATGAGCCAAGCGGGGCGAACGTGATATTTCGCTTGGAGCGCGACACGAGCGCGAAGCGCAAGACGAGGGAAAGGGAAAAATAATAAAAGCTTTATTTACTTTTGCTTTATTGCTTTTGCTTTTGCTTTATTTTTCTCTTTCCCTCGTCTCGCGCTTCGCGCTCGTGTGGCGCTCCGCGCAAAATATCGCGTTCGCCCCACTTGGCTCATAAAGCACCTGTCATGCAGGCTATGAAAACTGTGAGTAAATCTCAGTATGTATATAATATTACACCAGTAGTGTCACCCGGCTGTTCCTCTTCGCTAATTGACCAGAAAAACATTTTTCTGGCCAATCAGAAGCAGGCAATTCAAACCTTCCTGGAACTGGTTCAGTAAGACTAAGTGCCCAGGCCGGGGCTGTTCTGGATTGTGTAGTAAACTTCCATCATCATGAACGTTCTATCGTCCAGACTAACTACCCCTGGGTTTTCGAGGATGTGTAATGCACTGCGAGAGCAGTACAATATTAATAAATAAAAAGTAACAATAATAACAAAATCACCAAGTTTTTACAGACTGAAAGTAAGATTTTTTTGTGAACGCTTAAGCACAAGAGTACAGTAATTCGAAATTTGTTTTCATTTGCTCAGACATTTATCTTCAGAATTGCAAGGTTTGAACTATATAGATCGTTTTCACTGTCACGCAACAAAAAAATAAATTGGAAACCGTCCAGTGGAAGAAGCCAAGAAAATGACATGTTACAAAAGACTAATATATAAACAATTTGTCCAAGTCTCAGGTCTTTGTGGCCCACAGTTTCTGAGTTATTTGCCGAAACGTTTCACGCACCCTTGAAGAGCTTTGTATGGAGACGCCATATTGGTGTACCGTTTTGGTCCACAAATATGGTCGCCGGAAATCAACAAAACATCTGGAGTTCACTTTTTCTATAAAAGCTCTTTCTTTTCACTCGAGAACCAGCCTACGTGCGCATAAACATATCTTGTAATACTTGAAATGGTTATACTGCTGAAAATCAAGAGGAGAGACTTTTTTCAATGAGACAGCATTCCTGTTTTGGTGTCACGCACTGTGAAAACTCGGAAGTTGGTATTGCTGTATTTTCGAAATGAAACATGCTACGGGAATGGAAACTTGAACAAAGATTTATTTTTTGTTTATCTTTAACTTAGTCTAAATAAGAATTCGTAAAACCTCGCTGTTTTGACTTAACAGTTTGATGACGTCACTGTGAAAACCATCTATTGAACTAGGTCATGTGAAGAGAATCACATCTATTGCAATTCCTAGCTCCACAGTGATCCACAAAAAGTGAAAAATTACAGCTAAAAAAATAAGTAGATTCCAGCCAAGCTGTGGCTTAACTCATTATATGCCCAGGACTTTTTACGTTTTTGAGTGATTTTCTACATACAAACAACCCATAGGATTTCGTGACTTTGTATTTGGAGTTACCAAGGAAAGCGGCGCTGTTCTGATACACTGAAGGCTCGAGTTTTTTGAAAACGTCATTCTCACATCAGTAATTTTGCTTCATTGAGCTGTAATAACGGCTGAAGTTTGGTTTGTATGCAGTTTTTGGTAAGTTTACAGCCATTTTTCATCTTAATTTAGTGGCTGCCTGATGAGTATCATTAAGCACATGACGGTAGCAAAGATTCCACTTTCTCAAAGAAGCGAGTAAGGTGATGTACTTTCTTTGCAAACTTGGCTTGTTTCTCGTTGAACTGGAAAAAATGGCCGCTCCAAAACGAAGTCACTTTATTTTAGGACTTGACTACTGATGAACTTCTTGACATACTGCATATTTAGGAATTTGTGACTACTGAGAGTTACAACAAGCGTGAAATTTCCATGGTAGGTCGGAGTGGCTTTACGGACTTAGTATAAATTAATATCAAAAAAGTGGAGGAAGGAATGGCTGCTGTCAAAAATTCTGGCTATTTCCCGGCACAAAACACAGTTGTGATGTTGAAAATTGATGCAAAGGCAGGATGCACTAGAACAAAAGGCTGTAGCTTGGCCCTGGTAAACGAATAAGAGCAAAAAAATCGCTTCTAAGCTAGAAAAAGGATTGAATTTTACTGTGAATGTTGACTTTTGGTTTTGCAACGATAATTTCTGTAAAAAACCTGAAGGCAAAAAACCTGATTATTCTTGTTTTTCTACGATGTCAAAAACGGTCATTTTTGTCCTTGTCCAAATTCAAAAGGTAATCATTTGCAAAAAGTGCCGACTTTTTTGCATTTATTGGATACCCCAATGCTAACAACTGACAGTTAAGGCAATGTTCGCACGATTGAGAAAGTTGCATTGCGACGTGTTGTTGCAACTTGTTGCCTAGAGTGCTCCCACCTTAAAAATCATATCTACATCACAGGCAGGAGCAGGAACAGATGAATGTGCAGATTTGGGTTAAATCCATTTGAAAGTGAAGTCACAACAACTACTTCATGTATAAAGCATTGAAACAGTCCAGGGGCCAAATCACAATCTAAAGAGCGTTTACCCCACGAGGGTCTTTACGTACGATTGCCTGTTAAATGGTTAATTGTATACCTAAATGGTTAAAACTTTTATAATTTCATAAAGAATTTACAATTTACAATAAATTGAAATAAATGTTTTCCTGTACCATACATTTCTCAATGCATTTTGATAAACATCAATGCAATCGAGAAATAATATAATCTGGCTCCTTTAAGTAATAAATCAATATCAAAAATCACTTTTCAGCATTGACGCCACTTATTCAAGTGGTCTTGGACGGATTGTCAATGACAGCCCTAGGACAAAGGCAAATGCTGTGATGAGGAAAATCATCTTAGACAATAAGACATACCTCTGTCTATTTGCGGCTGAAGACATCGAAAAAGGCACAGAAATCCGTTATGACTATGGCACAGACGACCTCCCCTGGAGAAAGGAAGGTAAATATTATTACATTAATATCACAATGAAGGCAATGGTTTAAGGAATGTAGAGCAGTTTTTTTTTTTTTCACTTTCTAATGAATTTCAATCATTGTGCTTGGTTAGCAATCACAGGAAATTGGTACAACACAATAATTACTGTAGAATTGACAGGCTATAGTATTAATGGTGGCTACTAAAATAAATGAAATAACGAGGTTTAGATTTTGCGTGAATGTCTTTTTCTCAATGTGACACTCATAAAATTTTCAGAAATAAGTTTCATCAAATTGGACAAGATTTCATTAGAATATTGCACAAATCGCGAAGCAGTGAGTGCAATATTGGTTTTCAAGTGCAATTTAACACCGAATTCACAAGTCAGGTAATTGATTTTCCTTGAATCGCATAGTTGAATAAAAATAACACAAAAAGAGCAGCACACTCCAGTCCATAGCCATTTCAAAGTCAACTGTCAGAACTGTCATTGCGTTAGCAAATAAGAAGCAAGGTCAGTCACATATGTTTGAACCATAGCTTAATTGACAACTGACACAACTTTATTTGTACCTTGTGCTTGTTTTTACATTTTATTTTCAAACTTCACACTAATCTTAAGGATAAACGGTGGTTTTTCACTGAATTGCCGTTTATCTATAATATCTTTTCTCAATTTCTCTGTGCGCGATTAGATCATATATTTGAACCCTATTTTGCGCCTAATATATAATAAATTATTATTATATTCAATTTTCCAAATCATTTGCTTGAGACTGAAAGAAATTAATCTCCAAGTGAAAGCACTGAAAGTTTAACATCGCAATTAATAGTAAGGACCTTGAAATGTAAATACAAGTATTATATGTATTAATTTGCTGCTTCTCCGTCTTGTTTGGTTGAACATTTGCTGGCGATTTTTTGGGCCATATTCACAGGAATTTCTTGCTTTCTTGTTGTCACGGAGCAAAAGACGTTTTTTATGTCTTTCCAAGAATTTGTAGTTCTGTTCGAAACAAGGAAGAACCTCCAGCTCCCTTTGTAAAACACTTCTGTTTGTTTTTGGCTCTTCAAAAGGTGACAATGGTTTTGAAAACATTTTAAAATGACATTGTAGAAAAACTTTTTTTTGGTTGTTGTGTTAGACGTTGACCATAGTTGTCACGTAGATGCGAAACTATATTACTTTAGCCTTGTTTTCAATTTGCAAATCCATGCTAAATACCTTGCTTTGTTAACCAATCAGAATGCGAGATTTTTTTTCAATTATGTGATTCTATTTAAAATTTCAAAGTTGTCAAATAAAACATTATTCTTCTATTTTACCATGACCATTCGAATACTGGTGTTTAGTTTTCTGAGTTTTACAGTAACACCTTGGTCCCAAGAACATTTTAATTTGGAGGAACAAACAGTCAAGTTCCATCGATTTGTAATCGCAGCCCGTCAGCATAACAGTTATTCCCCCTCAAGAATCTTTAACAATTGCACGAGACACCAATGCAGTTTGAACTACTACCATCCAGTCGCACTCTCAGATTCAGTGACAATAGAACAGTTCCTGTGTGCTGTGGTGCTGAGAAAGAACGAGCTTCACCATCACACTAACTGTCCCTGCTGATGGGAAGAAACTGTAACCGCCTTCAGTGACCTTCAAGGATGTTTGAACTCCCAGAGGCCTTGATTGTTGTTCCACCAACAGGGATGGATGGATAAAGTAGGTAAGCTAATTAAAGTCGCTTTAGATTTCTTGCTATCTGTTGATTTGTACAAATGAACGGGCAAGATTCAGTGCAAATTAGCAGTCAATTTTTACAAACAAGATACAGAATTTTGCTTTGTGACTTATGAGTTCTGTTTTTTATTTCTTCTTTATCTTAAGCAATGAGTCCGTGCATGCCTACCGAGAGGTCCTACAGCTGAGTGGTGTTGTTGGTTTGGGACTTATTCCATTTCCACTTGACAGAGCCAGTAAAGGAACATTTGCGGCAGCAATAGATTGATGCAGCAGTGATTCCCCACTGCTTGACTCCAGTGCTACAGACTTTGGACAAGTGCCTTAAGAGAACATGCGAAGGCACTACCTTTCATGGTTGATATTAGGCCCCTTCGAGTTCACTCCAGCAGGCAAGAGGAAAGCTCCTTCCCGAAACCTGGTCCTTCCCTGGATAAAGCAGGCTTGGAGTGATATTCCTAAAGAGATGGTGAGGTGATCCTTCAAGACTTGTGGCATCTCCAATGCACTTGAAGGAATGGAAGACAATGCCATCTACGACCGTCCTGAAATTGACGGAGAAGATGAGGAGATGAAAGAAGAAATTGACACAGACAGCAAAGTTGATGATGAACGCTGATGACAACAAAGACTTCTGTGAAAACACATTAAATTTAACAAACGGCTCCTTTAGGAGCCACCACATTCTTAAAAGTTAATAACCAACGATTGCATATTGTGTTTCTTTAATTTAGCTTGGCTAATATAGTGAATACATCAAGATTTAGTAGAGTTTCCATGTGTGGGCTATAAGCCATAGACCCCCTCGATCTAGAGCCCAAACTTTAATTAACTTTAAGTTTTAATTTGTGTGAAAATCACACAGCTTACAATCGAGGAAATATTGGTATTACACATTAAAAAAAAAACAATATCTAACTACCACAAAATGTATTATTTCCAGATGAATGCCTCAAGCCCAAGAAAGCCACAGAATTGAGCAGTCAAGGTAATTTTTATGCTTGATCAAAAACTTTGTTTTATAAATCTTGATCAACAAATTATGCAGTATAACAAAAACTAATCCCATTTTACAGAGAAAAACAATGAGAAAAACAATGGCAAAGAAGATCACAAGGAGGCCAAGAAAAGTAACAATGTAAGTGAAGTGGAATTATAACCAAAACCAATAGTATTTAATGGTGTAATGATCTTTGAGAATGATATGTAAGAATGGCAGAATTACATTTGTCACAAAAAACAAACTGAAAAGTACTTCCAACAAAGGGACATCTCTTAAAGCTGTGAACTTAGATCAACTGCAAAGTGAGGGAGACAAATGATCTTGGTACTGACAAATGACCTTTTCACTGGTATTTTCATTGATTGCTACAATATTTTGATTGCTGCATTCCAATTTTAAGAGAAATAAACACAAAGCTTAAAATGCTTCAATTTCCTAATTAGCTTTTATTAACTTCTCACTTTACAAAATGGCACACACTCGTTTAATGTGTTTATATTATTGCAACGTCTCGGATGATAACGTAACACTACTTGTAATTTTCCCAATCTCTTCATTTAATGTTGCTATCAAATTCTCAAAGGGGCAGGGCTGCAAATAACAGTAACTGATCATTGTCTAGAGAATTTTGTTATCGTTTAAATCATCTTACTGGTGAGGAATTAAAAAAATAAATTGTTGTGCAAATCTTACTTTGTGTAAGGACAATCTCAAAGTCATTAAACAACATTGAAGTTTCTTCACATTAGCCCAGTTATGTCGTCTGTTTTACCTGGAAGGAGGGGGGGGGGGGGGGTAAAGGGTTAAAGATGTTACTGCTAAATTGTAAAGAAAAGTGGTCTTCTCCCAGTACTTCACTGTTTTCTACAGTTAAGGTACAGGATGTTTTTAAATTATTATTATTTTTTGGTATACATTATAATTACTGTCATGGTAAAACTTACAGTTGACCTACCTAATTAAAATGAAAACATTTACAGTAGTGATGCATTACCACTTTAGGATAATTCAAAGAAACTACAGTCTGGTGCTGCAACTGTGAGACAAGTCAGCGACACTGAAGGTTTGTTTAAAACTATCATCAATAATAAATTCCTGCATTAAGCACCTTCATGTATAAGCTCCTCCAAATATAAGTCCCTAAAAACTTAATGTAATGCAAAAAAACCTTAATAATATAGGGCCAGCAACAATTAATAAAGCTTACTATGACCGTTAATTCTTACATATATTTATAGGTAAATGTTGGTTTAATTTATACTGACCTTCAAGTTTTATTGAAATAATTAGTGGAGGAGACAGCACGGCTGAATCACAAAAAACAAAACCCGCAATGTTCTGGTGCTAACAGCAACAATGTAAGTTGAAGTAAGAGTTAAAACATTTATGTTTTGGCAGGTTAACCTTCTCTCTGTTATGTTTCTTTTTCAATGCATTGAAAGATATAAACAGAGGACCAGTCTTAGGGCAAAACATTTTAGTGTGATTTTATAATTATGTGTTGATTATTCATGAATTAGGGGTGGGAAACAAAGCAAATTGAGAAAAAACTAACCTATACACATGTTAATGTATAATCACAAAAATTGTGGAAACAGTGATTCTTTCCAATGAGGGGTTTCAAATTGTTCTGAAATAGACAGCTGACTGTGGAAAGGTAGGCAGCTGTGACAAAGCATGGAGGGCTGCAAGGTCCCTGAAGAGTAGTCGGTGACATACAATCAAGTAGCTATATAGCCGGCAGAACTCCAGCAGTCACCAGCTTGTTTTGAAACCACTGGATATAATATATTTTTTAATTGGTCTTCTCCCAGTTCTTAACTGTTTTCTACAGTTAAGGTACAGGATGTTTTTTTAATAATTATTATTTTTCTGGTATAAATTATAATTTAACTACTGTAATGGTAAAACTGTACAGTTGACCTACCTAATTAAAATGTAAACATTTAGTGATGCATTACCACTTTAGGATAATTCAAAGAAACTACAGTCTGGTGCTGCAACTGTGAGACAAGTCATCGACACTGAAGGTTTGTTTAAAACTATCATCTATAATTAAGCCCCTTCATGTATAAGCTCCTCCAAATAGTTTTAATGAATAAAAGACGTCAATACAGGAGCAGCAACATTTAATAATGCTTATTGTGACTGTTAATTCTTATATACATTTATAGGTAAATGTTGGTTTAATTTATACTGACAATCAAGTTTTATTGAAATAATTAGTGGAGGAGACAGCAAAGCAGAATCACAAAGAACAAAACCAATGTGCTGGTGCTAATAGCAGCAATGTAAGTTGAAATAAGAGTTAAAGCATTTATTTTTTTGGCAGGTTAACCTTTTTCTACTATTCTAGGTTTCTTGCATAAAAATATAATTTTCTGCATTTAAAATGGTTACTCAAGTTGTCACTACTATTATTTAGTATAAATTAGCAATTAATGAATTTGGCTGTTGTAGGATATGAAGAATTAAGCAGATTGGCCTCAGTGGATAAAACCCTCTGAGATCTGCTTAATTTTTTATATCCTACAAAAGCCGAATTCATTAATTGCTTTATGATTCATTCAAAATAATTCTTAGTTTAAAAACATAGCTAAAACATGCTAATATACCTGCATTGATGTTAAGTTCATCTTCGATAGTGTACCTTTAGGTTTAAGTCCAGCTCCGCAAATATTCTCCAAATAGCAGATGTCGCCCTTGGAGTTGTCTTCTTGCTGTTTTTGCAATGTTTTTAGCTATTTTTTTTGCCTAGTTGCAGCTGTAGTTCTTACTTTTGAAACGAGTGAAGTGCCATCTTTATTTTCACAACCAAAACAACTCAGCCTCGTTCCCATGGTGTCTTAACCTGTAAGAACGCTGCATTCTTGACGTCATTTCAACACTAAACACAAATTTGGTCATCAGAAACTGGTTATGGTGAATTATGCGTGTGCCTTTAGCCAATCAGAATTAGGGAAATATTTTGAATGAATAATAATATAATTTATACTCACTGATGGTAAAACTATGTACAGTTGACCTAACCAAATTAAAATAAAAATATTAACTTTTGCATTACACTTTAGCATAATACAAAGCAACTAAAGTCTGGTGCTGCAACTATGAGACATGTCATTGACACTGAAGGTTTGTTTACAACAATCATCTTCAATAATAATTCTTACTTTTACACGTCTCTGTTTCTTTTTGTGGCTGTTTCTAAAAGCTGGCTTGTCCATAGGAATAACCACTCTTAACTTATAGCTACTGTTGGATATAAACTAAATTAATAGAATTTATATTAATAGTAATTGCAGGCGACAAGAGGAGCTACGATCCTAATCTCCAAGTTGTAATTATGCATGCGTTGCATGTATGTCCCTAGCATTCACTTGGACTTCCACTAAGAATGAATGGAATACACAGAAATATTTAAATGATGCGCAAAGAAATGATTTGTCTATATGAGTGGGTTTTGCAAATATCAGTTGAAACAATTCAGATCAGGACAGATCTCAGCGCACGTAGACAAAATATGCCTGGTTGGTTGGATGTATTGATCACTCTTTAGTCAACACCAATACCAGTAGAGCACCAATCAGAAGCTGTGTTTGTGGACAGACACAGGTTTTCAAAATTGTCGGTTTGCAAACAAGCATTTCCTTCTTTCCCCTCCTCCCCCTTCATTCCTCTTTTTTGGTTTTGTCCCAACTTTCTCGATGAAACGCTTGCTACGCAGGCCAAAATTAAGCCATAAATTTTATCCAGCCAACAACAGCCATTATTTCTTATTCTACCGGTATAATTATACATTTAGGTAAAAAAAATTGTTGGTTTAATTTATACTGACATTTAAGTTTTATTGAAATAATTAGTGGAGGAGACAGTACTGCAGAATCACAAAGAAAAAACCCAATGTGCTGGTGCTAACAGCAGCAATGTAAGTTGAAATAAGAGTTTAGGTGTCTTGACCCAGTATTTTTATAGCCCTCTCCATCTTTGAATCTCTTATACTTAAACAAATCGATCTGTGTTGTAAAACGATTACGACACAATGGATTACACTTACACTAAACTTTATTTTGGTATTATTTTTTGGGGCGATCAGAATAAATGTCATGCAGCAATGATGTCACAATGTTTTAGCTCTAAATCGAATTTCAGCCATTCATGTTCGGCATTTTCTTTTGAAATGCTTTACGCTACATCTTCTTTAGATAAATGTCTTCTGCTGTGCAAAGTTTCACAAAAATCTGTAAGAGGAATTTTGAGATATCTTGGAATTTCTATAAAAACGGTATAAATTATACATGCACTGAAGACTGGACTTAATGCAGACAAATTTGCTACTCTTCGGTTTTCTCACTTATTCATTTTGCAAATGACCCTTAAACACTCTAGACGCCGCTGAAAGCAAGTAAACTTGCGCGATTTCGAAAAACATTGAATCAGGGTAAAACGCAATGCAGAGCTCTTTTTGTAATTTCTAAGGCTCCTTTCATGAAAACAGCGATTCAAACAAAATTCGTCGATAGATTTTATTAAAACTTTTTTAGTACATCAAGAATTATTAATCAGTGTACTATCAAATCCCCGAATTTCGTGGTGATTAAATAATAGGTAATTAAATAATAATAGTTAATAAACAAAAAGAATAATAATTATTACAAAAGCAATAAAATAAATGGAAATTTGAAAGAGTTTCTCTTGCTCTTTACATTTGAGTTTAATAACTTGTTTTTAACGGATCTTGTTATATAGAATGGAGAGCAAATACAAGCAGCCACAAGAAAAAGACAGACTGTTGCTGTGACAACAGGTTTGAGTTATATTTTAACACCTTAAATTTTAAATTTCTATTTAACTTCAAATTCTCAACATAAGGGATTATTATTATTATCAATAGATTTGCCACAAAAAAAAGTCGGCCTCACTGTAAGTTTAAGCAAGCAGAGCAAAGTGCATGAGTGAGTGATAGGTCTCCGGCTCAATATAAAATTAGACAAAGGACTGTTAGTGACATTTCTAGTTGCATTACATTATATGCGTCTGGACAATTATCACTTGTTTATGTCATGTGACATGGTTGAACTCGAACTCTCTTCTACATGGAACTTGACTTGAGACTTGTCAAGATCGCGATAGTTTTGTTTTGTTAAGAGCTTACAGTCTTGGAGTAGAAGTCACAAGGACTTTTTTGAAAAGTCTGATATTTATCATATAGCAATACACGTACTTCATACATCATTTTTATGGACAATTATTTTCTGTTTGGAGAGCTCAAAAATGAAACATTAAACCAAAAAATATACAGAATTGTACATTGTGTATAGCACCATATTTTATAGCTGTTGTTCATCAAATGATCTTAGGGTGAATCTGAATTAGCAGTTCTGTATTAAATAATTATCATTCAATATCGTTTAAAACCCTATTGTAAGTAAACAGCAGGTCAAAAAGGTTCTATAACCCTAAAAAAAAAGTCTTGCACTCCAGCATTAATCAGTCAAAAATTAAGCTACGATATAAATTTGGTTACTTTAATACAACACGTAATGTTAGGTTTCTGTGAAAAAAGATGGCAAAATAATATCTATAAAAACTATACTATAGGTAGTAAAGTACAGGAAATATTGGGAGTGGATTGTTCTTTAATTATTCAAAAATCTAATACTAACTGATGGACTTTGTTCATTTATTTTATTTTCTGTTCTATGCAGTGATGAGGTCATCAAACCAGCATGAAAAGACCAGCAGTGCCCATGATACTCATGTAAGTTTAAAAAATAAATAAATTTCATTTGTCCATACAAGGTTATAATTATAATAACATAACATAAGGCTGCAAGGGAAAAACTCAAATTTAAAATGTGTAACTATATACACTGGACCTAAAGTCACCACCAATGAAATATCTAAACTGCTCAGACAATTATTACCCGACTTAAGGATGGCGCCCACTAATGGGAAGTATTTTTTCCCAGGTAATGACCATCTGAGACAAGTAGATCATATCAGGGGCTATTGAAATCCAAAAAGAAAACTGGGGGTAACCTCGCATTTTTCAGAGATAACTGAGCTTCAATATGGAGAAAAATGCTGAATAGGCATTTTTTAGAAAAATGATAAAAAGTTATTTTGTCCCAAAATTTCAGAGTGTACATGTGAACTGGCACAAATGCAATGATAATTGTAACAAGGTTTCAAAATAAGCAACAAATGATAACATAACAACTGCTCTTTATACGTCCTTTTTTTAAACACCAGGACAACTAGGAAGTTATCAGCAGTTACCCCTCTCCACGCATTTGCCTTAAAAATGGTGTAAATGACATTTTCCCCCGAACCAAAAATTGATCGTTTGCTGAGTAGGCTTATTACTTTCATTTGGGAAGATAAAAAGTAGGGGTTACCACGCATTTTTAGAACTTAAATTGGTTGGTTTCGACCTTAACTTAATCGCTTTGGGGGTTATTTACAATTTTTCCCATTCCCTCCCTGGTCAGTTTTACTATTGCTTCACTCAACGCGGAGTACTCTGGGATATCCAAAATGGCTAACAGTCATAGAGAACAAAAACCCACCAAGGAGAGCAAAACCAGAAAGTAAAGCATGACATTTCATGGACTCTAAGGAAAACACATACTATTTCATTCAACTGGAGCTTGTCCGTCTCAAAAATTTAACAAACATTTTTGGAGAAGAGCAATCTTGAAGTTATTAAAGATTACTTCCAGTGCATATAGAGTAGATGGTGAGCTCAAGAGCCAAGGCTGGCGCTGTAAACAAACTACTATACTGTATACGTAGTGGAAAATAGTCGACAGGGACTCTTAGACAGGTACCTCTTCAATCGTTTGCTTACCTGTATATGTCATCAAGATTTTTTGAACTGTAGATATAATATGGATTGTAAACCTTCTATTGTTTTTTATCATTTTACCGGGTACCTCGATCAAATATGTTATTAAACTTGCATTCGTTCAATGAGCTTATATATCTGTGGTTTGCACTATCTCTTTCGGGTTTGCCACAAGTGTCATATGACTTAAATGATTTGCATAGACTCAAGTTCGATACATGAGCTCTCTTTTAAAAATGCTGAATACTGCGAAAATAGTTGTACCAAATGTGTTTATGTACCCTCATATATAAACTGGGCTAAGGATCATTTTACATGTTATTTTCATTTTGATTTTTTTTACTGTAGCACGTCATCAGTTCTGTGTCATGATCATTCACTATTTTTCGTTCCTAAATGTTCATTTTAAACTTAACAACTGTGTCTGTCAAACCTACATTTGTAAGAAAGTCTTAGAATGGAAATATTTTATTTTACCTTCCATCTTTAGTTTGTAAACAGCCAAATGGCAGCTATGTCTAAATGTCCAGATTATGAATGTGTGGCATGAAATTGAACCTTAAGAAATACTATCTACATGACAAGCTACCCAATGAGTCAATAATTTCAATGCTTAGTAATGCCAAAATGCTTAAATAACAATGATAATAGTAAAAAGCATAACAATTTTTTACGATTTTTTCCACGATGAAAGCTTTTCCTTTGCGGTCCGCAACTATTTGTGAAGCTGTGATCTAAGCGATCCAAGCAATCTTGTGATAGTTTTTTTCTTGTTTGTTCAACAAATAAAAGCCTCAGACTCTCAATATAAAAGGGACATCTGTATGTACTCGAACGCTTTAACTCTGTGTTCTGGTGACCAGAAAATCTTACAAAATTAAAGAAACAATTGGGAAAGTGTTTATAGCCGTTTAGCTGATAAAATGCGAAGGATGCAAGTGAAAGGTAAGCTTGCAGTTTCTCGATTAAGCGGAGGACTTGGAGCTATTTTCCTTCTGATTTACTGATCCTTACCTATTAATACCCAAGCTCCAAACGTAACATCTTGAAGCCATAACTTTTGATGTTTAAGAATTGACTTTTGTTTGACTATATGAAATGTTCGGTCAGATTGATCATACAGCAGAAATAGCAACATGTGCATACTTCTTCGGTTTTCAAAGAACTGACAATGTAAATAGAAATTATTTTTCACCTGTTAAAAACAACGCATCTTTTCCACAAGAAATAACTAGAACCTCCCAGACTTACAGGAGACAAAACCAGTCCGTGTGTCCTGCGTGTTGCGCATTTCCTTCTTGGAATGCGCAGAAACTGTGCGCAGTAACAATAATAGTGCATGGGCACCGTCCTTAAATCATGAGCAGTCAAAAAGAAAAATTTAAGTACCATCTTTAATTTACTGTTAATGTTACTTCTTCAGAAATCTTTGTAGTTATCACATCAGTTTTATCCATAAGTATTGTCTTGAACAGCATTTATATCTGCTTATTTTTTAGTTTGAGAAATTCTTAACTTGAATTTTGCCATTGCCCCATGGGTGTGTTCCATTGATTAAGGAAGTCACTTGTGTTGGATCAATAGCACATCACAAGGACCCAACAAATCCACTTTGGGAAAGGATTCACTGATTCATTTGAATGTATTATGATCCAAAGTAATCTTCTGGATCATCACATTTAGACCTGAGTTAAGAATCACAGTACAGAAAACCCCAAATATTTTTTGAAATGCTACCTACACTGGGCCACATAAATAATAAAAAACTACCTATTTTTCGTACTAGGATGAGATGCATCTGCAGTCTCTTAAAGCATCAAAACGAAATACTCTCATGGATAGAGGTTTGAGTACTCATATGACAGTTTCATTAAATGAAATTAATTTTAGGCTAAAAGTTAAACCAGCTGGAGATATTAATTGCAGTTCTTTTTTTGAAGATATATACATGCACAGGACATTATTTGAACTATATATTGTATAGCATCACTTTCATTGCCTGCTGCCTTACTATGAAATTTGTCTTTATCGATAATAAACAAGTTACAAAAGCTATGTCCTGTTAAGCTAAGAACATAACTTAAATGGCTTAGGTTTTTTACTATATACATAAGTATAATACAGGGACACTGTTTCCTGTTCTCTCCAGTGTTCAAATGTTTGCCTGCAAGACATCTTCTCACCAGCTAGGCCTTCTCGGTCAATGCATTTTGGTGATGGTATTCAAGGGGCGGATCCAGCAGTGGGGGGAGGGGGGGGGGAATCACGAAAAGTACCAGTGACAATATCTTTCCTTGACATAATCTGCTCAGGAAAAGAGGGCCCTTAATAAGCTCTGTGCTCTTATTCCTCTAAGTCTAAAGAGGCCACACTAGAACTCAGGCACTGATCATGCACACCGCTTTGAAACCTTTTATGAAAATCGGTCCGATTATTCATAAATAAATATGCATGCCCCCAGAACCCCTAGAAGCTTGCGCCTTTGGCACTCATTTAGGATATTTATTTCTAATGCCTGGAACTTGCTCAATTACTGCATCAGAAGTATACAATGTAGTGAGGACATCTAATATGAGACTCTGCAATGTTACAGTCTCCAATTCATCCTTCTTAAACCGCTATTGTTTTGGGACAAACGTAGGACAACTTGAAATAAATCAATGTATAGTTTGGTGGCCGATTGGTATCAGAGCCATCCCCCATTAAAAAATCCCTGATCCGCCTCTGTATCCCAGATTAACGGTTGGACAATCTCGAAGCTAAAGTACGCTTACATGATAAGCTTTTATTTTTAACAATTAAGCAATAATAAGGCCCTTCATTCCCCTTCCAAGACCATTTAGAAGCCAAATTTCAGGAGTTAATTGCTTATTTTACAATAGAAATGTGACTGTAAAATGCAAAAGAGTGAGGTTTCCATGGTGGATAAGGCCCTGATAAAGAAAATGATGTATTTACAAGCTTTGTCTTATATGAAATAACATTAGAGTTTTTTAAACATTACTAACCAGACATTAATTACTTGTTTATTATTTATATTTAGTATTTGGAAAAAAAAGGCAAAAACAAAGTTACAGACATGACAGTGATGTATCAAGTGACTATGAGGATGTAAGTTTAATTGTTTTGTCATAGTCAATTAGCTCATTTACATAGCTGTGTAATATGTATGCAGTAAACACTGACCCCCCCCCCCCCCCCACGCCTACATAGACCCATCTAGCAGATAAACGAAAATAGATCTGGTTATGAGGCCATTCTGAAGAATCCCCCTTTTTAACCTTTCACCTGTGAAAAGGCTCTCGGTTTGTGGAAAGGGTGAAAAAATCACGAGGGAATCCCGGCTTAGTCAATCAAATGAAACCAAACCAAAATCAATCGAACTCAAACGAAACCCCTTGGTCAGATTGTTGTTCGATTACTTTGGCAATCAAACTTAATCGAACCGGAACTTTTCAGTGAGTTCAATGATTAATCGAACTTGAGAGTTTAATTTGATTACTGCACTCAATCGAACCAACTGAACTCAATCTATGCGATTAGTTTGATTGTTTGGCAGACTAAAAAAAGACTAAACACATCAAGTCAATTGAATCGGAAAGGTCTCCCTCTAGTATATGTATTTGAAGCAGTTTGAAAACAAAAATATTCCAATTACCGGTAACCCAGAATTAACTAAAATCTTTATTGTTTAAGTGATTCAAAATCGATAAATTCAAATACTGGCAAAACATGCAAGCACAGACACCAGATCACGTTTCATGTTGGAAATGTCCAAGTCAATGTCCAAGTTGGGCTTGGCAATGGTCAGTTACCTGCAGAACTGAATCTCCCATTTTCTTCTTAATAAGAATCTTTTCACCAACACCAACAGCAAAAGAGCACTTGTGATAGCATTTATAACCATCGCTTCCAAAATTGTTTTTCATGTTTTCAGTGTTTTCCCTCTGTGACATCTTTGCGTACTCACGTTTGAAATTGAAACCAATACATAACTTATTTGAATGCAACACGTTGTTTAAAATGTTTGATTGTTGAATGCAGTGTTCGACTTTCAATTGTTTATGTTCGATTTAAATTAATACCTTATATTTCACTTGCTTTGTTATTGGCATTAATGTGCATTATTTTTCAAAAACAGAAAGCAAAAGAACGACAATCCAACAGTAAAGGAAATTCCAATGCAGGTAATCAGTTATAAATGTGTTGTGATTTTAAAAAAATATTGAATGTTTTAAAGTTGATTCTATTTATTGACCTCTATTCCAATTTTATTCTTATTTTTAGAAATGGTTTTTGATTCAGATGAAGACAGTTCTGGGGACATGGACCTAAGCAGCATAGTGAGTGAGACACTGGTAAGCATAATTTGCAGATCATAAATCCTCATTCTTGGCTGTGTATATTGAAAATTTGGATTCCTCAATATATTAACATAAAAATTCATATCTTCAAGCTAATACGGAATTTTCTTTTTATTTTATGAACTATAAGTTAAATTGGTAGACATAGAAAAGCTGATTTTAATACTGAGCTTAAAATAATATTAAATACCTGGTGGAATCAACTGTTCCGTCTTCTGGCCACCATGTATGCATGAAATATTCTAAAGATAAAACAAACCAATACATCAGTAAAATAATATGACATCACTATTCACGTTACAGCGCTCTTTATAGAATGAATTGCATATGTACACTAAATCTGAGAGCTCAGTGAGTAGTATTTCGTAGTACTTTAGTTCCATATTAAAGGTGGCTAGACTGGATTTTTTGGGGAATATACCGTTTAAGTTTGAGCATTCCACATTCCCATTAAAAAAAGGTATCTCAAAAAGGAAACCCCAGCTGTATCAAATAAAGATGGGAACACACAGATCGAGGCTTTGCATAAAATTTTCTTTACACATGATTCCATCTTGGTACCTTAGAGATTTCACAGGAATGGAATCGCTGGTGGATTCGAAGCGTTTTGAAGTACTAGCCGGTGGGGCATTTTACCATCTAAACTGCCAACATACCGGGGGAATGTGACAAACGTTTTTCCAATAAGGTCAAATAAGTGGTCGCTAGCAAGAGCTTTGAATGTTTCATAATCAGTATGAAGACGAAAACCACGCCAGACTCACGTGTTGATTTCGCTGCCGCTTGACGATCACGGTCAATGACAGCCTCACCCGGGTACTTACCTAATTCTCGTTGTCTCGTTGTCTTCTACCATTTGTAACTGGATGACTTTAAGGATAAAAAAAAACATTATTTAGAACAGAACGTATGGACAAAATGCGAATATAAAAATAACATCCTCATAGAATTACCAATAACCTCGTGCGTGTTGTTGTCTGACGCGACCAGTGAGCCAAAGGAAGGAGAGTTACAACTTTTTTTGTCGAAAATAAGTTTAACCGACTTCCAGAAACGCCGATAAAAGAAAAACGAATTCTTCAAAGTTATTTTAGAACATCTGAGGCCAAAATATGTTCCACCGAAAACAAATGCTCGCAATCGCAACAAGTTCGAAGAGATTCTAGTTTCTAAGCTACTAAGTGGGCGGGGCTGGTACTGTCCATCATGCATCACAGCTGTCCCACGAGTTGTAGAGCCAAAAAGTGTACCTGGCAGTTGATTTTTTGTTGTTTTTTTTTTCTGTAAGTTTTTCCTTAGTCTTGGTTCGTCAAAGTAAGAGATATAACCACGCGCTGAATCGAGAACGAACGGTAAAACGATGAGAGAGGGGCGAGGGGAGGAAGAAGTAGAAAAATAACCGGTAAACCCGCCCAGTAACCGACTTTGTCTGGCCGTGGATAACTGGTAATTGACCTTCGCTGAAAAACATAAACCTCCAAAACAAGTTTTCCTTTGGAAAGAAGCAAGCAAGCTGTTTCTGAAAAAAAAATATTTCTAGGAAAGGAAAAAAATGATTTTTCACGATAACATAACCAAAAATAACTTAGCGCGTGAGACTTAGTTGTGTCTGCAAAACACAATTTTCATTGCGATTTTTGAAACCGGACAAGACGTTCGGCTTTCGTTCAAAAAATTCAATTGGAGCCCAATAATATAATGCAATCCAATTTGCGATAGACGAATTCACTCTTGAGTAATGAGTGGAAAGCACAAATAAAAAAATTGACAACAAAAAATCTTTGGCGCTGTTAACGGTTGTCAAACTTGTCACTGATCTTTAAGACTTGACTAAAAGCTAACAGTAGTTGAAGTAGGGAAGTAGGAAATCCGAACACACACAAAAAAAATTTTAGGAGTTAAAAATATGCTTATATCTACCGTTTTAACACTAAAATACGTTTAACCATGCTATGCTTAAGGGGTTTTAAACTATATTCTCGGGTGCCCCTGAAGTTTTAGGCTGAGGGAGTAGTAACTTGGGAGATCGCTATGCGTAGAAGGTGAGGTAACCCGCTTAGGTGGGGCCAACTATGATATAATCTCTCATTTCAATTTGATCACGTTTACATCAAAGGTGGGGTGACGCCACCTTCCTGGGTCCCCCAACTCTATGTTAACAGGCCCCAAATTAAAATTAAAGCGAAAATACCATTCACTTTGCCTCTTCTTGAGACCAAGTGGTTTTCGTTGCCGCTTGACTATCACGGTCAATTTATGGAAGAATGATATGACAGCCACACTGTACTTACCTAATTCTTGTTGTCTCGTTGTCTTCTACCATTTGTAACTGGATGACTTTAAGGATTAAAAAAACCACTATTTAGAACAGACCGTATGGACAAAATGCGAAGATAAAAAATAACATCCTCATAGAATTACCAATAACCTCGTGCATGTTGTCGTCTCAGACGCGACCAGTGAGCCAAAAGGAAGGAGAGGAACAACTTTTTTTGTCGAAAATAAGTTAAACCGACCTCCAGAAACGCCGATAAACTAAAAACGAATTCTTCAAAGTTATTTTAGAACAGTTAAGGCCAGAATACGTTCCACTGAAAAAAAATGCTCGCAATCGAAACAAGTTCGAAGAAATTCCAGTTTCTAGGCTGCTTAAGTGGGCGGGGCTGGTACTGTCCATCATGCATCACAGCTGTTCCACGAGTTGTAGAGCCAAAAAGTGTACGTGGCAGTTGATTTTTTGGTTTTTTTGTTTTGTTTTTTTTTCTGTAATTTTTTTCCCCACGCGCTAAATCCAGAACGAACAGTAAAACGATGGGAAAGGGGCGAGGGGAGAAAGCAGTAGAAAAACTAAACTTTGTCCGGCCGTGGATATACCTGATAATTGACCTTCGCTCAACAACATAAACCTTCAAAGCAAGTTTTGCTTTGGAAGCAAGCAAGCAAGCAAGCTGTTTCTGAAAGAAAAATATTTCTAGGAAAGGAAAAAAATGATTTTTCACAACAACAGTACCGAAAATATCTTCGCGCGTGAGACTTCATTTGTGTCTGCAAAACACAATTTTCATTGGGATTTATGAGAACGGACAAGAAGTTCGGCAGTTCCGACTATAGGTGGTTTTTCACGTTAAGTCATCACCGCCATGCTGGTGGACGGTAAACAGAAGATCGTTCATTAGCGCGCTTTGTTTGTCCACCAGCATTTGTTCATTGTTATTCGTGTCTCACGAGATTGCATGAAAACCACCTAATATTAAACACTCCAGGAGCCCATCAACACTCCAAAGAATAAATTCTTAAAAGCAAGCCTGCTGTATCTAAGCGAAAACTATAGCGAAAGCAACTGGCGAAATAGTCTCTTTGCGTATAAAATTTTGCCTTTGTCTTTAACGGTGTGTCTGATCAACATCTTCCTTAGTTAAAATGAGGCTTTCGTTCAAAAAATTCAATTGGAGCCCAATAATACAATGCAATCCAATTTTCGATAGACAAATTCACTCTTTAGTAACGAATGGAAAGCACAAATAAAAAAATTGACAACAAAAAATCTTTGGCGCTGTCAAACGCGCGGTTGTCAAACTTGTCACTGACCTTTAAGACTGGACTAAAAGCTAATAGTAGTTGAAGTAGGGAAGTAGGAATTCCGAACAGATAAAAAAATTTTTAGGTGATAAAAATATGCTTATATCTACCGTTTTAACACTAAAATACGTTTAACAATGTTATGTTTAAGTGGTTTTGAACTATATTGTTGGGTACCCCTGAAGTTTTAGACGGAGGGAGTAGTAACCTGGGAGATCGCTATGCGTAGAAGGTGAGGTAACCCGCTTAGGTGGGGTAACTATGATATAATCTCTCATTTCAATTTGATCACGTTTACATCAAAGGTGGGGTGACGCCACCTTCCTGGGTCCCCCAACTCTATGTTAACAGGCCCTAAATTAAAATTAAAGCGAAAATACCATTCACTTCACCTCTTCTGGGGACCGTTCATTTTTCATCGGGGGGTGGGGCAGGCAAAAAATATTGGGTGTAAAGGGGGATCACCAAAGAATTCTTTCTTTTGATAATAGCGAGGAGTAAGCATCGAAAACGTCTCCCAAAAAGTGAATTCGCGCTGCTTCACATCGCTTTTATTGCAGATAATTTAATTTGTCAAATGTTGACTTTTTTGGGGGGGGGAGTTGAATTCCAAAGTATTGTATCTAACTTCACAAAAAGAAATAGAAACCTTCCCTTCTTTCTCGGTTGTTCTTTTCTTTTTGGAGGCAGGGGTCATCTCAATTATTTTTGAAAAGAAGAAGAGGGGGCCACCCGAAAAATGTTCTGATGAAGAGGGGAAGGGGGGATCATCATATTCTACAGGAGCTATCATTCAAATCCCACCCCCCTATCCCATAAAAAATGAACGGTTTTTTGTATTTCCCAAACCTCCCACGCAGACGTTCGCAGGACTACGCTAGTAACACGGTGACAATTGCAGAGCTACACTCCGTAATCCGCTAAAATAAACCTTCTCTTTTCTCTTACAGGTGCAAACCAAATTCCCTCGTAGCTGCCGGCGTGGCCCCATTTTTGTTCCTGACAGTGATAATGACACCGATGATGAGAGCCTATCATCCGTTTATGAACCAAATACTGATGAAAGTAGTGACGATGACGAAGTTCTCTCCACTGAAAGTGTGAGTCTTTCTTTCCTCTTCTTCCTTTTCCTCCTTTTCTTCTTCTTCTTCTTCTTCTTCTTCTTCTTCTTCTTCTTCTTCTTCTTCTTCTTCTTCTTCTTCTTCTTCTTCTACTTTTTCTTCTTATACTGGTCAGTGGTGGGTGGGGGATAGGGGAGAAAAAGGAAGTACGGGGGCGGGTGACCTCTAAACAACAGGGAAAGGAAAGAAATCGTTTGTCTCATTGATTTTAACATTTTTGTATATCTGGTTCCAGGATGAAGAGGTACTCTCAAGAACAGCTTTAAAAGCAGTAAATCCTAAGATGAAAGGTTGGTGGCACTTTGCATTCTTGTTTTTTTCTTTCTTTTTTCTTTCTTCTTTCTCGGACGGGGTAGAGAGGATACGCGCTAGGAAATTCGGTAAAGTAGCTTGGAGCAGTCGCCGTTTGCTCAGGTACAATCCAACGATGGATCGACTCCGAAGAACGTTTACCTGCTTTACTCTTGTGATTGTTTCTCCTCCTTTAAGTCAATTCTGTACAATTATGGAGATCTGGACTGAATCGATTTGGTCGGGAAGTCAGTACAATGGAAATGAAATGACTGTCTGATATTAAGAAATCATGAAATACTTTCACTACAGATTTGTTTGCAAAAGCTAAAACAACTTGAATCAAGAGCCCTTTTTTCTCACACGGTTACGAAAAAGTGCGCTAACAATTGCCGACAGTCGGACCATAGGTACCCGTTAATGGAAAGATTGTTCATCCCAGAGGACTATTTTTAATTTTTTTAATCATTTTATTAAAGTGGCGAGTCTACAGAACGCTGATGATGGCGCCTCCAACGTCAGGAATGTAAGTTTTCCCTATTTCAATAGTTCAAAAAACACAAAACACTTCATTTTTTAGCTTTTAACACTAACAGTAAAAAAAATTCTTTGAAACAGTAAATTTTTTCCAGAAAGAAGCAAAAACGGCTCCAAATAGGTCAATGTTATTTTGTTTAGTATATCGACGTGGTTTCGGCCATTTTACGACAATTCTGGATTAATTCAGAAGATTTCCTGAGGCCACCGACGATTCCCTAGGACTGTCGAAGATTTCCGAAGACGAACGAAGAGGTCCGACCATTGCCAAAGATGTCCGAAAAACCCTCCAAACACTTAACAGTATTTTCTTCGGAAACAGTAAACATTAAAAATTGTCAAATTTAACAGCAAACACTAAAGATTACGGGCAAATAGCAGTAAAAACTAAACCCTATTCAGACCCTCTACCAACAAAGTACAATTATTAATTACCCTAGCCAGATATGCGACATCGTGAAGACAGGGGTGGGAAAGGGGTAATTTTGTCTTCCCGTTTTTTCGTATCTCGACGCATCAGTTTTAACGAACCATGCAAATTCCTATCTTGAAACCTAAAACTTTTTTCAGCCAAATTTTATTTTCCTACCATTCTTCCTGCCATAGGGATCAGTCTACAGTTCTAATTTTTAAATTTGATATTGAAGATTTTACTGATCTAAAGATCCGACTGACCCTCACTGGTTCGTCGTTGTGGTTTTCCCTTCACAAGTGTTGCTTTTCTCATGGCCATTAATTCCTGATTGACGCTTCTATTATAGAATCAGAAAGAACAAAAACAATCCTGTGCCCCACTCAGTGAACCCTCAGGATCAGATGTTAAAAAAGGTTAGCTGCTTGATATTCATGCCACTAAAGTAAAGTAAAGTAAAGTAAAGTAAAACTTTTACACAGGGTAGCCCATTCAGCTCTAAGGCTGGTCTCCATAGGGGCCCCGTACCTTAAAAAATTAATTTACATTAATAATTTTCATAAACTTTTAAATTTAAAGAGGGTAATAAAAATACAATAATAGAATTTAAAGCCTAAAAAATAATAAACTATCAAAGTTATGATAAAAAGAAATGTCTTGCTCGGTGCCAGAACGTCTGAATGTTTTCACTCTTCACAATGTTTAAAGGGAGTTTGTTAAAAATTTTTGCGCCAGTAAAAAGAAAGGTCCTTTTCCCAAAAGTCTGTTTAACGTTTGGTAGGGATAGCCTCATACTTTGCCTTGTGGAATAATTGAGTGAATGTTCGAAAATCTAGTGAAAATATAATGAAAAATAACTGGAGGAGCTAATGAGTGAAGACAGAGAAAAACGATTTTAACCTTGTGGTAAGAGCGTCTGCTGGAAAGAGTCAATGCAAGCTGCTCTATTGCTTGAGATGAGCGAGAGCAACGTGTGAAAATCCGTGTAGATCTATTCTGTTGGCGCTGTAGTCGATCTATATCTTGTACATTTCTGTTTGCAAAATACACAAGACCGTGCCTGAGTACCGATGCAAATATTAGCTGAGGATAATTAATTTGGTGCCGCCAGGCCTTGCTAAATTTTTAGGAGGTATATTAACTTTTTAATTATGTAATCAGCAAAGAGGACCCGAGTGGGACGTCATCGACATGCGTGTACCCAACTCAATGGGCAACTGAGCTCGACACTGGAACATGAAAATAGTGTTTGAAGGATTATTAAGCCTCGGTCTTTTTGTTCATAATCAAATCTGTTTCCAGTTCGAATGACGTCTTTGGAAACGACCATTTTGAAAAAAAAATCTTTCCGAGTCGACCGTAATATTGGCACTCGAATTCCTCAGAGTGTCGCTTTAAGTAACTATAATATTTATTTTTTATCCCTTTAAATCTCTTTGTAGGGAAGACCTCGAAAATATTGGTTTCAAGCGAGCGGTCACATGTGTGCTTGTTCTGTAAGAAGCCGCAAAAAAAGGTCAGAAGACACCAAACCAGAAAGCACAAAAATGAATCAGAAGTGTCGAAAGCAATGGCCATGGAAACTGCCCAGGAGCAAGATTTGGCATTTGAGAGGCTTCGCCTCTTAGGTGATTACCAACACAACTGCGACGTGTTGGCCCTGGGCGAGGGAGAATTAATCGTGGTGCGAATGCCGAAAAACGTAGAAGAAGGGATTGCGGCTAACTACTTGCCTTGCCCTAGTTGTATGGGTTTTTTTATGGGGTCAGAGCTCTGGAGGCACCGACAAAATTGCCCCCATCGGTCCCAAAAGACTCCCCCAAAATGGTCGAGGGTACAGCAAGAAGCTAAGCTTCTATTACCAACAACTGTATTGTCCACCAAAGATGTGAAAAAGAGCTTCCATGATAACGTTCTTTCCTCTATGAACAACGACGAAATATCAGCCATTGCCAGAAAAGACGCCCTAATTGTTAACTTTGGCGCCGCTATCTTTGAAAAAGTCGGGACAAAAAACATAAATTATGTTTCCCAAAGAATGCGCCAGTTAGCCAGGCTCCTCCAAACGTTACGGAAAGAAAACGAGGCTGCCAATTTCGATGACTTCATAGACACTGCACGATTTGACGAGCTAGTTGCTGCAGTGAAAGATCTGTGTGGATTCAAGGAAGAATCTCGGTTGGAAATAGATGTCCCCTCACTGGCCTTAAAGCTTGGGCACAACATCAAACGGTGTGCGCAAGTTCTTAAATCTTCAGCGCTGAGGAAAAAAGATGAGGCAGCGATAAGAGAATGCCAGAACTTCATTGATCTCTTTGAGGCGGAGTGGAGCATCAAGATTAGCTCTCGGTCCCTCGCCTCACTGGGGTCAAAGAAGCAAAACAAAGTAGAAATTCTGCCACTAGCTGGAGACCTAATGTTGCTTAAAAATCACCTCGAAAAAAAGATGGCAGATCTTTCAGAGATTTTGAACGAAGGGGAAGAGACACAAACCGCGGCCGGCCACTGGAGCAGCTTGGCCAAGACGACTCTGGCAAGAATAATCATCTTTAACAAAAGAAGATCAGGGGAGACTGCGACCCTACAAATAGGGCAATTTCAGTGTCGCCCAAATTGGGCCAGCTGCAGCACTGCTTTAAAGGCATCGTTGACAGCCTTGGAAAAGCGTCTTTGTGAGAGGTAAGATGTGAGTCAGTAAAATCGTATATTAGAGCAAGGGAAGATATATGGAAAGTCCGCGTTTTACGCCTACTCCATATTTTATACTTGGTTCGCAGTCTCGCGGGGTTTTATTTTCGCCATGTCAGTAGGCGAAGATGAATACAAAGGGCATTAAATTTCGCGATCAAAGTGCTCGAACTTTTCATAACTAATAAGGCAGATCTAATGGAGCTCTGGCTGTTTTTACAACAGTTTTTATACTAGAAACGCGGACGAAAAATATAAAAACATTCCAAGCTCAAAAGGAACAACAAAATGTAACCGTTTCACCCATCCGGATTTATCATACACTGTGATGCTATAAAGTGTTAGTACTTGTTTTAACATTGAATCCTTAGGCTCGACCTAATAGAAATCACGGGCAAGCGAGGGAGGACGGTCCCAATCATACTGACACCTGACACAAGGGCAGCGGTAGAGCTGTTGATAGAAAGAAGACCACCAGTTATTCCCGAGTCAAACAAGTACGTTTTTGCAAGAGCTACCAAAGGCTCTTTGGGTCATCTTCGTGGCTGGGACTGCGTCTCAGCCAGCGTTAAGGAGGTAAAGGAAATACAGAAGCCAGAGGCAATTACCAGCACAAAGCTGCGAAAATACATTGCGACCGTGTCACAAACGGCGGCATTGACGGAACTAGACGTAGACTGGCTCGCACGCCACCTTGGACACGATATTAGAGTCCATCGTCAGTTTTATCGCCTTCACGAATCTACAGCAGAGTTAGCTAAGGTCAGCAAACTCCTTTTAGCAGTTGACGCGGGTAATATCGAACAGGTGCAAGGAAAGAGTCTTCTGGATATGTCAGTCGAAGGTATGTAAAAGTATAGCCTGATTTGCGATTGAACGCCTATATGAGGCTAAATTATATTTGGCGCATCTCGTCCTCCTATTTCGTTATCCTCCTTTTTTCTTATTTTTAATAGCCTGGTTTTCTAACAGACCTAAAGAATGGTAATGAAATCAGATAGGTGAATGAAGAAACGGTATAACTAAATACTAGAACACATGCCATGATCTTACTTCTCATTGATGTTCTACATAAGACCACTAATTAGAACAAACGCTGATTAACTTTTCCGAAAAAGTAATTGATCAGAAGATCACCATGCAAAGTATGTTTGTCACTGTTTTGGTTTATTAAACTGACACTTTGTTCTCTAATTATCTTTAAATATTGACAGATATTCCGGATATTTCAGTCAACCAGGAAAATATCAGTGAGTCTGAAGGTGGGTTCACAGCGTTCACCGCCGTAATAGTCTTAAAGTGTTTCGATACAGTTTTTCGGAGACCATACCGATATTTTTCAATCGGCTTAAAAGGATTTTATGCTTGTCTGATCGCTATAAAATTTTTGCCAGTAATTGGCTGTGGATTGAAGTTTGTCAAAACGCAATTTTAACTAAAGTTGATATTACTATGACAACAATAAAGAAAAAAATTGGAAATTGATAAAAGCCGAATTTTGCGCAATCTAGACCTGCTACTAAAAATCCAACTCTAGGAACTTAAAGTTTGGTGTTTAGCAAATAACCTCCGTGAGAAGTAAAAAAAATTCTGTATGTTTGAATTCAAATAAAACGTAAATATATTTCAAACCTCGTATTTTCAATAGCCGTGATGAGTAACTTCGGATTACTGCTTAATATCATATTTCGATGCTAGGAAAGTTTGGTGTATTTTCGTTCTTGTGATCTTTTAAAGCAATCTGCTTTCTTACCACCTGTCTAGGCGCCACTTTATCCTAAATCTTGACTTTCAGCGCTTTTTTTAATATCTCTGAAACTACTCGAACGATTTTTTTAAAAATCAAATCTCATAATCTTTATAATGAATGTAAGAATGTCTAAAACTTCCATTAAGATTGATTCACTTTAACTTCTTGAAATTTCAAGACGAACCTAGCCTGCGAACCGGCCAAAAATCTGCGTTACAAAATTCACTGTTTTGATGTTATGCTAATGCTTGCTAATTAATGCGCACTGTACATATCTCCACGACAAGTACATTTCAAAAAAGAAAAACATGCCGCTTAATTTTTTACGAAATATTCTGTCACACCGAAATGTACAAGTCAAGGAGGTATGTATCGTGCGTATTAATTAGCATCGCCCTTTTTCACTCTCTTAGAGTCAGGCGCCTCAGGGGACGAGGACACTGCAGATGTCCCGAGCAACAAGGCAGTGGTGGAACAACGTAAGAGAAATAGCTAACAAGTGTTTTTTGCTAGATTGATAAAAACTGTTCCTTGCAAACTTAAAATAGAAACTGGGATAGTTGGTCAGCCCTCGTCAAGGAGTTCACGGGAAGTGTTGAAAAATTCAGAAGCTGTTTCTTGTTTCCCTTGTTTGCTTCCTTTAAGACCTACAAAAAATAGTGTTTTACTTCGTGAAATTGACAATCACTATCACTTATTGTTTCAGAAGTGGCAGATACTTCAGAAGATGGTGGTAAGGAAACCATATCTGATAGATTAGGGAACATCTTGACGTTTTTCTTACTTTTTATCGTGCCCTAGCCTTTTACGCATGTTTAATCTTATTTCTTAGATACCTGTTTGGGTTCTGTTTCCGCAAGCAAGAAAAGAAAGAGTAATGGTATGTACGTTTGTTTACAAAAGCCGATTAATTATTATTATTGTTAATGATATTCTTTTAGGATAAGTAGCATAGTTTAGAGGGACTATGACATCAATCGATTTGATTATCAGCTATCTAAAACCTTCAATATTTCAGGTTCTGCGGGGCGTTCAACCAGCACCACTGTAACACAGCGAAACAAAAGTGAGTTAATTCTAGATTGCCAATAATAAGAATTTATGAAGAAAATATGATTCCTGTTGTTGAACCACAGAATTGCTTTGGATTATATGGACTAAATGACTCATGGATTTCCAGTCTGTTATTCAGTTAATGAATTGTTCTATTTTTCGGTCTATTTTTTGAAAACCATAAAATCCTATTATTTCAGAACTACCTCGACGATCAGATGTATCATCGGGCATGAACAAGAATGGCAAAAGTAAGTTGGAATAACTTGACTTGACTAGGGCGAAGCCAAATAACTATCAAAACCGAGGATGTGTATTCCGATTCATTGTTCATTAAAAGTATGCTATATAGTGTTTTAAACTTTTTTTTCCTTGTCTTCAAATTTAACTCGTGTTTTACCGCTCAGCAAATTAAAAATTCCGATCGAGCCGAGAACATGAACAACCCGCACTAATTCAAACTGAGTATTTTTCGTTTTCGTTTTCGTTCAGTGTTTGAGTTACAGGGATTCTACTTAAGCTAACTCACCCATGTGAAATAAGATTGCTCATATTTATACAGGAAGAAGCGAACTCTATTCAGCATCTATGACTAAAGATTTAAATTGGTTAGATAAAATTACTCTTCCAATGTTCATAAACCTGGAATAACTGATACCGCATCAAGGATTTTTTATGGGGTGGTGCGATCCAACGAGGAGACGGACCGAACGAGGTTGGGGGAGGGGGGGGGGGGGGTGGCTGGGTTGGCCAAGACTGTATATACAGCATAAAAAAATCACTCTTACTTAGTATTTGTTAGCCAGAGAAAATAGCTGACATTTCACTTAGCCACCACTGGTTTCTTGACTTCTGAGCAACAACTGCAATGATTGATAGTTATTGCAATACAATGTTACAAAATATACAAACTTAATTTACATTTCTTGTCTTTTTGCTTCAAGTAGGTGTGTCAACACAAGTATATTTCAGTTCTAAAACCAACATGTTAGTTATTCACAGTCCCCTAGTTTCCCTTAAGATCGTCGAGATCGAGCGCTTTGCGCGTACGGGATGCCATCTTGCATGAGTGTCAAAACTACTTTGGGGGCGGGGGCGGTTGGGAAGGAAGCGAGAAAAATATTTTCTATTTTTCACGCCCCCCTCCCACTAGAGCTATAATTCCCGACGGTCGCCCCTTGGTACATCTGAAAATCAAGATGGCCGCCATTTACCGTAAGACGCGCTTTATCTCGACGATCTCACGAAAAAATAGGGGACTGTGAACAGTCTACCGCTACCGATATGTTAAAGGAGCTCATGTATACTGAACCTTTACATTCGTGTTTAGGAAGTACTCGGATACTGTGAGGAATACTTTCCCACATTTTTGCACCAAATCTACAAACAAATATTTCAATTGATTTAAACGGTCGTCATTTCGCGAGGAAACCAGTAATGTTGTCGTCAAATGTTGGCTGTTTTCTCAGCATGAGAATGTGGCTCTATTTGTTTATATTCCAATTTGTTTCAGGCTCTGGCCAAAGCTCGGTGGATACAAATAAAAGAAGTAAGTTTGTTGTTCGTTTGCTACACATGCATATAAAAAACGCACAATAACAAAACACAGAGAAAAATTACTGCTAAGGTTTTCCTAGCCTCCCCCGCAGGCTGTACAAGTTATTAAGCAGAATCCAGTTTCAACAGCATTTTACCTCTGGAAGACAATCTTACCTTAGAAAAGTGAAACGCAACTTGTCGAACATCCATGTGACACTGGCTGTCCTTTAACAATAGCAACCTCATTTAAATCTGCATTTGAATTTACTCCAACCAAAAGGAGATTGAAACCCGCCTTACCCAGCTACACAATTTACTTTGTTTCTCTCGTACTCTCCACCCCCCGCCCCCATCCCTGGCATATTACGGGCCTTCTCCTCGCATCGTTTTGCGATACACGTGTTTCTAGCAAAACCATGTACATTTTGCGTATCTCTTTTCAGGTTTTGTGGTAAAAATTCCATGGGAAAAGGACGAAAAAAGAGCTGTTTTGCAGCATTTGGGAGCGTTTATAACTTCTGAGGTAGCACCTGGGAAGGAGGCCTGTGAGGAGTGTATAAGGAAGAGTGACGGTGCCCTCAGCAGGCGCAATTGGACTGCAATTAAGTACTTCGTAAAAAACGAAATAGACCGAAGAAAAAAAATGTTAAAATAAGGTCACCTTATTTTACTATTTTTCTTTTCTTTTGTCGATTTCGATTGTTCCTCTCTTTATTCGGAGTCGTGCTATTCTCGTGTGGGGAGCCCATAGCGTACGCTCGGCTACTTCTTGCACAAGGTTACTCTTGGCCTGTTTTAAATAAGATTTGCCATTTTCAGACCCCCTAAAATTGTTATCAACCTAAATATTTTTATGATTTTGAGCTCCTACGCCAATATGGCAGACTTACCTGTACAAGGGGCACCCAACACGATATGTTTTGCTTTGAATATCTGTTCGCAGAAGCAAATTTTATCACTAACATGCAGGCTTAAGTCCTATGATATGTAGCGATATTGGGTCAGGTCAGGTCTAGTGCCTGCTACTGGTAACATTGTAACCCAGTACCACCTGCCGCATGGTCGGGTTGCCGGCGACTAAACCGACTCCCCCTCCAGCGTTACGCTGGTGAGGCGGGTGGCACGTCACCCTGCGGGACGAAAAACAAGACCCGTAAAAGGGCGGATGAGCTCTATCTAGAGCCAACGGCCATCGTGCAAATTAGTTTTGCGGATATCTCTGGGAGGAAAACCAAAAAGAAATCCGGAATGGTGCCCATAAGGCTAGTACGAATAGTGGAGTAACGTTAAGGGCGCGTTCGATTGTCCTAGTATTTTGTTTAAGACCGAGAAATTAAGCCTAGTTAATGTAGCATTACAGTAGTCATAATCACGACAAAAGATCAAAACATAGGTTAAAAGCAAATCCTTAGAAATTGCTTACATTGAAAATCTACTCGAACAGTTCACAATTTTAACTCGATGCTTATATAAAGAGGAACTTTGCTGTTCTTATTACTAATAGTTTTAAGGCCTGTTTACATGGATGTGGGGACCGACTAGGACTGTGAGGTGTTGGCCCCTGGGTGAGGGAGAGTTAATTTTGGTACGAATGCCAACAAAAAAGGAAGAACAGATTGTAGCTGGCATTTTGCCTTTCCCGAGTTGTATGTTTTTTTTGTCATGGCTACAGAGCTCTGGAGGCATCAACAATATTGCCCCTATCGGTCCCAACAGCCCCACCCCCCCTCCCCCAATGGTCAACGGTACAGCAAGAAGCTAAGCTACTATAATCGACAACGGCATTGTCCACTAATGATGTGAAAAAGAGCTTCCGCGACAACGTTCTTGCCTTTATGAAAACGACGACATATTTGCCATTGCCAGTAAAGACGCCCTAATTGTTTCCTTTGTCGCCGAGCTATCTTCGAAAACGTCGGCACAAAAGGCATAATTTATGTTTCTCAAAGAATGCACCAGTAAGCTAAATTCCTCCAGACATTATATAAGAAACGAAAACGAGGCTGTCAATCTCGACGACTACCGTAGTCGTCGAGATTGGCATAGACACTGCGCGATTCGACAAGCTACAATCACGGACTAAAGTAGCTGGGAAGGTTGAACAACTCAACAGCATTATTAGACCATTTCAAACGCTTTATATCTATTTTCAAAAACCGATTATTTGCTCTTTTCTTGAATACCCCTAGTTCCCCCTATTCCATGTTGGGACAAATAAGAATAATTACGCACAAAAACAAATTTAGTTTTGCCCAACATTGATTCAGGGGGCGAGGGGAACAAGGAAGTGCTAAAAAAAATTCAGCTTTGCGAAAATAATAAAGATGAGACTGCGATAAGAGAATGCCAGCACTTCATTGACCTCTTTGAGGCGGAGTGGACCATAAAAATTAGTTTTCGGTCCCTCACCTCACTGGGATCAAAGAAGCAAACAAAAAACATAAATTATGCTTCTCAAAGAATGCGCCAGTTAGCCAGGCTCCTATAAACGTTACGGAAAGAAAACAAGGCTGCCAATTTCGACGACTTCATAGACACTGCACGATTTGACGAGATAGTTGCTGCAGTGAAAGATCTGTGTGGATTCAAGGAAAAATCTCGGTTGGACATAGATGTCCCCTCACTGGCCTTAAAGCTTGGGCACAGCATCAAACAGTGTGCGCAAGTTCTTAAATCATCAGCGCTGAGGAAAAAAGATGAGGCAGCGATAAGAGAATGCCAGAACTTCATTGAACATGCTGTTGATAGAAAGAAGACCACCAGTTATTCCCAAGTCAAACAAGTACGTTTTTGCAAGAGCTACCAAAGGCTCTTTGGGTCATCCTCGTGGCTGTGACTGCGCCTCAGTCAGCGTTAAGGAAGTAAAGGAAATACAGAAGCCAGAGGCAATTACCAGCACAAAGCTGCGAAAATACATTGCAACGGTGTCACAAACGGCGGCATTGACGGAACTAGACGTAGACTGGCTCGCACGCCACCTTGGACACGATATTAGAGTCCATCGTCAGTTTTATCGCCTTCACGAATCTACAGCAGAGTTAGCTAAGGTCAGCAAACTCCTTTTAGCAGTTGACGCGGGTAATATCGAACAGGTGCAAGGAAAGAGTCTTCTTCTTCTTCGCAAGTTCTTAAAGCATCAGCTCTGAGGAAAAAAGATGAGGCAGCGATAAGAGAATGCCAGAACTTCATTGAACATCAAGATTACCTTATTATAGGAATTAACGCTCCATGAAATTAAGGTATTAGAAATTAACGCGAATTTAATGGGAAACGACTTTCGAATGAAGAAAATTAACGCGAAAGAGGAGGTAGAGTTTCATAATAAAGGAAATTAACGCGATTAAGAGACAGTTGGTGGTGACAACTGGAACAAATTTATTTCAACAATGGATGCAAAAAAATTCAAAACTGAACAAAACTGAGCTGAAATCACTTCTGACAGCGACAACGATGAAGATGAACTCGAAATATTGTAAACCTTCACCTTAGCTTTTGTGAAAGATGAAAAATAAAGGGTAAATGGAAAGAAAGAAAGCTTGTAGTTAATGTTTTTTAGGTGTCAAGAATTGGGTTAAAATACTGGAAATTAAGAGCGCGGAAATTAACGCTGCTCTTAATTAACGCCGCGGAAATTAACGCTCAAAAAAATTAACGCGAATTTTAACGATTCGCGTTAATTTCTTGGAGTGTTAATTTCCTATAATAAGGTAGTTCTCGGTCTCTTGTCTGTCTGGGGTCACAGAAGCAAAACAAAGTAGAAATTCTGCCACTAGCTGGAGACCTAATGTTGCTTAAAAATCACCTCGAAAAAAAGATGGCAGATCTTTCAGAGATTTTGAACGAAGGGGAAGAGACACAAACCGCGGCCGGCCACTGGAGCAGCTTGGCCAAGACGACTCTGGCAAGAATAATCATCTTTAACAAAAGAAGATCAGGGGAGACTGCGACCCTACAATTATCGTAAATGTGGACCAAACTGGGCCAGCTGCAGTGGTGCCCTAAAAGCATCGTTGCGCCCCCCCTCCCCTTTGGGGAGAAAGAGTTAATCGTGGTACGAATATGCGAACAAAAGAAGAAGAACAACGGATTTTATTTCTTTAAATCTCTTTGTAAGGAAGACCTCGAAAATATGTCTTAAGTGAGCGGTCACATGTGTGCTTGTTCTGTAAGAAGCCTCAAAAAAAGGTCAGAAGACACCAAACCAGACAGTGAATCACAAGTGGCAAAAGCAATGACCATGGAAACTGCCCAGGAGTAAGATTTGGCATTTGAGAGGCTTCGCCTCTTAGGTGATTACCAACACAACTGCGACCTGTTGGCCCTGGGTGAGGGAGAATTCCGTCGTGGTGCGAATGCCACAAAAAGTAGAAGAAGGGATTGCGGCTAACTTCTTGCCTTGCCCTAGTTGTATGTGTTTTTTCATGGCGTCAGAGCTCTGGAGGCACCGACAAAATTGTCCCCATCGGTCCCAAGAGAGACTCCCCCAAAGTGGTCGAGAGTACAGCAAGAAGCTAAGCTTCTATTACCAACAACAGTATTGTCCACCAAAGATGTGAAAGAGAGCTTCCATGACAACGTCCTTTCCTCTATGAAAAACGACAAAATATCAGCCATCGCCAGAAAAGACACCCTAATTGTTAACTTTGGCACCGCTATCTTTGAAAAAGTCGGGACAAAAAACATAAATTATGTTTCCCAAAGAATGCGCCAGTTAGCCAGGCTCCTCCAAACGTTACGGAAAGAAAACGAGGCTGCCAATTTCGATGACTTCATAGACACTGCACGATTTGACGAGCTAGTTGCTGCAGTAAAAGGTCTGTGTGGATTCAAGGAAAAATCTCGGTTGGAAATAGATGTCCCCTCACTGGCCTTAAAGCTTGGGCACAGCATAAAACAGTGTGCGCAAGTTCTTAAATCATCAGCTCTGAGGAAAAAAAAAGGGGCAGCGATAAGAGAATGCCAGAACTTCATTGAACATCAAGATTACCTTATTATAGGAATTAACGCTCCATGAAATTAAGGTATTAGAAATTAACGCGAATTTAATGGGAAACGACTTTCGAATGAAGAAAATTAACGCGAAAGAGGAGGTAGAGTTTCATAATAAAGGAAATTAACGCGATTAAGAGACAGTTGGTGGTGACAACTGGAACAAATTTATTTCAACAATGGATGCAAAAAAATTCAAAACTGAACAAAACTGAGCTGAAATCACTTCTGACAGCGACAACGATGAAGATGAACTCGAAATATTGTAAACCTTCACCTTAGCTTTTGTGAAAGATGAAAAATAAAGGGTAAATGGAAAGAAAGAAAGCTTGTAGTTAATGTTTTTTAGGTGTCAAGAATTGGGTTAAAATACTGGAAATTAAGAGCGCGGAAATTAACGCTCAAAAAAATTAACGCGACTTAAATTAACGCGAATTTTAACGATTCGCGTTAATTTCTTGGAGTGTTAATTTCCTATAATAAGGTAGTTCTCGGTCCCTTGTCTGTCTGGGGTCAAAGAAGCAAAACAAAGTAGAAATTCTGCCACCAGCTGGAGACCTAATGTTGCTTAAAAATCACCTCGAAAAAAAGATGGCAGATCTTTCAGAGATTTTGAACGAAGGGGAAGAGACACAAACCGCGGCCGGCCACTGGAGCAGCTTGGCCAAGACGACTCTGGCAAGAATAATCATCTTTAACAAAAGAAGATCAGGGGAGACTGCGACCCTACAATTATCGTAAATGTGGACCAGACTGGGCCAGCTGCAGTGGTGCCCTAAAGGCATCGTTGCGCCCCCCCCCCCTCCCCTTTGGGGAGAAAGAGTTAATCGTGGTACGAATATGCGAACAAAAGAAGAAGAACAACGGATTTTATTTCTTTAAATCTCTTTGTAGGGAAGACCTCGAAAATATGTCTTAAGTGAGCGGTCACATGTGTGCTTGTTCTGTAAGAAGCCTCAAAAAAAGGTCAGAAGACACCAAACCAGACAGTGAATCACAAGTGGCAAAAGCAATGACCATGGAAACTGCCCAGGAGTAAGATTTGGCATTTGAGAGGCTTCGCCTCTTAGGTGATTACCAACACAACTGCGACCTGTTGGCCCTGGGTGAGGGAGAATTCCGTCGTGGTGCGAATGCCACAAAAAGTAGAAGAAGGGATTGCGGCTAACTTCTTGCCTTGCCCTAGTTGTATGTGTTTTTTCATGGCGTCAGAGCTCTGGAGGCACAGGCAGTATGACCCCTATCGGTCACAAGAGCCTTCCCCCCCACCCCCCCCCCCCGCCAAAAAAAAGAAATGGTCAACGGTACAGCAAGAAGCTAAGCTATCATCATCGATAACAGTACTGTCTACTAATGATGTGGAAAAGAACTTCCAGGAAAACGTTTTCGTGAGTGCAAACATCAGCTAAAAGAAAAAGCTACTGAAGAGGGTTTCTCTTACTTTACTTTCATCTCCCTCGGGTTTCCCACCTTCAAGTAAACAGGTGCTTAGTTTGTTGGTGTGATTTGTTATGTTTATGCGAATTATACTCTTGAGCCTGCGACCGCATACGTATTTCCGGTCGTCTCGTCTCCTATTTTTCGGAAGGAGAGAAGCGACGCGAACCAGAAATATGCTTTAGTCGCAATTTTGAATGTTCGTCTTATTCGTTCTTGTAATCAGACTGCAATTACGCACCTTTGCGTCACAGCAGAGTTTTGCTTCTAGTAACCTGTTTAACCTAGTTGGTTGTCCAATTTCTTATTACAGATCATCAGCCGTAAATGATCTAATAGATACCCGGTAGTTTTAACTTTATTTTAAGCGTCCAAAATAGGGCGCTAACCGTAATGGAGAGAGGCTTTTATTGTCATTTCAAATAATATTCTCTCGGCGAAAATATTAATAGAGTTTGCAAAGAGAGGAATTTTACGCAGCTCATTGATACTTCTAGGCCCTCCAGATCATATCGGTTTTTTTAGTTTCACCTTCGATGTTAGAACCCTAATTCAAGATCATTGTGCTATTGTCGTTAGTCAATCGTTACTTTGGACTTGACACTGACCACGATGCAATACACAAACCCTTATTTATCGAGCAAAAAAACTGCTCCTTTTTGATGATTGCTCACACCCTGCAAGCAGAGGTTTCTCTCTTGCATGACTTACGAAGTCTTAAACGTTAAGAGCCTTGAAGAGAGAAACCTCTGCTAGCATAAAAAAGACGGGGGCATCTAATACAAAGCTAAAGGCGGAAGCGAAGCGTTTATTAGACAAGAGGCTTTTTTTTATAGGGTGCGTCAATTGGATCAGCTACGGTATTTATTTAGTGATTGAGTATTTAAATTTAAAAAAAATCATTTGAAAAGGTTTACATTACGCGACAGCCCGGCTTATATAAAAAGTTGATATGATTGATATGTATTACCGTCTAAACAATCAAATAAATACACCTTATTCGATGGTTTAGCATATAATACGTGCGGATATTTTGCGAGTTGCGCAGTAAAAATACGAGCAATGAGCAAACTGTCCGTTCATATTATATGCTAAACCATCGAATAAGAGGTTTATTATTCCACTACAAAAAAACTTGTTATTTTGCAATTGATTTCTATTTTTTTGGTAAGAGTCAATTCGGAAACATCCTGATTCCGTCTGTGAGAATGACGTTAACAGTGAGCAAAATGTTCGCGCGTGTTATATGCCAAACCATTGAATGAGAGGTTAATTATTTTATTGCAAACGAAAAATGTTATTTTTGCTTCTATTTTCTAGTAAGAGTATCCAAAACATCCTGATTCTGTCAGTCATAGTTGCTCCTTTTGCATCGGCCGGTATTCGCCCTTTTGTAAACCGGTTAAACCAGGACACTACAGTGTATTACGGCCTCGTATTTTGAGCTTTCTCTTGACCTTGTATGGCAAAATAACATAATAGTGGAATAATAAAGAAAGGTATATTTTATATTTATCATTCATATTGTTAATTTAGTGGCCCACCAGAACGTACCGTTTACGTGTTCAGAAACCCAATAAACAACGATTTAAAAACGTGTTTCGCGTTTCTTCTTTTACGCCAGCAGACAGACAGACAGACAGCTGGGTATAACGATTAAGTCGAAATTAAGTCGCAGAACCGGCGAAGAGGTTTAAGATTACATTTTACGCACATCGATCTGATTCCAAAGCTTAATAGTCCGGTAGTAAAAAGTTCTTTGTCCGGGGACTGTTTTTTACCATTTTGCCATAAAATATAACTGTCTGGACAAACGCACGGAGGCGTCTGCTATGCAGGCTAGTAGTGCCGAAAGGAAAGGTTATCCGTTATAGTGTGAATACGTATCCGATATGTGACTCACCACTTTATCGATTGGCACCCGTTACAGATGATTGGCCGAAATCACCGTTCTTAGAACAGAAACCCTAGTGTGTCGGAGTTCATTTTGGTCTCAGCCGAAGAGACCTTAGTGGTTTGCTTCTCAGGAGCGCCTATTATATCATGACACTTTAAGTGGTTCGACTCTATTTAAAATAGACGAAAATTAAATGGTATGCGATTATTAAAGGTGCGGTCCTCGTAATGAAGGTGTGTAAACACGTTACCCGCAGAATGGCCTAGTCAGTAAACTTTTCCAAGCAAAAATTTTGAGGGGAGCTTTTAAAAATTAAAGTAATTTTGAATTGTAATAATGATGGCTTATTGTATTACTTATCGGTCCTCGCAACCTCTATGTAGAACAAACCAGGTTTTTGGTCCTCGTAAACCAGTGTGTGTATGAGGCAAAACATTTAGAAGGGCGTTGTCGCTAATATCACGGTAGATTATTAAAAGGTTAATGTCAAAGTTACAAACTGATAATAGAGGAGGTCAATAGCGAACGGATTTTAGGTGGTCCCCGTAGAGTCGGTTTGGGAACCGGTACCCACAAACCACCAAAGGTGGGTATGTGTGTGTGTGTGTGTGTGTGTGTGTGTGTGTGTGTGTGTGTGTGTGTGTGTGCCTGCCCATCCGTAATTACGAGGACCATTATGTGTTTACACACCAGCGTTGTGAGGACCACCGTAGTTGTGAGGACCGATACCTGGTCCCCGTAAATATTATTGTCCTAATCGGCTTAAATCGTCAAATAACGTTACGCCGAACAACTTTTGCAGTGGTCCTCATAACGCAGGTTTAGGTCGTGGTCCCCGTAAACCACCCAACACGGGTTTCCAATTCTGCTTCGGTTTAATAACGATCCAATTGCTTCCATTGGAGCATTGTATTTAAAGGATAACAGTCATTGTGCATTTTTGGTTGAAAACGTTTTTAATCGCGTTTACACTCCTCCTTAATTTTTGACCATACACGCCATATCGCGGTCCTCGCAAAGTTGGTGTGCAAACAAATAAATCCCGATTTAGACTCAGATTTATTTCAGCAGAATGTAGACAAGATTTGATACACTATGTGGTTTTTTAATTTTTTTTGGCAGAATATTTGTTATCATCGATGACAAGAGTTTGGACATGCCACTGGATAGCAGGCTAATCGATACGATCATTGATCTGATAAGGTTACGACAAAGAAGCATTCCATAAACCATAAAATACACAAGTAAATTATAGTAATACATTTTATTTTTTCGTTACTATTTTCTAGAACACACCAGCTAAGGCGCTTTAAAATAGATACATCAAATAAAATTAATAGATATAATAATACTGTGGAACCCCGTCGAACAACCACTTTGTTGGCGGCCTTTTTAAGGATTACGCAATATGAGACCACGCGTATTAATGATTAATGAATTCTCACACTGAGCTCATGCTGCCTGTGGGCAAAGCGGGCCAGGGGCCCGTTTCTCGAAAGTCCTTGTAAATTTTCGGGTCTGAAAATGGGAGCGCGGGTCCTGGCTAGCAAGCTACTCCATTTTGTTCCATTAACTGATGGTTTTATCATGTAAGATGCAAAACTATTGAAACCTCGATCTATATTAATAATAATTATCGGGACTTTCGAGAAACGGGCCCCAGCCCCGCTAACCAGGCTACCTAAATTCCAAACGAAGTGTATCTCCAACCACGATCTAAGACACAATGGGCCTCTAATTAGGAGTCTATTTAACTGCACAATTAATTTTGTTTGGAAAGGTCACTTCTTTACAACAATAACCTATTAATTAATTCAGCCACCTATGACCTCAGCGACAGCATAACAATGTCACAGGTCTCCTTGCCAACGGAAGTAAATAAAATAAGGTAAAAGTTGAACAAGGTCCAACTTCTACGTTTACACGCAACCTTCCATATATCGCCTCCCTTTAACTGAAGGGCGCAAAATTTACATCCGTAGAAATTACGCGAAATCCACTTTAAAAATATAATATTTTTTTCTTATGTTCACGTGGTCGTGAAACGACGGTACAACCGGCGACAACATTGTTGAGACATTGAGCCTAAATAGGGTAACTTTATAGAAGAAGAGAATGCACACCCCTCCTCTGACTCCTCTATTCAAAGTTGGGGTGTTTGTGGTTTTCTACAGGTAGCTCGAACATCGGCACAACATTGCATAGAAGAGATGGGGAGAAAATGCTATAATTATTTCCTCTTGCTGAAGTCAGTAAAAACGTAAAAAAGCCCAGTTAAGGGGGAAGTGTCTCAACCCATTTTGTTGCCGATTGGTAGAAAAATATATCAAAAACCGTGAAGCACGCACAAAATTGCCGTTTTGCAAATCTAAAGGCAACGTTTATACGGCAACGGACAAATTTTTGCCCGGCTGAAAAATTTGACCAGACACTTCGTTTATACGGGATCGTTCAATTTTTTCTCTTCGTTCGCAAGTAACTTTAAACAGCTACGCGTATAATTCTTTTTAGTAAAATCCAACTAGTGGTCTGTTGTCAAAGCTGCGTTCTGATTGGCTGAGCTACTACTAGGCTATTTAACAATTAGAGGCCATGAGGGCGAGAGGAATAATTGTTTTAGTAAAATCCAACTAGTTAGTCAAAAATATTGAGAATAAAAAAGATTTAATCCTTTTTTGCCGCCAAAAAGCACGCGCTTTTCGCTTCTAGAGGGCTATAGCATATAGCCTAGTAGTAGCTCAACCAATCAGAACGCAGCATTGATAATAGACCACTAGTTGGACTTTACTAAATGTGTATAACCCACTAGTAGCGAAAAGCGCCGGCTTTAAAAACCAAAACAATGGGGGCTGAATCGCGTTGGATTTTGCTAAAACAACTATTTCTCCCGAGCACATGGTCTCTGAGTCGATAGCCCATTCGGCCTTCGGCCTCATGAGCTATTACTCACGGCAACGGCAGCGAAAACGATACTTTTAAAATGAATTCCCGCTTTTTCAAACTTGGTCGCGTTTATTCTAAGTTGCTGAAAATGGCAAATGTTGGCGAATTTCCCTGGAGATGATTCCTTGAGGAGAGCACTCGCCCTTAGAGAGAGAAAAAGAAATTCGTCGTCGCTTGTTTACGTCCTTCATAAAACTTGCAACTAGGCACTTTCACGTCGTAGTCCTGCAAGGACGGTAAAGAAATGTACAAAAAAAGCGTGATGCACGTCCAAAGTTGTTGTTTTTCTAATCAAATCTATTACTTTTTTGATGTCCTCGTTGCCGTCGCCGTCAACGTTTCTAAAGCTCCCTATTGACTCAGACCCCATTCGGGCTCGAGCAATAACTGGTAATTAATAAAATCCAACTAGTGGTCTATTGTTAATGCTACGTTCTGATTGACTGAGCTACTAGTAGTTATAGCCCACTATTAGCGAAAAGCGCCGGATTTGAAAACCAAAACAATGGCGGCTGAATCGCGTTTTGCTAGCTAAAGTTGTTTTGTCCCGATATCTTTTACCAACTAGTTAAATTTTACTAGAACAATTATTCCTCTCGGCCTCATGGCCTCTGAGTCAATAGGCAATTCGAGCTCGAGAAATAATTGTTAAATACCGTTCATGTTGTTCCGTGAGAAGGGCACAACCAAACACACGATTATTCAACCAGTCGAAAATTCGTCCGCTGCCGTGTGAGAAACGCTTTTCTGCCGTTTCTCTTGCCATCGCCAAATTACTTACTCTCCTTTCTAAGCATTAAACATTCTGTCATTTTAAAAGGGTCACTACATGTATAAGACACACTAACAGCGCTCCATACTTAACGTCTTCAGAAAGATGAAAAACTCCTTTTGACGGCGCGAGGTAAAATACAGGTGGTCATAAAAAATATAACTGTATTGCACGAAGGGCTGAAAATAAAGATGAAGTTTGAGGTAACAAGAAAACAAAGTATAAACAGACTACATGTAAATCCACCGAGCAGCTTCCTTTTTTTCTTTGTTCCCAACGCCCCGGATGTAGAACAAAACTATCATTTCCTCAAGTTTGGGAGGCTGAGAAAAAAAAGTATGAATAAATAAGTTCAACCAATAGTATTATAATGTTTTGCTCCCATCGCGGCAACGCCCTTGCTAACCTCTCTGAGTACGTTCCCCAATACGAAACATCATGACTCCAGTGTTGAAACACCTTCCCCTCCTCCTACAACAAAACCTTATCTCTCAGGTTGTTCTATCAATACGGGACAAGGTATTTGAAGAGTTATAACACATCTTCCTCCCCCAACAACAAAACCTAACCTCTAATAGGTTGTTCCCTCAATCCGGGACATGATAATAAGAGTTATAACACATCTCCCTCCCCAACAACAAAACCTAACCTCTCAGAGGACGTTCCCTCAATACGGAACACGGTAATTACACTGTTATTACACATCTCCCTCCCCTAACAACAAAACCTAATCTCTTTGAGGTTGGTCCCTTAATCCAGGACAAGATAATTCAAGTGTTACAAGACCTTGTCCTATCCCAAAAAAGGAAACTATAACCTTAACCTCTCAGAGGTTGTTCCCTCAATCCAGGACATGATAATTTTCAGAGATTGTTCTCTTAACCCATTCGCCTCCGATCCGCCCTTAACTGCCCGTGACGATCCATGTACTTTCTACCGCTTGCGATGTTATCCGTTTTAATGGTCAACTTTATTCACTAACTTGGGAAGAGTGAAGAGATAAAAAATTATTTCAAAGCATTCCAGAATGAGCACAATTCAGTGAAGGACACCGCAGAAAAAGGCAAAAAACCATGTAACATTGACCTCAAAATTTCCATGAAAATCTTGTTCCACTACCCACCAACCTTTCCTTTCATCTAATCCTAAGATCCTAAAAGCTTTCATTAAAACCTTTCCCACAAAATGAAGCCTACTAAATACCCAGCAAGAGAAAAAAAAAAATGAGGAAAGAAAAGTGAAAAAAGAGGGCAGGAGAGAAAGAAAAGTAAAAGTCAAGACTGCTGTGTCACTTTTAAACCCAAAACTTATCTCAAAATTTTGCTTTCTGCGCATGCCTGAACTTCGCAAGATGATATTTTGCATCTGGATCAGAAGGCCAAGAAGTTAAAGACCTGTAACCGGCTTTGTGGTAAGTTTTAGCTCTTAATAGCACCAAAGTGACCGCGTTTTTCAGCAAAATCACCAGGGGCGAATGGGTTAATCCTGGACATGATAATTCAAATGTTAAAACAACTTCTACTCCCCTAAAAATGAAACCTAACCTTTTACGGATTGATGCCAAAATCAAGGTAATAATAATTCAAGTGCTGTCCCACATGAATATGACATGACAAGTAACACCTTCCCCTCCCCTAACAACAAAACCTAACCTCTTCTCCCATCAGGGACATGATAATTTGGGTGTTGTAACACCTTCCCCTCCCCTACACGTAAGAACAACTCTAACCTCTTCCCCAATCAAGGACATGAATACTTACTTTTACATAAGCTCGGATTCCTTTGTTCTTTTCGGGGGGGGGGGGGGGGGGGGAATATATTACATAACCCCGAATCAACTGTCTGAAAAGCTGGGTGCGGCTTTGATTGTTTGAAGGGAAGAGCGGGGCTAACGAACAGCTAATTAAAATGCGAGGGGATTATGTATCAATATGCGAGGGGGATAAGTGACTTATCCCCTACTGCTAGGCTCTTTAAGCTGTTTCTAGTATTCACTATGAACAGCTAATTCGAAATGCAACTTTGAGAAACTAACATAATTAAAAAGCCAAGAAACTTGCGAATCCTACTAGTGCTAGCAACGAGTGTTAAAAAAACAAAAGAAAGATGAACAATAGAGACATTTTTCGTCAATGTATTTTTGCATTCCTTGAGGAATCCTCGCCAATGTAAAAATAAGCCGTTTAGCGGCCTTCAGCTCGTGGTTATGTGATTTATTCCCCTCGTGCGTTGCCCTTGGGCGTTACCCGAGGGGAATAAATCACATAACCCCTCGCCTCGCTTCAGGCTGATAACCCTTACTTACAGTCGATCCTCCATGTGCGACCACCTCCCAAACGCGACCACCTATCCTGGACCTCTTCTTGGAATAGGTCCCCGGTGTTTGATTCTTGTAAATGACCACCTCCCGTAAGCGACCACTCAATCTTTGAATTTTGGGTGTTCGCTTTGAGGAGGTTCGACTGTATTTTGGATGTTGCCACACCTTCCCCTCCCGTAGTAACAAACCCCAACATCTTCCCTAATCAAGGACATGATAGTTCAGGTGTTGCAACACCTTCCTCTCCCCTAATAACCAACCAAAACCTTTTTCACAATTTGGGAAATAACAATTCTCAGAGGTGGTTCTCTTAATCTGGGACGTGATGACTTAAGTGTTGCAAGACTTTCTGATCCCCTTAGAACAAACCTTACCTCTCAGAGGTTGTCCCTCAATCTGGGACAAGTAAACACCTTGTCCTTTTTTCAAAAGAAAACCCCACAGAGCCTGTTCATAAAATCAAGGACATGGTCCCTAATAAATAAAATAAAAGATAAAAATTAATAATGTATTATTATTATTAACAAAATGGCAGAAGGAATAATAATTATGCAAAAAAAAAATACTCAAAGAATGTCATTTGTTTCCCAATCTGCATTTTTTAAATTTATATATTCAACCCTTTTTATTATTATTGAGAATCTTCACAATAAAATTATTGCCCATGCTTACGGCAAAAATCCAAATGTTTTTGCATTGAAAAAAAATCTGTTGGCTCAAGCTATTTCTTCAACCATTTAATTATAAGCCACGATATAATTTTACATTCGTACATACATTTCTTGAACACTTCCCCATCTGGGGCTTTCAGTGAACAAAATGGGTTACAAAAAAAAATTTCATAATACAAATAATACTTTACTTTTAAAGATAAATAATCATTATTTATCTTCAATATTAAATTGTTATCCATTCAAAATTTCATTCAGGCGTTTTAAAGCTCTCTTGAAGCAAACAGGATTCTTGCATAATTTGAGGCTTGGATTTAGCTTGTTTTAGATAGATACACTTCTATAATAAAACGTTTTCTGTCCTGTTGGAGTTTTAAAAAGAGGAATGTTTAGCCGTTGAAAGTTCCTGGTTATACTTAACAATTATTCCTCGAGCCCGAATGGGCTGCAAGTCAATAGCCCATGAGGCCGTGAGAAGAATAAGAATAAGAATAAGAATGTAACAATTTTTAGTATGTTGCTAAATAGTCCACCCTTACTTTAATGGCATTGAAAACTTGTTCTGTCTCAATTAGTTTGATGTTGAGCTTCTAAAACTAATGCCTACTTCTTCTCAAATTGACAAAAATAAATGATCTATTTTGAATATTTATAACTCACTTTGTGACCCCTCTACAGATTCCAAAATAAGATATTTCTTAATTTTTTTGGCAATTTTCACCAAATTGCCATTTTTGCCATACAGTTGTATTCACCACTTTACTGTACATGCAAATAGAACTTTTGCTAAACCTTTGCCAAATCATCATTTTTCTCAATATTGCCACTTTTGAAGGCACTCCTTTGGAAATGAAATCAGAATTTTCATTTAACCTTTGGTGAATTTTCACCAAATTGCATTTTTCCCTCAATCGAAATATCACCACTTTTTAAGCGGCCATTTTGGACATTGTAATAAGAATTTTCATTAAACCCTTGGTGAATTTTTGCCAAACTGCCATTTTCATCAAATTATCACTCTTTTTAAAGGGCTCCTTTGGACACGTAATTAGCTCACTTTTGTCAAACCTTGTGCAATTTTTCTGCCAAATTGTCATTTTAGTCAAAGTCGCCCCTTTAAAGGGAACATTTTTGAATTATCCCAAAGCTTTGGCAGTGTATGACATTTTCAGACTGCAGACTGCACACCACAGATTGCAGATTGTAAATTAAATGACACCATAAATCTTCCTTATAAAGGTGACATCATCAAAAATATAACATCATTTCCAGGCTTCTAAGAAAGTGAGAAAGTAGCCTGGAAACAAGGTTAATATTTTTTTGCGCAAAATTACATTGACCTCATTTCTAAGATGCTGTTGGCTTTTCTTCACCGACTCTTTATCGACTCCCCTGGCACATCACTAATTCCGTTGATTCTTTCTACAACCTTAACCTTGTTAATTTATAACAACAAGTAGCAATGCCAAGTAATACCTGTCTACAGAAAGGTCTTCTGTAGAAAAAAAGCTTTTAAATGCGAGTACTTCATGCTCACTACAGTTTTGTCAAAAACAACTAGGATAGATCAAGGACATTTAACACCTTTGAAGTGACGTATTTCATCTCAGCAGTATTTAGGGATATGCCAAATAATCTAAACCAAACAGATCCTACCTGGACTCGACGAATTACTGAAGTGCATTTTGAATTTCTTTTCATCTTAATAGGCAAATCGACAGTGGGTAATTTTCAACAGGCCAATCATTGCTCGTACTAAAATCCTGATACACAGGTGGGGCCCTCATAGAATAAGGATTTTGAGGCTGATTCACAGACAGACTTACATAACCAGATTTTATTTTTGTCTGTGGTGCAGGCTAAATTGCTAGACTGTTACTATGGATTCATGAGCGAGTTTGTGACATCGGCAGATATTATTCTGCTGTTTCAATACGAGAAGAACAGCTAACAGCTCCTTTGAGAATGAGGTTGATGTAATTTGCGTGGAAAATATAAACTTTGCTTCTAGGTCTTACTTCTCATTTTGTTAGAATCTGGAAACAAAGTATTCATGATGATGCCCCCTTTATTACAATATTTTTGGTTTCAATCAATTTACAGTCTTGCTGCCTGCTAGAGTCTGCAGTCTGCAAATGTCATACACCGAACCTTTGGCAAGTTTGTTGCAAATTTGTCATTTTCTTTGTAACATGTGTTTCTGTACATATCCCTCCCCCCAAACACTTACAATTGGCCTAGTGGCTTCTGTTAGCAGGTTACCAGATTGCAGACATTTCTGGAGATGGTGGAATCATTCTCTTTGCAGCATGGAGGAAAACCACAACTGGTGCCTATTCCTCCACATGGGTGAAGTGGAGTTGCTGATGTAATGTAGACAACGGGTCAATGTTTATTTCTTCTTGCCATTTTGGATTTTCTGCATTACAGTTCTGTGAGGGTAAAGAGTACACAACTATTAATCTCTATCACTCTGCCCATATCAGCATTTTGTCTTTATGTGGCAGAATAATGTGGCCATATCCCGTCAAATTCCAGCAATACAATTTTCAAAGGGCCGTTTTGAGGGGCTTATTTTTGCAGGTGCCTATATTCTGAGAGGCCTACATACAAAGACAAATTTGCATCTCAAAATCAATTGGGCTAGCTTATAGATTTAGTTGAAAGGAAATTTATGTTTGTTATTTGCAGAAAGGTTTTACTGAAACTCGCCTTGAAGACATACATGTAGGCCTTTCAAAACTGCAGCCATGCAAGTACTTTGTCTATTTGGACCAGGGATGTCGAAGCCAAGAGTAAAGAGTGAAATATGGAAACAGCAATATTATATTGTGACACTTCCTGACTGCAATCATTATTTCGCCACATGTGTAATAGTTACTTGGCAAATACAAAATTTATGTCACTGCACCATTACTGCTTTGTTTTTCTTTGTATTTGAGGGCAATTTCCAAGTACAAGCCCCCAGGTGCTTATATTCAGAGGGGCCTGTTAAAAGAGGGTTTCTTGCTCTACAAGTTTGGGTGGCTTATATATGGAGGGCTTTATACATGGACTATGGGGCTTTTTTTCACAATTTTATGGTATATGGAGGGTTGTGTTAGTTGTTGGTTCTCTCCTTTGCTCCGAGAGGTTTTTCTCCAGGTGCTCCGATTTCCCCCTCTCCTCAAACACCAACATAATTTAAATTCCAGTTCAACCAGGAATTAGGTAGACGAAGAACCACTTTGTGGATGTGCCACCTCCAAATCGGGCCCCCTGTGCTTCAATGTGGCCGGGCTCTACGTAGGCATCCTTGGGTTCAAATTCCCAGCTACCCACAAACCTCTTATCTTACAAGCTTGTTGCATTGCTTGCTTGTACTCCCTCAGGTATAGCAGCCCTATGCTTTAGATGCTTTTATTGCTCCATATGGCCAGGAAACAAAAACTTGTTTTCATACATGCTATAACTCTGCAATGGACCCCTTCAAAACCTAAATTTAACAGCAGGATATAGGCAGTCTTATAGACTACCACTCAGCCTTAACACTTGAGTACAGCTTTAAACATGCATTGTTAAACTGAGGTGAATATTGCTAAGAATAATCAGGTATTACATGATTATGATCGTGCAAAAAAATTGGCAAAGAAATGTACAAAAAAGTGTGCTGCACATGCAAAGTTGCTTTTTTTGCTAATTAGACATATTGCTTTTTAACCGTTCTCGTTGCCTTCACAGTTTTAAATTCTGTTTCAGCAAACTTTTAAAATTATTGAGAGCTTCACTTTTAGCCCGGCTAAATTTATATATTACAAAGATGTTAATTGAATTATCTTTAATGTTTTTGCCCATAAAATTCTGCCGGTGGATGCTGTTTGAAGTTGGCAGGGCTTTATTTATGGAGGAAGTTGAAGGATATTATTCATTACAGTAAAAGCTGTAAAGGCTCATTTTTTGCATTTCAAGAACATAATAATAAATTTTTTATGGCCAACAAAGCAATATTAACACCTACAACTCGACGCGACTTTACCTTACCACTACACCACTAAGGCTGAATACATAACTTTGGCGAAAAGTCTTCAGTTTAATGGCTTTTCCAAGGAACGTCCGCCAGCAAACACCATTTAAAGATGATCAAGGTGCATTAACCGAGCTAGTGACAGTAAAAAAAACAATGCATATGCATTTCACGTAATGAATGAATGAAAGAACAAACCATATTCTTTACCAAGCCGATACACCTCGTCTGCGAAGTAAGACGAAAAAGTATGTATGTTATGTATGTTTTTTGAAGCTTATCGTCAAATTCACATCCATTTTCGGCTTATGCAGGTTCAAGAACAGCAAGGCATGACATTTTCTCACTTTCAGATCATTTTCCAGCAAGCTGGAATTTGTAGTAATCCCCTGTGATCTTGTGGAGTGAAGATCATGCTCATCTTCTCGTCAAGTTTGACGTCTGGACGAGTCAGAGGCTCTTGAAATCAAATCCCCAAGTTTGCCATCATACTCATCTGAAAGACTCCTGCATGTCTCAATTATATAACTTGGTAAGACCTCTCAACAATGCTGTAGAAATTTTTCTTCAAAGAAAATTTTGAGTCTGAGCAGCGAACAATGCATGTCTTAAATCCAACTGAACTTCGGCGAGTGCGTGCCTCTTTGGAAACAATAAATCTTCGCATTCTGGAGTTCGGACCTGAAGTTAGTCAACAACGAGTGAGCGAGTGATTCATTTGCATACAGTGTCTCTGTCCCTGCAATAACACTCGTGGTACACTTGCACATCGCATGAATTAAAAACGAGGCCACATTTTGTATCATCTGGTTTGATCCTACACCTACATTACAAGGACCCAGCTGTGTATAATGGACAGGTATCGTCCAAAAGTCGACTGTGTTCAAGCTACATATGTCAGTTTGATTCTACGCCTACATTTCAAGGACCTGTATATAATAGAGAGGTATCTTCCATTAGTCAACAGTGTTCAAGCTACAAATGTCAGTTTGATTCTACAATGTACACCTACATAACAAGGACCTGTGTATAAATGTGGCTATATGTAATTTAGGCAAAATAAACTGCGAAGCAATGCTGGTCAGCAGTTTTTCCAGCTATACTAAGGGTGGCCCGATGCCTTTAGCAGGGGCACCTCATGACTTATATACGCAGTTGCTTGCTTGCAGTTTTTCGCAAAGTGTTGTTGCCATAGCTTGTTGTTTGCCTGCCATTTTGTACTTTGGTTTTTCCCATCCTTCTATCCCTCTCTAGGTAAGGGCCAGGTAAGTATTGGCCGGTAAGTATTCCACTGAATTGCACAGTATGATGGTGCCTGGTGGGGGCCGCTCGCAGGGTTGCCATGGATACCTCCTCATGCTAGAGCATTGCCCGGCTTCACCAACTCTGTAGGCACCAACGCCCAAGCTCATCTATTGGTGATGAGTTTAATGGACAGGTATCTTCCATGAGCCAATTGTGTTCAAGCTACAAATTTCACTTTGATTCTAAACCTACATCACAAGTACCTGTGTACAAACATAGGCACATTAAACGTGCATGAGCTATTTTGAATGCTTCAGCGTAACTTTAATGCTTCAGTGTAACCTTACCAAGAGTGATGAATCTACCTTTTTTGTCCTAAATGTAGACTGGGTTTTTGTGCGGAATTAGGTATTGCCGTACATAAATGAAGACGCGAAACGCTCAGCTGCGTCGATCCTCATGCTATATATTCACTTTCCTCTGTCTTTCCCTGTTACATTTGATGCAAGTTAAACAAATTGTTAAAGTAAAATAAATATCTACTCACCAAATGTTGATTAGAAGGAAAACTCTAAGGTTTCCTGGGAGTTTCTTAAGCCAAAACGTGACTCATCGAATTCGAGTAGTTAAGAAATACCAAGATTCTTATCATTGTGGTAGATGGTTGCATCATAACAATTCACAAGGTTTTCACGTGCGATTTTACTCAGTGAAACAGTCCTTAACTCCGACAACTTATTTCTTCATGTTTTAAAAGCTGTTGCTTCTTAAAAGACAAGAGCCTTTTTTCAGGCATTGGTTACAAAACGAAACAGGTCTTCAAACGTTCAAGTTATTATTATTATTGTGAAAAGCCAACCTGCATGAGATGTACAGTCACACAATTGGCACATGAAAGTGTTGGACTTTGCCCCCTTTCGTCGTTCGTATGTGAGGGAATTCAAGTTATCACACGGTAATCTAGTAAACAGAATTATAAAAATAACTCATGCACACAATTTGCACGTGAAGATGTTGGCCTTTGGCCCTTTTACAATTCGTACGTAAAAAAACGCAAATTGTTTACTACAAAATTTTCTCAACGATTTTAAGACATCACCTCGGCTTCATTACAACATCTGCAATTAAATTATGTTTCATGCAACGTCAAGGTTGATAGCCTAACATTTATTGACTTCCAAGAAAATTATCAAACTGCCGAAATATATTTCTGCTCTTTTATTTTTTTTATTCTACTCAATAAAACAGTATCTAATTAGCTAGCTTCTTCCAATTTTATTCCCTAACACTACTGTTTTTACTTAAGTTACTCATCTTTACTAAATAAAATACTTTTCAATAGCTACAATGCTTAGTATGCAGGAAGGATGTATCATGTTGTTCACTTATTATTATTTTTTTGTTTTGCCGGAACGAAAAAGGTCTGTTGAACTTTGTAAGCGAGAGAATAGTATTTTTAAAGCTTGTTTACAGGATTAACAATACTCGGTACAGCTTTAAAAAAAATAAGCTGCCTTTCAAACTTGTAAAACCACATTTTATAGGCCGCATACTTTCAAATTAAAGTCCATAATATCTAAATATCAATTATTGCTTCACTGGAAGAGCTTTGAAAATATATGATCTTTTATACTCTACCTTGAAGCAGGTGAAACACAACTCATAAATGCGTGCTCAGTACCGTTCGCGATAGCCGAATTCGGTCAGAAATGTCTTAAAATAGTGTCAACACAATTATGAACCCTTAAACAGCTGCATCACTGTACACAGCGTTTGAATCATGAAGATATTTAATATAATGTTTCCAAACACCTGTAGCCATAATAAAAGACGAAAAAATTGTCAAGAATCAAGATGGTGGTCTCAAAGTGCCCTTGTTCAACCTTTAGCAATGTCATGTTTAAGTAGATGCCAAGATCTCACTGGTTCCTAAGCATCAGCTCATAGTACCTTCAACCTTATTGGCTCTTGCAACAAACATCCGAACATACAAAGATACAAAGTAACAAAGATACAAAGCCACAAAGATACATACGCTCACACCACTGACATGTGAGCTATTTTTTCAAACTTCAACTGTGTTCAAGCTACAAATGCCAGTTTGATTCCACACTTACATTACAAGACCCTGTCTGTAATTAATAGTCAGGTATCTTCCATAAGTCAACTGTGTTCAAACTTCAAATTAATGTCAGTTTGATTCTACATTTACATTACAAGATCCAGTGTATAAAAGACCATATCTTCCATAAGTTAACTGTGTTCAAGCTACAAAGGTCAGTTTGATATTACACCTACACGTACATTACAAGAACCTGTGTATAATACAGGGGTATCGTAAATAAGTCAACTGTGATCAAGCTACAATTTAATGTCAGATTGATTCTACACCTACACTACAAGGACCTGTGCATAATAGACACTGTCTTCCAGAAGTCAGCCATGTTCAAGCTACAAATGTCAGTTTAATTTTACACCTACATTACAAGGACCAGTGTATAATAGAAAGGTATCTTAAATGTAACTTAACTATGGTAAAGCTACAAATGTTAGCTTGACTCTGCACCCCCAAAAAAGGACCTGTGTATATTAGACAGGTACCTTCTATAAGTCAACTGTGTTCAAGCTATAAATTAATGTCAGATTGATTCTAAACCTACATTACAAGGACCTGTGTATAATAGACAGGTAATTTCCAAAAGTCAGCTGTGTTGAAGCTACAAATGTCAGATTGACTCTAAACCTACATTACAAGAACCTGGGTATATTAATGGACAGGTATTTTCCAAACACCAACCTTGTTCAAGCTACAAATGTCAGTTTGATTCCACACCTACATTATAAGGACCTGTGTATAGAGACCCACATTACATGTATATAAGGACCTGTGTATTATAGACAGATTCTTCCATAACTCAACTGTGTTGAAGCTACAAATGTCAGATTGACTCTAAACCTACATTACAAGAACCTGTGTATAATGGACAGGCATCTTCCAAACTTCAACTGTGTTCAAGCTACAAATGCCAGTTTGATTCCACACTTACATTACAAGACCCTGTCTGTAATTAATAGTCAGGTATCTTCCATAAGTCAACTGTGTTCAAACTTCAAATTAATGTCAGTTTGATTCTACATTTACATTACAAGATCCAGTGTATAAAAGACCATATCTTCCATAAGTTAACTGTGTTCAAGCTACAAAGGTCAGTTTGATATTACACCTACACGTACATTACAAGAACCTGTGTATAATACAGGGGTATCGTAAATAAGTCAACTGTGATCAAGCTACAATTTAATGTCGGATTGATTCTACACCTACACTACAAGGACCTGTGCATAATAGACACTGTCTTCCAGAAGTCAGCCATGTTCAAGCTACAAATGTCAGTTTAATTTTACACCTACATTACAAGGACCAGTGTATAATAGAAAGGTATCTTAAATGTAACTTAACTATGGTAAAGCTACAAATGTTAGCTTGACTCTGCACCCCCAAAAAAGGACCTGTGTATATTAGACAGGTACCTTCTATAAGTCAACTGTGTTCAAGCTATAAATTAATGTCAGATTGATTCTAAACCTACATTACAAGGACCTGTGTATAATAGACAGGTAACTTCCAAAAGTCAGCTGTGTTGAAGCTACAAATGTCAGATTGACTCTAAACCTACATTACAAGAACCTGGGTATATTAATGGACAGGTATTTTCCAAACACCAACCTTGTTCAAGCTACAAATGTCAGTTTGATTCCACACCTACATTATAAGGACCTGTGTATAGAGACCCACATTACATGTATATAAGGACCTGTGTATTATAGACAGATTCTTCCATAACTCAACTGTGTTGAAGCTACAAATGTCAGATTGACTCTAAACCTACATTACAAGAACCTGTGTATAATGGACAGGCATCTTCCAAACTTCAACTGTGTTCAAGCTACAAATGCCAGTTTGATTCCACACTTACATTACAAGACCCTGTCTATAATAGTCAGGTATCTTCCATAAGTCAACTGTGTTCAAACTTCAAATTAATGTCAGTTTGATTCTACATTTACATTACAAGATCCAGTGTATAAAAGACCATATCTTCCATAAGTTAACTGTGTTCAAGCTACAAAGGTCAGTTTGATATTACACCTACACGTACATTACAAGAACCTGTGTATAATACAGGGGTATCGTAAATAAGTCAACTGTGATCAAGCTACAATTTAATGTCAGATTGATTCTACACCTACACTACAAGGACCTGTGCATAATAGACACTGTCTTCCAGAAGTCAGCCATGTTCAAGCTACAAATGTCAGTTTAATTTTACACCTACATTACAAGGACCAGTGTATAATAGAAAGGTATCTTAAATGTAACTTAACTATGGTAAAGCTACAAATGTTAGCTTGACTCTGCACCCCCAAAAAAGGACCTGTGTATATTAGACAGGTACCTTCTATAAGTCAACTGTGTTCAAGCTATAAATTAATGTCAGATTGATTCTAAACCTACATTACAAGGACCTGTGTATAATAGACAGGTAATTTCCAAAAGTCAGCTGTGTTGAAGCTACAAATGTCAGATTGACTCTAAACCTACATTACAAGAACCTGGGTATATTAATGGACAGGTATTTTCCAAACACCAACCTTGTTCAAGCTACAAATGTCAGTTTGATTCCACACCTACATTATAAGGACCTGTGTATAGAGACCCACATTACGTGTATATAAGGACCTGTGTATTATAGACAGATTCTTCCATAACTCAACTGTGTTGAAGCTACAAATGTCAGATTGACTCTAAACCTACATTACAAGAACCTGTGTATAATGGACAGGCATCTTCCAAACTTCAACTGTGTTCAAGCTACAAATGTCAGTTTGATTCCACAATTACATTACAAGACCCTGTCTATAATAGACAGGTATCTTCCACAAGTCAACTGTGTTCAAACTTCAAATTAATGTCAGTTTGATTCTACATTTACATTACAAGGACCAGTGTATAATAGACACGTACCGGAAAATTCCGAAAATAATCCCCTCCGTTAAATCACCCCTCCAAATATAAGCCCCCTTGGGACTCAAATATATAGTAAAACAAAGCAAAAATGGTAGATTTATTCCCAGTTATAAGGCTAGCCCAATAGATTCTGAAACGCAAATTTCCCTTTGTAGATAAGCCCCTCCAAAAATACGCCCTCAAAAAGGGCCTTTGAAAAAATTTTTCCCGGGGCTTATTTACAGAATTTTACGGTATCTTCCATAAGTTAACTGTGTTCAAGCTACAAAGGTCAGGTTGATATTTCACCTACATGTACATTACAAGAACCTGTGTATAATACAGGGGTATCTTCAATACGTCAACTGTGATCAAGCTACAATTTAATGTCAGATTGATTCTACACCTACACTACAAGGACCTGTGCATGATAGACACTGTCGTCCAGAAGCCAACCATGTTCAAGCTACAAGTGTCAGTTTAATTCTACACCTTCATTACAAGAACCTGTGTATAATAGACAGGTATCTTAAATGTAAGTCAACCATGTTAAAGCTACAAATGTTAGCTTGACTCTGCACCCCCAAAAAAGTACCTGTGTATATTAGACAGGTACCTTCTAAACGTCAACTGTGTTGAAGCCACAAATATCACATTGATTCTAAACCTACATTACAAGGACCTGTGTATAATAGAAAGGTAACTTCCAAAAGTCAGCTGTGTTGAAGCTACAAATGTCAGATTGACTCTAAACCTACATTACAAGAACCTGTGTATAATGGACAGGTACCTTCTATAAGTCAACTGTGTTCAAGCTACAAATTAATGTCAGATTGATTCTAAACCTACACATTACAAGGACCTGTGTATAATAGAAAGGTAACTTCCAAAAGTCAGCTGTGTTGAAGCTACAAATGTCAGATTGACTCTAAACCTACATTACAAGAACCTGTGTATAATGGACAGGTACCTTCTATAAGTCAACTGTGTTCAAGCTACAAATTAATGTCAGATTGATTCTAAACCTACACATTACAAGGACCTGTGTATAATAGAAAGGTAACTTCCAAAAGTCAACTGTGTTGAAGCTACAAATGTCAGATTGACTCTAAACCTACATTACAAGAACCTGTGTATAATGGACATGGACAGGTATCTTCCAAACTTCAACTGTGTTCAAGCTACAAATGTCAGTTTGATTCCACAATTACATTACAAGACCCTGTCTATAATAGACAGGTATCTTCCATAAGTCAACTGTGTTCAAACTTCAAATTAATGTCAGTTTGATTCGACATTTACATTACAAGGACCAGTGTATAATAGACACGTATCTTCCATAAGGTCAGTTTGATATTTCACCTACATGTACATTACAAGAACCTGTGTATAATACGTACAGGGGTATCTTCCATAAGTCAACTGTGATCAAGCTACAATTGAATGTCAGATTGATTCTACATCTACACTACAAGGACCTGTGCATAATAGACACTGTCTTCCAGAAGTTAACCATGTTCAAGCTACAAATGTCAGTTTAATTCTACACCTTCATTACAAGGACCTGTGTATAATAGACAGGTATCTTAAATGTAAGTCAGCTATGTTAAAGCTACAAATGTTAGCTTGACTCTGCACCCCCAAAAAAGGACCTGTGTATATTAGACAGGTACCTTCTATAAGTCAACTGTGTTCAAGCTATAAATTAATGTCAGATTGATTCTAAACCTACATTACAAGGACCTGTGTATAATAGACAGGTAACTTCCAAAAGTCAGCTGTGTTGAAGCTACAAATGTCAGATTGACTCTAAACCTACATTACAAGAACCTGGGTATATTAATGGACAGGTATTTTCCAAACACCAACCTTGTTCAAGCTACAAATGTCAGTTTGATTCCACACCTACATTATAAGGACCTGTGTATAGAGACCCACATTACATGTATATAAGGACCTGTGTATTATAGACAGATTCTTCCATAACTCAACTGTGTTGAAGCTACAAATGTCAGATTGACTCTAAACCTACATTACAAGAACCTGTGTATAATGGACAGGTATCTTCCAAACTTCAACTGTGTTCAAGCTACAAATGTCAGTTTGATTCTACACCTACATTACAAGGACCTGAGTATAATACACAGCTATCTTCCAAACTTCAACTGTGTTCAAGCTACAAATAACAGTTTCATTCTACATTTTACGTTACAGGGACCTGTGTATAATAGACAAGTTTCCTCCAAAATTGGACTGTGTTCAAGCTACAAAATATGTCAGTTTGATTTTACACCTACATTACATAGACCTGTGTATAATCGATATGTATCTTCCAAAAGTCAACTGTGTTCAAGCAATTAAAGTCAGTTTGATTCTACACATACATTACAAGGACCTGTGTATAATAGACATGTATCTTCCATAAGTCATCTGTGTTCAAGCGACAAAAGTCAGTTTGATTCTACAGATACATTACAAGGACCTGTGTATAATAGAGGGGTATCTTCCATACGTCAACTGTGATCAAGCTACAATTTAATGCCAGATTGATTCTACACCTACACTACAAGGACCTGTGCATAATAGACACTATCTTTCAAAAGTCAACTGTGTTCAAGCTACAAATGTTAGTTAAATTCAATTTTAATTGACTCTGCACCCCCAAAAAAGGACCTGTGTATATTAGTTAGGTACCTTCTAGAAGTCAACTGTGTTCAAGCTACAAATATCAGTTTAGTTCTACATTTCTATCACAAGGACCTGTGTATAATAGACAAATACCTTCATAACTTCAACTGTGTTCAAGCTACAAATTTCAAATTGATTCTACATTTACATTATTGGGACTTGTGTATAATAGACAGGTATCTTCCAAAATTTGACAGTGTTCAAGGTACAAATGTCAGTTTGATTCTACACCTACAACTGTATATTATAAGGACCTGTGTATACAAACAGGTATATTCCATTATATTAATGATAACAAATTAATAATACTTAACAAGGAAGCCTCTAATCAACTGTGATCAAGATAAAAATGTCAGTTTGATTCTACACCTACATTACAAGGACCTGTGTATGTTAGACAGGTATCTTCCATAAGTCAACTGTGTTCAAGCTACGAATATCAGTTTGATTCTACACTTACATTAAAAGGACTTGTGTGTATGATAGACAGGTATCTTCCAAAGGTCAACTGTGTTCAAGCTACAAAATAATGTCAGTTTGATTCTAGCCAGGTATCTTTCATAAGTCAACTGTGTTCAAGCTACAAATATCAGTTTGATTCTACACTTACATTTTACGGACTTATGTGTATAAAAGAGAGGTGTAGCTACAGCAATTAGCTGCACGTTTAATCAACCTATATTTTAACCGAAATCTTTGTTTTCCTTCACGCACACACTAATGCAATCTCTAGATTTAACTAGAAAGTTCTTTCTAAAGCAAGCTAGATATAGAGCACACGCGAAAGCGCCACGCAATTTTGTTATTAAAAGGTTAAGTTTTTTGTGTTAGCGGTTAGTTGACGCAGGTTTTTTGTCAACCATTTCAAGAAGCCAAGAAGTTTTCGTTGTTCCAGTGATTTAAGGACATCACCAAGGTAAATAATTATTCTACATTTTCTATTTTAAGTAAGCGGTTTCTACTTTTATCCTTTTAACTGGTTTTAATTTATTGCTCATTGCATTGTAAAATCAAGGTTTGCACACGACATCATTACTGTTATTTGCCAATTTTAAATTTTTACCTTTCTGTCTTATCAACGGATGAAATGTGTGTATTTCTGTAATTTCACAACCTTATTTGTAAAATATTCTTACCTTTATTTTAGTTCTCACGGTGTTTATGGAAATAAGGTTAAAAGAAAAATAAACATCAGTACGTGAACGTGTGTATCTCATCACTAGCTGGAGCAATAAGAGGTATCTTCCAAAGGTCAACTGTGTTCAAGCTACAAAATGTCAGTTTGATTCTACACTTACAACGTGTATATTATGGTGTACGACAAATACAGACTGCAGACTGGCAGGTAAACGAGGTAAACATTGCTGTAAAATTCTCTACCCCCTATCCCTTAACTAGACTTCAAAAGGACTGAACACTACATCAGAAGCAAGAGTGCCCGGCCGGGCGACCGGGAACTTTTTTTTCAGTCACCCGAAGCTAAATGTTAGTCACCTCAGGCGACCGGGTGCCGTTAGAGCACAGCCTTGTTTATGCTCTTGTCTTCTTGATAATTAAATTTTGCCTGACGTAAACTTGTTTCTCTGTGTATTAATTAAGCCCTTGAGATGTTGCATGCACCTCCAAATTTGATTGCGATGGTTGGGCTACCATTTTGATTCTTTCAAACATTCGTGTAGTGTTGCACAAAGTGTCCTTTTTCTGGCAACCATTTTATAATAATACTTTTAGGTTGCCAAAAGGCAACTTTGAAAAAAGTTGAGATTGGAGCACTGAACTCAAAGCAGGGTGCAAAGAAAGTGATTTTTAAAGCTTGCCATTCGAGCAAGCTGAAGCAAGCATATACTAGCCCAAACGTCGTTTCAACTAGCCCCCAAAATGTTTTATGAGCAGAATTGATTTCACAGTTCTTCATCAATTTGAATTCCTCAAAAAAACTTCACTTGCCCATCAGGCAAGTTAAGTTTAAAATTCACTAGCCCAATATCAAAATCCACTGGCTCCAGGCAATCGGACACTACTTTCTTTGCACGCTGCAAAGTCAAAAGACTGACTTGATCATGACCTGGCTTTTACTACACAGGGTACCAGCAGATGTTTTGGCTCACAATTCATTTGGTTACGTAATGGCCCAAGGTGGGGTTTTTCTCTCTCTCTGAGTCTGCTTCACTGTCAATTTGTTCTGAGGTGCCGGATTACATTCCTATAAGCCCAGAGCGAAATATGGGAAATTTGAATAAATCTATATGCGAGGCAATTTATGGACCCACGTAACCACCTCAAAAACAAGTTTATTCTTTGAGCAATGACTGTTTTTCAATATTTAGATATGATGTGCATACACATGCTAATTTCCACTGATAAAATTGTAAAATAATGAAGAGTAGATAGACGAACGGTATTGTGCATGCACTCATACAGCATGCAGTTGTATGAATGGTGCCACTTCACTAAAGTGACTCATGTTTTTCTCTTGATTACATTTCCAGTGCTAAGATTATAAATGCATTGATATCAAGTTTTCCTGGGCACACTTTTCAGATACTAATGTGACATCAACATGATTACATGATTTAAATTCAAACAATCGATTGTTACTTAAATTATAATCAAATAAAATCAAATTATTGTTGTTGAGTTTCATAAGAGAGAAAAAGAATCAACCTTATATCCCACCCCTCCCAATAGTGCTGAAGTTTTGTGTTAATTTCGTGACTTAAGCCCATGGTTGATTATACAGGGGACCGTGGAGAGTAAGATTTATTAAAGTGTTCGGTTAGCTGCTACTGAATTATTGAGTCTAAATTCGACTGATTGACCATTTTAGGACTCGGGAAAAAAACATTCGTTAAAAAAATCTTTCAAACGATCAATTGAGCTTACAAGTAGACCAAAGATTTAGTAACTAGGGCTCACAGCGCCTTATGCCGGCTGAGTTTGAGGGCAGGTCATTTTCTTACTATTTTCACGTCTAATAAGATAATTACAATACGTAAGTACGTGCCAATACGTGGACCAGCTGTGTGCTGATCCTTCCTTCGATCTGAACCAAGATCTCGAATGAATGAATGAGCGCGTTCAGCTTCCACTATTCTAATTTTACTTACCACTACCGACTTTGTGTCGAAACAAACATACCCTGAACAATAAGGTTATAAATAAAAAAACAAGTTATCCATCCCTTTCCATCCGTGCGCGGGAAAACATTTCAGTTTGTCTACTGTATCACTTACCTATCCTAGATCGCCTCACTGGAGCAACTGATCATTCAACTTTCCACCAAAATATAATCCGTAAGAACATAGCTTCACAGATAAGATCTGAAGACAGCCTGATGCCGAAAGATTAGTGGGACAAGTCTGGATTTCGGTACACGGTGCTCACACTTAAATTCGAACTAGGAGGAGCACAGCCTCTGCCGCGGAGTCCACAACCAACCCAGTCAGCGGTGTAGTGCATGTCTCAAAGATTGTCATACCCGGCGGGTGGGGGAGGGGGGGGGGGGGGTGGAGGCGGTCATTATACTCCTGGAAATTTCTGGTGAGGGTGTGCCGCACGGTTCCCCGAATCCTGACCAAAAAATGCCATTTTCCACACCCGTTTTCAGACCATACTCTTTTTCAGACCTGGCCTTTCAGAAGAAATTATGTCGTGATTGAGACTTTTGTGCTTGGGCCGTCGTATCAAAAATAAAACACAAACAGCGGTGATAATCGTTGTGATTTTTCGCATTTTTATAACCTTGACTTTTCGTATGCTATTCAATATACATTTTCAAAAGTGATCTTAAGTGACCGTTAAAGAAAATGACAAGACTATATATTCAAAAATTACAAACGTATTTCCAAATTAAAGGTGGAGAGAAGCGAACAGCGGAAATAATGAATGTATTCAAAACAAACAGTCACAACCTACGTGTGGCTTTACAAAATAAACTTGTATTAACAGAGTAAAAATTTTAAAACAAATTCAATTTAACAATTAGACAAATTGAAAGAGACATTTATTAATAAAAGATCTTTTAAATCGTTCTGTTTTGGCTGCAGGTAAAATAAAATTATGCCCTCGATCTCACAAAGATTTCTGTCTTTCAGGGGACCACAGCTCGAAAAGGGGATGCGATAGGCTAAGAACAGCGCAGACGCATTTCCGGTCGTCGCTTCTCTCCTTATTTTTCGGAGGGAGAGAAGCGACGACCGGAAATACATCTGCTTTTCGCAGGCTAGGGATGCGAGGGGGTACCTGCATCTGTGCCGTGTTTGGATGTAATAATGATCGCCATTCTTCCGAGAAATAGACAGTAAAAGATTATATTTCTAATACTAAACTAGAAAAAGGCGAACATTATTACATCCAAACACGGCACAAGGATCTTTTCTCCCATCACAATCTTATTCTAAGAAAACTTTAAGAAGAAATGTCCCGAAAAGCGCTCGAAAATACAAATGAAATGTGCTCATGCCCCCCTGGGCATCCTATAATACTCCTTAAGTCGAATTAATTCAATATGGCCGCCGTATCGGTAAAAAGGCCTGTTATAAACAGGGTGTTTCATGCACGATCGGGTAATAAAATTGAGGGAGTTGTCCTAAACAGGGTATTTATTTTAAGAATTTTTTGCCCTAAACAGGGTCAGGCTTTCAAACCCTCAGCGGCTAGTATTGGTTGAGGACCCTTCCCCCCTCCAGGGGATTACACTAAGCGTAATTAGGACTGCGTTCGCACTCTAAGTACTTTCCAGGACAAAGGATCGCTCATCACTCCTTTCCAGGTCCTCTCAACTTTCCAAGATGGCGGCCAAGTCAAGTTTAGCATTAGTACCGCCCGGGATGCCAAAATTCTCTACCCGTGACCTCTACGTTAAGTCAAACACCTTTTCCTCCATTGACAGTTGCATCAACTGAATACATAGCTGGACCGCGCACCTTGCGATCCAACACACAAATAGGACAATTGCACGATGACGATATTTGACTACAACTACCAGAATTCATTTCGGTTTTGCTTTGTTATTTAAATTTCTCAATCCCACTGAGGATTAAAGAACAATAGCCTTAATTTGCACGAGAAAACAACAAACTCAAGGATTCTGGTAGTTGTAGTAAAATGACGTCATCGTGCAATTGTCCTATTCCGTGCCTTCAGGCATTCCAACACCAAACAAATCTTCGTTTTCTGTACCAGACACCGAATCGGCCTTTTCTCACTTCGTTTAAGTGCTGTTCTCATTGCAAGTACAGTTTTTGGCAGAAGCGCGGGCTCGTTTCCCGTACAGCGGCTGGTAATAAAGCCTATCCCCTCATCCCCAGGGCTTTTCCAAGGATTCGAGGTTGTTTTTCTTCTGGGCCAAGAGGTCAAGGTGATCCGTCGCTATTGAGAAAGAGAATTTTGATCATTAACTCTTTAACCTGAGAGTGACCAACATGGATTTTCTCCATATAATATCAACACATGATCAAGATAAAAGGTTACAAGAATTAATTAAATGAACACCAAAGGAAAAGTGTTTTGATCCTTGATCAAATTCTCTCAACTTGTTATCTCGGGAAATGTATGGAGATCAGTTTGGAGAATTTTTAAGTAACTTAAAGATGAGGGTCTTGTTTGTCAAAGTCGTATTGTGCATCCCATAATTTATGCAGTCATGTGAGAGGAAGATGAAAAGGGCGCACCTGTTGGAAAAACGTACAGTTCTTCTCTGTCAAGTCTTTTTTCGCGGAGCGGGAAAGAAACTCTCTGGCATTCGTGGTAAGGGTGAGTAAACCTATTAATGAGTGGTTTAGGACGAAATTTTTATCCGGAAAATGCAATAAATCTTGTTAAGTAAGAGCCACGCCCTTAAAATTATCTTTTTCCTGAACATGGCTATCTTTTTTTCCTCTTCTCCAAAAAGGGCCTTGGGTTCAGCTCAGCAAAAACGCGCAAAAAATAAATGAGATCGTTTCTTTCATTAACAGACTACATTAGTACTTACTTTTGGGTTGATCATGAAGTATGTTTCATTCATGAAATAAGCAATAAGTTTATGTAAGCTTAAGCAGCCTTCAAATTATTTGCCGTGCTCTTAACATTGCCAACTAGTCTTCAATCGGCCAAGGAAAAAAGTGTTTAAACGATCCAAGATTTTGTTATTTTCTTAAATATACAATTTTAGGTTGTGTATCAAGTATGTCTCATTCAGGGTGGGTTAAAATTGTTTTTCGTTTTGCTTGTTAGGAACCGCAGTTCTTGCCGTTAGGTGATCAAATTCGCCACCTAATCGATTTCACAAAACCGATAAAAAAAATCTAGGCGTCAATAAATAAGAAAAGTTATCGAGTCTGTAACGCTATTTTAACGATTCACTAGCAGTTCTGGTTCTAGTGAGATGGAATATAATTTTCTTACCTTTCCCTTGTGACAACTTTTTGGGGCTAAGGTTGTTAACTGTATTTGACACCCATTCCATCAAAATTTTCGCAATAGGCCATTTGCACTTTCAATGTGACATTTTTTTTATGAAAATGAAAGTTACATGATTTTGCCTTCGAAAAACGATTAGTGGGTCATATCTTACACAAAATAATAGTGATTTAATTTTTCAAACCCGCACCGTTTTCTTAAAATGAGTAAGTTCGTAGCTGGTCACGTGACCAATTTAAAAAAAAAAAAAAAAATTACCTCTTCCTGAACAGAAATTTTGCACTTAAAGTTCAAGGAAAATGTTGAAAAATTGATGTGGTAACGTTTACAGCACATCTGAGTGTAACTAACAAATGCTTAACAAGATATAAGCAAAAAATAGTTTCGGCCGCAATGTTGGAGGGCAAGAGTATGCCCTCCAACATGGCCACCGATACATATCATACTACTTTGTTGAAAAATAAAAGTGCCATAAAATATCTCTCTTAAATGTATTTCCTTTTGTGCTCTGTCAATTTTTGGCATCAGCAAGATTCCAACTCATTGTTTAAGGAAGCATTGGTCATGGGACCTCTTACTGCAAGTGGCCTATTACATTAAAGGAATCACTATTCAAAAGACAGATCTATAACTTAGCACGCAGTACAGTAAACACTTCACCGCAGTAATATAACAGAGAGATAAACCCAAATTGCCAAAGAAAAATCTTTAACCAGACCCAATCATAGATCATAAATTATGCCTAATTCTTCCAAGGAAAATACAACAAGTAAGCAGGGAATCAAACAGCTTAGGGATTTCTTTTGGATTTATTTGTCTTCTATTTTATTATGAAAGTACCCAGGGGCCATGTTCCCCAGCCCCCAGCTCTTAATGACAGCCCTGTCTTGAATATTTTATTTATTTTCACACATTTATTATTTTAGTTTTGCTTAATAAAATATAGCTTCACCCGATACTTAATTAATAATTTATTATGCCCCTCCCCCCATAAAAAACCTTCACTGTCTAACAGATTATTCATTGTTTATATTGTGCTCAACAGGTTTACCAGGAATCAGGAATGACATGTCTCATCAGGTACAGTAATAAGCAAAGCACAACAGCACAAATGGCAGATTACTACCAATATAAATTCTGATAAAACAATTTTAAAACTTACATGAAAAGCACACTTGCTTTTAAGAGGACATTCTGAAAGACAAAAAAAACCATAATATGGTCACCATTGTTTATGCAATAACTTCTAATTATGATATTTTACTTCTGAAAAACAATGTTTTAGATTACATCCTTCCATTCCTTTTCCTAAAATTAATAGTGCCATGTCTATATTAATCTAAATTATTTTAAAAACACACACACAAAAGTATTTAAACAATAAAATATTATGAAAATCTTTATTGTTATACAGTACACCAACTTAAATTGTAACATGGATATTTCTGCTTCTTTAAGAGGGCAAAAAGAGAATCACAAAAAGAAAAGGCAACCAGGTGGATCCTGGCAGAAGAAGATCAGCCAGGTCTTGAGTTAAGAGTTATTAATGAAAAAATTGGTAAGTTCCACTTGATAGATTAACAATAATAATAATAATATATTACTATATATAATATATCGAAACACATTGGTTTATTTGCAAAGAAAATCAATTACTTTTTTCATGAAAGAAGAAGCAACTATTAAGTTTTAAAAATGTCGAAAACAAAAAATATATCTTAAAAACATTTAAGTGAAAGTTGATGTGATAAGATATGTTTTCTAATTCATCAATTAAGAGAACCAATGGATTCATGTTAAACACTAGCCAAAGCATAACACTATTTAGTTATTTAGTGTTTTGATGCAATATTTTGTCATAATGATGTATAATGACTAATAAAGTCTTTTTTTAATTAGTGAAGACTAACTGATCAATACTTAATTTGACATTTTTATTTGCACATGCCATTAATTACCCTCCACAAGTATTGGATATAAGTTGTGTAGGCACAAGCAATTATTATCTGTTTGACAATGTGTTGCTTTTATCTGCAAAACTCTATTATAACCACTTTTGCTTTGTAAAATTATATAGGAAGAGGAGTCTTTGCAACCGAACCCTTCAAAAAGGGGGATTTCCTCCTACAGTATAGGGGAGAGAGAATAACTGGCAGTGAAGGGGAGCACAGGGAAAAGAACTATCCAGATGAAGCTGGCAATTTTTTATACTTTTTTAAAGATCTTCAAGGAACTTATTGGTAGGTATTGTAATGCACATCCTTGGAAACCCAAGGGCAGTTGGTGGGACGACAGAATGTTCGTGGTGAGAGTTTACTATAAAATCGGGAACAGCCTCTGGGCACTAATTACTCTTACCAAACCAGTTCCAGAAGGGTTTGAATTGCATGCTTCTGATTGGGCAGAAAAATTGGCCACGAGTTTGTTTTCACAAAATGCTAATGAGCGAGGCTTTGCGACATGGACTGTCATCGTCAAAACAGACCTCTGAAAACAAACCTCTAGGACTTGAAGGTTCACAAAGTCTTTGCCGTCATTTCGCTTCACACTAAGGATAAACTCGCAGAGATATTCATTTAATTCTTTGGCTTTGATGTCTTCAGCATTTCTTTGTTCGTGTTTTTATCTCAGAAATTCAATGAGTACCTTCACATCTCTCATCATTTTAACCCTTGCATTTTTGTTTTGTTGCTTGATAATATAGTCGTAAATTGACTTTTCTTAATGCTCAAATCTCGTGGATCCCTGAGCCATTGTTAATGGTACAAATGTTTTCTTGCTATGGAGCTTTGCACGCAAGCAACTTAAATGAAATCAGTGGTATGTTGAAAACAAGTCTCCTGATTGGACGAAAAGGTTTACACATGTGTGAGAAAACCATCTCGCTTGCTGTGACTTGCTATCAGAATTTTTAAAGTAGGTTTTCATATGAAGAAAACTGTAGCCTGCATAACAGGCGCTTTATGAGCCAAGCGGGGCGAACGTGATATTTCGCTTGGAGCGCGACACGAGCGCGAAGCGCAAGACGAGGGAAAGGGAAAAATAATAAAAGCTTTATTTACTTTTGCTTTATTGCTTTTGCTTTTGCTTTATTTTTCTCTTTCCCTCGTCTCGCGCTTCGCGCTCGTGTGGCGCTCCGCGCAAAATATCGCGTTCGCCCCACTTGGCTCATAAAGCACCTGTCATGCAGGCTATGAAAACTGTGAGTAAATCTCAGTATGTATATAATATTACACCAGTAGTGTCACCCGGCTGTTCCTCTTCGCTAATTGACCAGAAAAACATTTTTCTGGCCAATCAGAAGCAGGCAATTCAAACCTTCCTGGAACTGGTTCAGTAAGACTAAGTGCCCAGGCCGGGGCTGTTCTGGATTGTGTAGTAAACTTCCATCATCATGAACGTTCTATCGTCCAGACTAACTACCCCTGGGTTTTCGAGGATGTGTAATGCACTGCGAGAGCAGTACAATATTAATAAATAAAAAGTAACAATAATAACAAAATCACCAAGTTTTTACAGACTGAAAGTAAGATTTTTTTGTGAACGCTTAAGCACAAGAGTACAGTAATTCGAAATTTGTTTTCATTTGCTCAGACATTTATCTTCAGAATTGCAAGGTTTGAACTATATAGATCGTTTTCACTGTCACGCAACAAAAAAATAAATTGGAAACCGTCCAGTGGAAGAAGCCAAGAAAATGACATGTTACAAAAGACTAATATATAAACAATTTGTCCAAGTCTCAGGTCTTTGTGGCCCACAGTTTCTGAGTTATTTGCCGAAACGTTTCACGCACCCTTGAAGAGCTTTGTATGGAGACGCCATATTGGTGTACCGTTTTGGTCCACAAATATGGTCGCCGGAAATCAACAAAACATCTGGAGTTCACTTTTTCTATAAAAGCTCTTTCTTTTCACTCGAGAACCAGCCTACGTGCGCATAAACATATCTTGTAATACTTGAAATGGTTATACTGCTGAAAATCAAGAGGAGAGACTTTTTTCAATGAGACAGCATTCCTGTTTTGGTGTCACGCACTGTGAAAACTCGGAAGTTGGTATTGCTGTATTTTCGAAATGAAACATGCTACGGGAATGGAAACTTGAACAAAGATTTATTTTTTGTTTATCTTTAACTTAGTCTAAATAAGAATTCGTAAAACCTCGCTGTTTTGACTTAACAGTTTGATGACGTCACTGTGAAAACCATCTATTGAACTAGGTCATGTGAAGAGAATCACATCTATTGCAATTCCTAGCTCCACAGTGATCCACAAAAAGTGAAAAATTACAGCTAAAAAAATAAGTAGATTCCAGCCAAGCTGTGGCTTAACTCATTATATGCCCAGGACTTTTTACGTTTTTGAGTGATTTTCTACATACAAACAACCCATAGGATTTCGTGACTTTGTATTTGGAGTTACCAAGGAAAGCGGCGCTGTTCTGATACACTGAAGGCTCGAGTTTTTTGAAAACGTCATTCTCACATCAGTAATTTTGCTTCATTGAGCTGTAATAACGGCTGAAGTTTGGTTTGTATGCAGTTTTTGGTAAGTTTACAGCCATTTTTCATCTTAATTTAGTGGCTGCCTGATGAGTATCATTAAGCACATGACGGTAGCAAAGATTCCACTTTCTCAAAGAAGCGAGTAAGGTGATGTACTTTCTTTGCAAACTTGGCTTGTTTCTCGTTGAACTGGAAAAAATGGCCGCTCCAAAACGAAGTCACTTTATTTTAGGACTTGACTACTGATGAACTTCTTGACATACTGCATATTTAGGAATTTGTGACTACTGAGAGTTACAACAAGCGTGAAATTTCCATGGTAGGTCGGAGTGGCTTTACGGACTTAGTATAAATTAATATCAAAAAAGTGGAGGAAGGAATGGCTGCTGTCAAAAATTCTGGCTATTTCCCGGCACAAAACACAGTTGTGATGTTGAAAATTGATGCAAAGGCAGGATGCACTAGAACAAAAGGCTGTAGCTTGGCCCTGGTAAACGAATAAGAGCAAAAAAATCGCTTCTAAGCTAGAAAAAGGATTGAATTTTACTGTGAATGTTGACTTTTGGTTTTGCAACGATAATTTCTGTAAAAAACCTGAAGGCAAAAAACCTGATTATTCTTGTTTTTCTACGATGTCAAAAACGGTCATTTTTGTCCTTGTCCAAATTCAAAAGGTAATCATTTGCAAAAAGTGCCGACTTTTTTGCATTTATTGGATACCCCAATGCTAACAACTGACAGTTAAGGCAATGTTCGCACGATTGAGAAAGTTGCATTGCGACGTGTTGTTGCAACTTGTTGCCTAGAGTGCTCCCACCTTAAAAATCATATCTACATCACAGGCAGGAGCAGGAACAGATGAATGTGCAGATTTGGGTTAAATCCATTTGAAAGTGAAGTCACAACAACTACTTCATGTATAAAGCATTGAAACAGTCCAGGGGCCAAATCACAATCTAAAGAGCGTTTACCCCACGAGGGTCTTTACGTACGATTGCCTGTTAAATGGTTAATTGTATACCTAAATGGTTAAAACTTTTATAATTTCATAAAGAATTTACAATTTACAATAAATTGAAATAAATGTTTTCCTGTACCATACATTTCTCAATGCATTTTGATAAACATCAATGCAATCGAGAAATAATATAATCTGGCTCCTTTAAGTAATAAATCAATATCAAAAATCACTTTTCAGCATTGACGCCACTTATTCAAGTGGTCTTGGACGGATTGTCAATGACAGCCCTAGGACAAAGGCAAATGCTGTGATGAGGAAAATCATCTTAGACAATAAGACATACCTCTGTCTATTTGCGGCTGAAGACATCGAAAAAGGCACAGAAATCCGTTATGACTATGGCACAGACGACCTCCCCTGGAGAAAGGAAGGTAAATATTATTACATTAATATCACAATGAAGGCAATGGTTTAAGGAATGTAGAGCAGTTTTTTTTTTTTTCACTTTCTAATGAATTTCAATCATTGTGCTTGGTTAGCAATCACAGGAAATTGGTACAACACAATAATTACTGTAGAATTGACAGGCTATAGTATTAATGGTGGCTACTAAAATAAATGAAATAACGAGGTTTAGATTTTGCGTGAATGTCTTTTTCTCAATGTGACACTCATAAAATTTTCAGAAATAAGTTTCATCAAATTGGACAAGATTTCATTAGAATATTGCACAAATCGCGAAGCAGTGAGTGCAATATTGGTTTTCAAGTGCAATTTAACACCGAATTCACAAGTCAGGTAATTGATTTTCCTTGAATCGCATAGTTGAATAAAAATAACACAAAAAGAGCAGCACACTCCAGTCCATAGCCATTTCAAAGTCAACTGTCAGAACTGTCATTGCGTTAGCAAATAAGAAGCAAGGTCAGTCACATATGTTTGAACCATAGCTTAATTGACAACTGACACAACTTTATTTGTACCTTGTGCTTGTTTTTACATTTTATTTTCAAACTTCACACTAATCTTAAGGATAAACGGTGGTTTTTCACTGAATTGCCGTTTATCTATAATATCTTTTCTCAATTTCTCTGTGCGCGATTAGATCATATATTTGAACCCTATTTTGCGCCTAATATATAATAAATTATTATTATATTCAATTTTCCAAATCATTTGCTTGAGACTGAAAGAAATTAATCTCCAAGTGAAAGCACTGAAAGTTTAACATCGCAATTAATAGTAAGGACCTTGAAATGTAAATACAAGTATTATATGTATTAATTTGCTGCTTCTCCGTCTTGTTTGGTTGAACATTTGCTGGCGATTTTTTGGGCCATATTCACAGGAATTTCTTGCTTTCTTGTTGTCACGGAGCAAAAGACGTTTTTTATGTCTTTCCAAGAATTTGTAGTTCTGTTCGAAACAAGGAAGAACCTCCAGCTCCCTTTGTAAAACACTTCTGTTTGTTTTTGGCTCTTCAAAAGGTGACAATGGTTTTGAAAACATTTTAAAATGACATTGTAGAAAAACTTTTTTTTGGTTGTTGTGTTAGACGTTGACCATAGTTGTCACGTAGATGCGAAACTATATTACTTTAGCCTTGTTTTCAATTTGCAAATCCATGCTAAATACCTTGCTTTGTTAACCAATCAGAATGCGAGATTTTTTTTCAATTATGTGATTCTATTTAAAATTTCAAAGTTGTCAAATAAAACATTATTCTTCTATTTTACCATGACCATTCGAATACTGGTGTTTAGTTTTCTGAGTTTTACAGTAACACCTTGGTCCCAAGAACATTTTAATTTGGAGGAACAAACAGTCAAGTTCCATCGATTTGTAATCGCAGCCCGTCAGCATAACAGTTATTCCCCCTCAAGAATCTTTAACAATTGCACGAGACACCAATGCAGTTTGAACTACTACCATCCAGTCGCACTCTCAGATTCAGTGACAATAGAACAGTTCCTGTGTGCTGTGGTGCTGAGAAAGAACGAGCTTCACCATCACACTAACTGTCCCTGCTGATGGGAAGAAACTGTAACCGCCTTCAGTGACCTTCAAGGATGTTTGAACTCCCAGAGGCCTTGATTGTTGTTCCACCAACAGGGATGGATGGATAAAGTAGGTAAGCTAATTAAAGTCGCTTTAGATTTCTTGCTATCTGTTGATTTGTACAAATGAACGGGCAAGATTCAGTGCAAATTAGCAGTCAATTTTTACAAACAAGATACAGAATTTTGCTTTGTGACTTATGAGTTCTGTTTTTTATTTCTTCTTTATCTTAAGCAATGAGTCCGTGCATGCCTACCGAGAGGTCCTACAGCTGAGTGGTGTTGTTGGTTTGGGACTTATTCCATTTCCACTTGACAGAGCCAGTAAAGGAACATTTGCGGCAGCAATAGATTGATGCAGCAGTGATTCCCCACTGCTTGACTCCAGTGCTACAGACTTTGGACAAGTGCCTTAAGAGAACATGCGAAGGCACTACCTTTCATGGTTGATATTAGGCCCCTTCGAGTTCACTCCAGCAGGCAAGAGGAAAGCTCCTTCCCGAAACCTGGTCCTTCCCTGGATAAAGCAGGCTTGGAGTGATATTCCTAAAGAGATGGTGAGGTGATCCTTCAAGACTTGTGGCATCTCCAATGCACTTGAAGGAATGGAAGACAATGCCATCTACGACCGTCCTGAAATTGACGGAGAAGATGAGGAGATGAAAGAAGAAATTGACACAGACAGCAAAGTTGATGATGAACGCTGATGACAACAAAGACTTCTGTGAAAACACATTAAATTTAACAAACGGCTCCTTTAGGAGCCACCACATTCTTAAAAGTTAATAACCAACGATTGCATATTGTGTTTCTTTAATTTAGCTTGGCTAATATAGTGAATACATCAAGATTTAGTAGAGTTTCCATGTGTGGGCTATAAGCCATAGACCCCCTCGATCTAGAGCCCAAACTTTAATTAACTTTAAGTTTTAATTTGTGTGAAAATCACACAGCTTACAATCGAGGAAATATTGGTATTACACATTAAAAAAAAAACAATATCTAACTACCACAAAATGTATTATTTCCAGATGAATGCCTCAAGCCCAAGAAAGCCACAGAATTGAGCAGTCAAGGTAATTTTTATGCTTGATCAAAAACTTTGTTTTATAAATCTTGATCAACAAATTATGCAGTATAACAAAAACTAATCCCATTTTACAGAGAAAAACAATGAGAAAAACAATGGCAAAGAAGATCACAAGGAGGCCAAGAAAAGTAACAATGTAAGTGAAGTGGAATTATAACCAAAACCAATAGTATTTAATGGTGTAATGATCTTTGAGAATGATATGTAAGAATGGCAGAATTACATTTGTCACAAAAAACAAACTGAAAAGTACTTCCAACAAAGGGACATCTCTTAAAGCTGTGAACTTAGATCAACTGCAAAGTGAGGGAGACAAATGATCTTGGTACTGACAAATGACCTTTTCACTGGTATTTTCATTGATTGCTACAATATTTTGATTGCTGCATTCCAATTTTAAGAGAAATAAACACAAAGCTTAAAATGCTTCAATTTCCTAATTAGCTTTTATTAACTTCTCACTTTACAAAATGGCACACACTCGTTTAATGTGTTTATATTATTGCAACGTCTCGGATGATAACGTAACACTACTTGTAATTTTCCCAATCTCTTCATTTAATGTTGCTATCAAATTCTCAAAGGGGCAGGGCTGCAAATAACAGTAACTGATCATTGTCTAGAGAATTTTGTTATCGTTTAAATCATCTTACTGGTGAGGAATTAAAAAAATAAATTGTTGTGCAAATCTTACTTTGTGTAAGGACAATCTCAAAGTCATTAAACAACATTGAAGTTTCTTCACATTAGCCCAGTTATGTCGTCTGTTTTACCTGGAAGGAGGGGGGGGGGGGGGGTAAAGGGTTAAAGATGTTACTGCTAAATTGTAAAGAAAAGTGGTCTTCTCCCAGTACTTCACTGTTTTCTACAGTTAAGGTACAGGATGTTTTTAAATTATTATTATTTTTTGGTATACATTATAATTACTGTCATGGTAAAACTTACAGTTGACCTACCTAATTAAAATGAAAACATTTACAGTAGTGATGCATTACCACTTTAGGATAATTCAAAGAAACTACAGTCTGGTGCTGCAACTGTGAGACAAGTCAGCGACACTGAAGGTTTGTTTAAAACTATCATCAATAATAAATTCCTGCATTAAGCACCTTCATGTATAAGCTCCTCCAAATATAAGTCCCTAAAAACTTAATGTAATGCAAAAAAACCTTAATAATATAGGGCCAGCAACAATTAATAAAGCTTACTATGACCGTTAATTCTTACATATATTTATAGGTAAATGTTGGTTTAATTTATACTGACCTTCAAGTTTTATTGAAATAATTAGTGGAGGAGACAGCACGGCTGAATCACAAAAAACAAAACCCGCAATGTTCTGGTGCTAACAGCAACAATGTAAGTTGAAGTAAGAGTTAAAACATTTATGTTTTGGCAGGTTAACCTTCTCTCTGTTATGTTTCTTTTTCAATGCATTGAAAGATATAAACAGAGGACCAGTCTTAGGGCAAAACATTTTAGTGTGATTTTATAATTATGTGTTGATTATTCATGAATTAGGGGTGGGAAACAAAGCAAATTGAGAAAAAACTAACCTATACACATGTTAATGTATAATCACAAAAATTGTGGAAACAGTGATTCTTTCCAATGAGGGGTTTCAAATTGTTCTGAAATAGACAGCTGACTGTGGAAAGGTAGGCAGCTGTGACAAAGCATGGAGGGCTGCAAGGTCCCTGAAGAGTAGTCGGTGACATACAATCAAGTAGCTATATAGCCGGCAGAACTCCAGCAGTCACCAGCTTGTTTTGAAACCACTGGATATAATATATTTTTTAATTGGTCTTCTCCCAGTTCTTAACTGTTTTCTACAGTTAAGGTACAGGATGTTTTTTTAATAATTATTATTTTTCTGGTATAAATTATAATTTAACTACTGTAATGGTAAAACTGTACAGTTGACCTACCTAATTAAAATGTAAACATTTAGTGATGCATTACCACTTTAGGATAATTCAAAGAAACTACAGTCTGGTGCTGCAACTGTGAGACAAGTCATCGACACTGAAGGTTTGTTTAAAACTATCATCTATAATTAAGCCCCTTCATGTATAAGCTCCTCCAAATAGTTTTAATGAATAAAAGACGTCAATACAGGAGCAGCAACATTTAATAATGCTTATTGTGACTGTTAATTCTTATATACATTTATAGGTAAATGTTGGTTTAATTTATACTGACAATCAAGTTTTATTGAAATAATTAGTGGAGGAGACAGCAAAGCAGAATCACAAAGAACAAAACCAATGTGCTGGTGCTAATAGCAGCAATGTAAGTTGAAATAAGAGTTAAAGCATTTATTTTTTTGGCAGGTTAACCTTTTTCTACTATTCTAGGTTTCTTGCATAAAAATATAATTTTCTGCATTTAAAATGGTTACTCAAGTTGTCACTACTATTATTTAGTATAAATTAGCAATTAATGAATTTGGCTGTTGTAGGATATGAAGAATTAAGCAGATTGGCCTCAGTGGATAAAACCCTCTGAGATCTGCTTAATTTTTTATATCCTACAAAAGCCGAATTCATTAATTGCTTTATGATTCATTCAAAATAATTCTTAGTTTAAAAACATAGCTAAAACATGCTAATATACCTGCATTGATGTTAAGTTCATCTTCGATAGTGTACCTTTAGGTTTAAGTCCAGCTCCGCAAATATTCTCCAAATAGCAGATGTCGCCCTTGGAGTTGTCTTCTTGCTGTTTTTGCAATGTTTTTAGCTATTTTTTTTGCCTAGTTGCAGCTGTAGTTCTTACTTTTGAAACGAGTGAAGTGCCATCTTTATTTTCACAACCAAAACAACTCAGCCTCGTTCCCATGGTGTCTTAACCTGTAAGAACGCTGCATTCTTGACGTCATTTCAACACTAAACACAAATTTGGTCATCAGAAACTGGTTATGGTGAATTATGCGTGTGCCTTTAGCCAATCAGAATTAGGGAAATATTTTGAATGAATAATAATATAATTTATACTCACTGATGGTAAAACTATGTACAGTTGACCTAACCAAATTAAAATAAAAATATTAACTTTTGCATTACACTTTAGCATAATACAAAGCAACTAAAGTCTGGTGCTGCAACTATGAGACATGTCATTGACACTGAAGGTTTGTTTACAACAATCATCTTCAATAATAATTCTTACTTTTACACGTCTCTGTTTCTTTTTGTGGCTGTTTCTAAAAGCTGGCTTGTCCATAGGAATAACCACTCTTAACTTATAGCTACTGTTGGATATAAACTAAATTAATAGAATTTATATTAATAGTAATTGCAGGCGACAAGAGGAGCTACGATCCTAATCTCCAAGTTGTAATTATGCATGCGTTGCATGTATGTCCCTAGCATTCACTTGGACTTCCACTAAGAATGAATGGAATACACAGAAATATTTAAATGATGCGCAAAGAAATGATTTGTCTATATGAGTGGGTTTTGCAAATATCAGTTGAAACAATTCAGATCAGGACAGATCTCAGCGCACGTAGACAAAATATGCCTGGTTGGTTGGATGTATTGATCACTCTTTAGTCAACACCAATACCAGTAGAGCACCAATCAGAAGCTGTGTTTGTGGACAGACACAGGTTTTCAAAATTGTCGGTTTGCAAACAAGCATTTCCTTCTTTCCCCTCCTCCCCCTTCATTCCTCTTTTTTGGTTTTGTCCCAACTTTCTCGATGAAACGCTTGCTACGCAGGCCAAAATTAAGCCATAAATTTTATCCAGCCAACAACAGCCATTATTTCTTATTCTACCGGTATAATTATACATTTAGGTAAAAAAAATTGTTGGTTTAATTTATACTGACATTTAAGTTTTATTGAAATAATTAGTGGAGGAGACAGTACTGCAGAATCACAAAGAAAAAACCCAATGTGCTGGTGCTAACAGCAGCAATGTAAGTTGAAATAAGAGTTTAGGTGTCTTGACCCAGTATTTTTATAGCCCTCTCCATCTTTGAATCTCTTATACTTAAACAAATCGATCTGTGTTGTAAAACGATTACGACACAATGGATTACACTTACACTAAACTTTATTTTGGTATTATTTTTTGGGGCGATCAGAATAAATGTCATGCAGCAATGATGTCACAATGTTTTAGCTCTAAATCGAATTTCAGCCATTCATGTTCGGCATTTTCTTTTGAAATGCTTTACGCTACATCTTCTTTAGATAAATGTCTTCTGCTGTGCAAAGTTTCACAAAAATCTGTAAGAGGAATTTTGAGATATCTTGGAATTTCTATAAAAACGGTATAAATTATACATGCACTGAAGACTGGACTTAATGCAGACAAATTTGCTACTCTTCGGTTTTCTCACTTATTCATTTTGCAAATGACCCTTAAACACTCTAGACGCCGCTGAAAGCAAGTAAACTTGCGCGATTTCGAAAAACATTGAATCAGGGTAAAACGCAATGCAGAGCTCTTTTTGTAATTTCTAAGGCTCCTTTCATGAAAACAGCGATTCAAACAAAATTCGTCGATAGATTTTATTAAAACTTTTTTAGTACATCAAGAATTATTAATCAGTGTACTATCAAATCCCCGAATTTCGTGGTGATTAAATAATAGGTAATTAAATAATAATAGTTAATAAACAAAAAGAATAATAATTATTACAAAAGCAATAAAATAAATGGAAATTTGAAAGAGTTTCTCTTGCTCTTTACATTTGAGTTTAATAACTTGTTTTTAACGGATCTTGTTATATAGAATGGAGAGCAAATACAAGCAGCCACAAGAAAAAGACAGACTGTTGCTGTGACAACAGGTTTGAGTTATATTTTAACACCTTAAATTTTAAATTTCTATTTAACTTCAAATTCTCAACATAAGGGATTATTATTATTATCAATAGATTTGCCACAAAAAAAAGTCGGCCTCACTGTAAGTTTAAGCAAGCAGAGCAAAGTGCATGAGTGAGTGATAGGTCTCCGGCTCAATATAAAATTAGACAAAGGACTGTTAGTGACATTTCTAGTTGCATTACATTATATGCGTCTGGACAATTATCACTTGTTTATGTCATGTGACATGGTTGAACTCGAACTCTCTTCTACATGGAACTTGACTTGAGACTTGTCAAGATCGCGATAGTTTTGTTTTGTTAAGAGCTTACAGTCTTGGAGTAGAAGTCACAAGGACTTTTTTGAAAAGTCTGATATTTATCATATAGCAATACACGTACTTCATACATCATTTTTATGGACAATTATTTTCTGTTTGGAGAGCTCAAAAATGAAACATTAAACCAAAAAATATACAGAATTGTACATTGTGTATAGCACCATATTTTATAGCTGTTGTTCATCAAATGATCTTAGGGTGAATCTGAATTAGCAGTTCTGTATTAAATAATTATCATTCAATATCGTTTAAAACCCTATTGTAAGTAAACAGCAGGTCAAAAAGGTTCTATAACCCTAAAAAAAAAGTCTTGCACTCCAGCATTAATCAGTCAAAAATTAAGCTACGATATAAATTTGGTTACTTTAATACAACACGTAATGTTAGGTTTCTGTGAAAAAAGATGGCAAAATAATATCTATAAAAACTATACTATAGGTAGTAAAGTACAGGAAATATTGGGAGTGGATTGTTCTTTAATTATTCAAAAATCTAATACTAACTGATGGACTTTGTTCATTTATTTTATTTTCTGTTCTATGCAGTGATGAGGTCATCAAACCAGCATGAAAAGACCAGCAGTGCCCATGATACTCATGTAAGTTTAAAAAATAAATAAATTTCATTTGTCCATACAAGGTTATAATTATAATAACATAACATAAGGCTGCAAGGGAAAAACTCAAATTTAAAATGTGTAACTATATACACTGGACCTAAAGTCACCACCAATGAAATATCTAAACTGCTCAGACAATTATTACCCGACTTAAGGATGGCGCCCACTAATGGGAAGTATTTTTTCCCAGGTAATGACCATCTGAGACAAGTAGATCATATCAGGGGCTATTGAAATCCAAAAAGAAAACTGGGGGTAACCTCGCATTTTTCAGAGATAACTGAGCTTCAATATGGAGAAAAATGCTGAATAGGCATTTTTTAGAAAAATGATAAAAAGTTATTTTGTCCCAAAATTTCAGAGTGTACATGTGAACTGGCACAAATGCAATGATAATTGTAACAAGGTTTCAAAATAAGCAACAAATGATAACATAACAACTGCTCTTTATACGTCCTTTTTTTAAACACCAGGACAACTAGGAAGTTATCAGCAGTTACCCCTCTCCACGCATTTGCCTTAAAAATGGTGTAAATGACATTTTCCCCCGAACCAAAAATTGATCGTTTGCTGAGTAGGCTTATTACTTTCATTTGGGAAGATAAAAAGTAGGGGTTACCACGCATTTTTAGAACTTAAATTGGTTGGTTTCGACCTTAACTTAATCGCTTTGGGGGTTATTTACAATTTTTCCCATTCCCTCCCTGGTCAGTTTTACTATTGCTTCACTCAACGCGGAGTACTCTGGGATATCCAAAATGGCTAACAGTCATAGAGAACAAAAACCCACCAAGGAGAGCAAAACCAGAAAGTAAAGCATGACATTTCATGGACTCTAAGGAAAACACATACTATTTCATTCAACTGGAGCTTGTCCGTCTCAAAAATTTAACAAACATTTTTGGAGAAGAGCAATCTTGAAGTTATTAAAGATTACTTCCAGTGCATATAGAGTAGATGGTGAGCTCAAGAGCCAAGGCTGGCGCTGTAAACAAACTACTATACTGTATACGTAGTGGAAAATAGTCGACAGGGACTCTTAGACAGGTACCTCTTCAATCGTTTGCTTACCTGTATATGTCATCAAGATTTTTTGAACTGTAGATATAATATGGATTGTAAACCTTCTATTGTTTTTTATCATTTTACCGGGTACCTCGATCAAATATGTTATTAAACTTGCATTCGTTCAATGAGCTTATATATCTGTGGTTTGCACTATCTCTTTCGGGTTTGCCACAAGTGTCATATGACTTAAATGATTTGCATAGACTCAAGTTCGATACATGAGCTCTCTTTTAAAAATGCTGAATACTGCGAAAATAGTTGTACCAAATGTGTTTATGTACCCTCATATATAAACTGGGCTAAGGATCATTTTACATGTTATTTTCATTTTGATTTTTTTTACTGTAGCACGTCATCAGTTCTGTGTCATGATCATTCACTATTTTTCGTTCCTAAATGTTCATTTTAAACTTAACAACTGTGTCTGTCAAACCTACATTTGTAAGAAAGTCTTAGAATGGAAATATTTTATTTTACCTTCCATCTTTAGTTTGTAAACAGCCAAATGGCAGCTATGTCTAAATGTCCAGATTATGAATGTGTGGCATGAAATTGAACCTTAAGAAATACTATCTACATGACAAGCTACCCAATGAGTCAATAATTTCAATGCTTAGTAATGCCAAAATGCTTAAATAACAATGATAATAGTAAAAAGCATAACAATTTTTTACGATTTTTTCCACGATGAAAGCTTTTCCTTTGCGGTCCGCAACTATTTGTGAAGCTGTGATCTAAGCGATCCAAGCAATCTTGTGATAGTTTTTTTCTTGTTTGTTCAACAAATAAAAGCCTCAGACTCTCAATATAAAAGGGACATCTGTATGTACTCGAACGCTTTAACTCTGTGTTCTGGTGACCAGAAAATCTTACAAAATTAAAGAAACAATTGGGAAAGTGTTTATAGCCGTTTAGCTGATAAAATGCGAAGGATGCAAGTGAAAGGTAAGCTTGCAGTTTCTCGATTAAGCGGAGGACTTGGAGCTATTTTCCTTCTGATTTACTGATCCTTACCTATTAATACCCAAGCTCCAAACGTAACATCTTGAAGCCATAACTTTTGATGTTTAAGAATTGACTTTTGTTTGACTATATGAAATGTTCGGTCAGATTGATCATACAGCAGAAATAGCAACATGTGCATACTTCTTCGGTTTTCAAAGAACTGACAATGTAAATAGAAATTATTTTTCACCTGTTAAAAACAACGCATCTTTTCCACAAGAAATAACTAGAACCTCCCAGACTTACAGGAGACAAAACCAGTCCGTGTGTCCTGCGTGTTGCGCATTTCCTTCTTGGAATGCGCAGAAACTGTGCGCAGTAACAATAATAGTGCATGGGCACCGTCCTTAAATCATGAGCAGTCAAAAAGAAAAATTTAAGTACCATCTTTAATTTACTGTTAATGTTACTTCTTCAGAAATCTTTGTAGTTATCACATCAGTTTTATCCATAAGTATTGTCTTGAACAGCATTTATATCTGCTTATTTTTTAGTTTGAGAAATTCTTAACTTGAATTTTGCCATTGCCCCATGGGTGTGTTCCATTGATTAAGGAAGTCACTTGTGTTGGATCAATAGCACATCACAAGGACCCAACAAATCCACTTTGGGAAAGGATTCACTGATTCATTTGAATGTATTATGATCCAAAGTAATCTTCTGGATCATCACATTTAGACCTGAGTTAAGAATCACAGTACAGAAAACCCCAAATATTTTTTGAAATGCTACCTACACTGGGCCACATAAATAATAAAAAACTACCTATTTTTCGTACTAGGATGAGATGCATCTGCAGTCTCTTAAAGCATCAAAACGAAATACTCTCATGGATAGAGGTTTGAGTACTCATATGACAGTTTCATTAAATGAAATTAATTTTAGGCTAAAAGTTAAACCAGCTGGAGATATTAATTGCAGTTCTTTTTTTGAAGATATATACATGCACAGGACATTATTTGAACTATATATTGTATAGCATCACTTTCATTGCCTGCTGCCTTACTATGAAATTTGTCTTTATCGATAATAAACAAGTTACAAAAGCTATGTCCTGTTAAGCTAAGAACATAACTTAAATGGCTTAGGTTTTTTACTATATACATAAGTATAATACAGGGACACTGTTTCCTGTTCTCTCCAGTGTTCAAATGTTTGCCTGCAAGACATCTTCTCACCAGCTAGGCCTTCTCGGTCAATGCATTTTGGTGATGGTATTCAAGGGGCGGATCCAGCAGTGGGGGGAGGGGGGGGGGAATCACGAAAAGTACCAGTGACAATATCTTTCCTTGACATAATCTGCTCAGGAAAAGAGGGCCCTTAATAAGCTCTGTGCTCTTATTCCTCTAAGTCTAAAGAGGCCACACTAGAACTCAGGCACTGATCATGCACACCGCTTTGAAACCTTTTATGAAAATCGGTCCGATTATTCATAAATAAATATGCATGCCCCCAGAACCCCTAGAAGCTTGCGCCTTTGGCACTCATTTAGGATATTTATTTCTAATGCCTGGAACTTGCTCAATTACTGCATCAGAAGTATACAATGTAGTGAGGACATCTAATATGAGACTCTGCAATGTTACAGTCTCCAATTCATCCTTCTTAAACCGCTATTGTTTTGGGACAAACGTAGGACAACTTGAAATAAATCAATGTATAGTTTGGTGGCCGATTGGTATCAGAGCCATCCCCCATTAAAAAATCCCTGATCCGCCTCTGTATCCCAGATTAACGGTTGGACAATCTCGAAGCTAAAGTACGCTTACATGATAAGCTTTTATTTTTAACAATTAAGCAATAATAAGGCCCTTCATTCCCCTTCCAAGACCATTTAGAAGCCAAATTTCAGGAGTTAATTGCTTATTTTACAATAGAAATGTGACTGTAAAATGCAAAAGAGTGAGGTTTCCATGGTGGATAAGGCCCTGATAAAGAAAATGATGTATTTACAAGCTTTGTCTTATATGAAATAACATTAGAGTTTTTTAAACATTACTAACCAGACATTAATTACTTGTTTATTATTTATATTTAGTATTTGGAAAAAAAAGGCAAAAACAAAGTTACAGACATGACAGTGATGTATCAAGTGACTATGAGGATGTAAGTTTAATTGTTTTGTCATAGTCAATTAGCTCATTTACATAGCTGTGTAATATGTATGCAGTAAACACTGACCCCCCCCCCCCCCCCACGCCTACATAGACCCATCTAGCAGATAAACGAAAATAGATCTGGTTATGAGGCCATTCTGAAGAATCCCCCTTTTTAACCTTTCACCTGTGAAAAGGCTCTCGGTTTGTGGAAAGGGTGAAAAAATCACGAGGGAATCCCGGCTTAGTCAATCAAATGAAACCAAACCAAAATCAATCGAACTCAAACGAAACCCCTTGGTCAGATTGTTGTTCGATTACTTTGGCAATCAAACTTAATCGAACCGGAACTTTTCAGTGAGTTCAATGATTAATCGAACTTGAGAGTTTAATTTGATTACTGCACTCAATCGAACCAACTGAACTCAATCTATGCGATTAGTTTGATTGTTTGGCAGACTAAAAAAAGACTAAACACATCAAGTCAATTGAATCGGAAAGGTCTCCCTCTAGTATATGTATTTGAAGCAGTTTGAAAACAAAAATATTCCAATTACCGGTAACCCAGAATTAACTAAAATCTTTATTGTTTAAGTGATTCAAAATCGATAAATTCAAATACTGGCAAAACATGCAAGCACAGACACCAGATCACGTTTCATGTTGGAAATGTCCAAGTCAATGTCCAAGTTGGGCTTGGCAATGGTCAGTTACCTGCAGAACTGAATCTCCCATTTTCTTCTTAATAAGAATCTTTTCACCAACACCAACAGCAAAAGAGCACTTGTGATAGCATTTATAACCATCGCTTCCAAAATTGTTTTTCATGTTTTCAGTGTTTTCCCTCTGTGACATCTTTGCGTACTCACGTTTGAAATTGAAACCAATACATAACTTATTTGAATGCAACACGTTGTTTAAAATGTTTGATTGTTGAATGCAGTGTTCGACTTTCAATTGTTTATGTTCGATTTAAATTAATACCTTATATTTCACTTGCTTTGTTATTGGCATTAATGTGCATTATTTTTCAAAAACAGAAAGCAAAAGAACGACAATCCAACAGTAAAGGAAATTCCAATGCAGGTAATCAGTTATAAATGTGTTGTGATTTTAAAAAAATATTGAATGTTTTAAAGTTGATTCTATTTATTGACCTCTATTCCAATTTTATTCTTATTTTTAGAAATGGTTTTTGATTCAGATGAAGACAGTTCTGGGGACATGGACCTAAGCAGCATAGTGAGTGAGACACTGGTAAGCATAATTTGCAGATCATAAATCCTCATTCTTGGCTGTGTATATTGAAAATTTGGATTCCTCAATATATTAACATAAAAATTCATATCTTCAAGCTAATACGGAATTTTCTTTTTATTTTATGAACTATAAGTTAAATTGGTAGACATAGAAAAGCTGATTTTAATACTGAGCTTAAAATAATATTAAATACCTGGTGGAATCAACTGTTCCGTCTTCTGGCCACCATGTATGCATGAAATATTCTAAAGATAAAACAAACCAATACATCAGTAAAATAATATGACATCACTATTCACGTTACAGCGCTCTTTATAGAATGAATTGCATATGTACACTAAATCTGAGAGCTCAGTGAGTAGTATTTCGTAGTACTTTAGTTCCATATTAAAGGTGGCTAGACTGGATTTTTTGGGGAATATACCGTTTAAGTTTGAGCATTCCACATTCCCATTAAAAAAAGGTATCTCAAAAAGGAAACCCCAGCTGTATCAAATAAAGATGGGAACACACAGATCGAGGCTTTGCATAAAATTTTCTTTACACATGATTCCATCTTGGTACCTTAGAGATTTCACAGGAATGGAATCGCTGGTGGATTCGAAGCGTTTTGAAGTACTAGCCGGTGGGGCATTTTACCATCTAAACTGCCAACATACCGGGGGAATGTGACAAACGTTTTTCCAATAAGGTCAAATAAGTGGTCGCTAGCAAGAGCTTTGAATGTTTCATAATCAGTATGAAGACGAAAACCACGCCAGACTCACGTGTTGATTTCGCTGCCGCTTGACGATCACGGTCAATGACAGCCTCACCCGGGTACTTACCTAATTCTCGTTGTCTCGTTGTCTTCTACCATTTGTAACTGGATGACTTTAAGGATAAAAAAAAACATTATTTAGAACAGAACGTATGGACAAAATGCGAATATAAAAATAACATCCTCATAGAATTACCAATAACCTCGTGCGTGTTGTTGTCTGACGCGACCAGTGAGCCAAAGGAAGGAGAGTTACAACTTTTTTTGTCGAAAATAAGTTTAACCGACTTCCAGAAACGCCGATAAAAGAAAAACGAATTCTTCAAAGTTATTTTAGAACATCTGAGGCCAAAATATGTTCCACCGAAAACAAATGCTCGCAATCGCAACAAGTTCGAAGAGATTCTAGTTTCTAAGCTACTAAGTGGGCGGGGCTGGTACTGTCCATCATGCATCACAGCTGTCCCACGAGTTGTAGAGCCAAAAAGTGTACCTGGCAGTTGATTTTTTGTTGTTTTTTTTTTCTGTAAGTTTTTCCTTAGTCTTGGTTCGTCAAAGTAAGAGATATAACCACGCGCTGAATCGAGAACGAACGGTAAAACGATGAGAGAGGGGCGAGGGGAGGAAGAAGTAGAAAAATAACCGGTAAACCCGCCCAGTAACCGACTTTGTCTGGCCGTGGATAACTGGTAATTGACCTTCGCTGAAAAACATAAACCTCCAAAACAAGTTTTCCTTTGGAAAGAAGCAAGCAAGCTGTTTCTGAAAAAAAAATATTTCTAGGAAAGGAAAAAAATGATTTTTCACGATAACATAACCAAAAATAACTTAGCGCGTGAGACTTAGTTGTGTCTGCAAAACACAATTTTCATTGCGATTTTTGAAACCGGACAAGACGTTCGGCTTTCGTTCAAAAAATTCAATTGGAGCCCAATAATATAATGCAATCCAATTTGCGATAGACGAATTCACTCTTGAGTAATGAGTGGAAAGCACAAATAAAAAAATTGACAACAAAAAATCTTTGGCGCTGTTAACGGTTGTCAAACTTGTCACTGATCTTTAAGACTTGACTAAAAGCTAACAGTAGTTGAAGTAGGGAAGTAGGAAATCCGAACACACACAAAAAAAATTTTAGGAGTTAAAAATATGCTTATATCTACCGTTTTAACACTAAAATACGTTTAACCATGCTATGCTTAAGGGGTTTTAAACTATATTCTCGGGTGCCCCTGAAGTTTTAGGCTGAGGGAGTAGTAACTTGGGAGATCGCTATGCGTAGAAGGTGAGGTAACCCGCTTAGGTGGGGCCAACTATGATATAATCTCTCATTTCAATTTGATCACGTTTACATCAAAGGTGGGGTGACGCCACCTTCCTGGGTCCCCCAACTCTATGTTAACAGGCCCCAAATTAAAATTAAAGCGAAAATACCATTCACTTTGCCTCTTCTTGAGACCAAGTGGTTTTCGTTGCCGCTTGACTATCACGGTCAATTTATGGAAGAATGATATGACAGCCACACTGTACTTACCTAATTCTTGTTGTCTCGTTGTCTTCTACCATTTGTAACTGGATGACTTTAAGGATTAAAAAAACCACTATTTAGAACAGACCGTATGGACAAAATGCGAAGATAAAAAATAACATCCTCATAGAATTACCAATAACCTCGTGCATGTTGTCGTCTCAGACGCGACCAGTGAGCCAAAAGGAAGGAGAGGAACAACTTTTTTTGTCGAAAATAAGTTAAACCGACCTCCAGAAACGCCGATAAACTAAAAACGAATTCTTCAAAGTTATTTTAGAACAGTTAAGGCCAGAATACGTTCCACTGAAAAAAAATGCTCGCAATCGAAACAAGTTCGAAGAAATTCCAGTTTCTAGGCTGCTTAAGTGGGCGGGGCTGGTACTGTCCATCATGCATCACAGCTGTTCCACGAGTTGTAGAGCCAAAAAGTGTACGTGGCAGTTGATTTTTTGGTTTTTTTGTTTTGTTTTTTTTTCTGTAATTTTTTTCCCCACGCGCTAAATCCAGAACGAACAGTAAAACGATGGGAAAGGGGCGAGGGGAGAAAGCAGTAGAAAAACTAAACTTTGTCCGGCCGTGGATATACCTGATAATTGACCTTCGCTCAACAACATAAACCTTCAAAGCAAGTTTTGCTTTGGAAGCAAGCAAGCAAGCAAGCTGTTTCTGAAAGAAAAATATTTCTAGGAAAGGAAAAAAATGATTTTTCACAACAACAGTACCGAAAATATCTTCGCGCGTGAGACTTCATTTGTGTCTGCAAAACACAATTTTCATTGGGATTTATGAGAACGGACAAGAAGTTCGGCAGTTCCGACTATAGGTGGTTTTTCACGTTAAGTCATCACCGCCATGCTGGTGGACGGTAAACAGAAGATCGTTCATTAGCGCGCTTTGTTTGTCCACCAGCATTTGTTCATTGTTATTCGTGTCTCACGAGATTGCATGAAAACCACCTAATATTAAACACTCCAGGAGCCCATCAACACTCCAAAGAATAAATTCTTAAAAGCAAGCCTGCTGTATCTAAGCGAAAACTATAGCGAAAGCAACTGGCGAAATAGTCTCTTTGCGTATAAAATTTTGCCTTTGTCTTTAACGGTGTGTCTGATCAACATCTTCCTTAGTTAAAATGAGGCTTTCGTTCAAAAAATTCAATTGGAGCCCAATAATACAATGCAATCCAATTTTCGATAGACAAATTCACTCTTTAGTAACGAATGGAAAGCACAAATAAAAAAATTGACAACAAAAAATCTTTGGCGCTGTCAAACGCGCGGTTGTCAAACTTGTCACTGACCTTTAAGACTGGACTAAAAGCTAATAGTAGTTGAAGTAGGGAAGTAGGAATTCCGAACAGATAAAAAAATTTTTAGGTGATAAAAATATGCTTATATCTACCGTTTTAACACTAAAATACGTTTAACAATGTTATGTTTAAGTGGTTTTGAACTATATTGTTGGGTACCCCTGAAGTTTTAGACGGAGGGAGTAGTAACCTGGGAGATCGCTATGCGTAGAAGGTGAGGTAACCCGCTTAGGTGGGGTAACTATGATATAATCTCTCATTTCAATTTGATCACGTTTACATCAAAGGTGGGGTGACGCCACCTTCCTGGGTCCCCCAACTCTATGTTAACAGGCCCTAAATTAAAATTAAAGCGAAAATACCATTCACTTCACCTCTTCTGGGGACCGTTCATTTTTCATCGGGGGGTGGGGCAGGCAAAAAATATTGGGTGTAAAGGGGGATCACCAAAGAATTCTTTCTTTTGATAATAGCGAGGAGTAAGCATCGAAAACGTCTCCCAAAAAGTGAATTCGCGCTGCTTCACATCGCTTTTATTGCAGATAATTTAATTTGTCAAATGTTGACTTTTTTGGGGGGGGGAGTTGAATTCCAAAGTATTGTATCTAACTTCACAAAAAGAAATAGAAACCTTCCCTTCTTTCTCGGTTGTTCTTTTCTTTTTGGAGGCAGGGGTCATCTCAATTATTTTTGAAAAGAAGAAGAGGGGGCCACCCGAAAAATGTTCTGATGAAGAGGGGAAGGGGGGATCATCATATTCTACAGGAGCTATCATTCAAATCCCACCCCCCTATCCCATAAAAAATGAACGGTTTTTTGTATTTCCCAAACCTCCCACGCAGACGTTCGCAGGACTACGCTAGTAACACGGTGACAATTGCAGAGCTACACTCCGTAATCCGCTAAAATAAACCTTCTCTTTTCTCTTACAGGTGCAAACCAAATTCCCTCGTAGCTGCCGGCGTGGCCCCATTTTTGTTCCTGACAGTGATAATGACACCGATGATGAGAGCCTATCATCCGTTTATGAACCAAATACTGATGAAAGTAGTGACGATGACGAAGTTCTCTCCACTGAAAGTGTGAGTCTTTCTTTCCTCTTCTTCCTTTTCCTCCTTTTCTTCTTCTTCTTCTTCTTCTTCTTCTTCTTCTTCTTCTTCTTCTTCTTCTTCTTCTTCTTCTTCTTCTTCTTCTACTTTTTCTTCTTATACTGGTCAGTGGTGGGTGGGGGATAGGGGAGAAAAAGGAAGTACGGGGGCGGGTGACCTCTAAACAACAGGGAAAGGAAAGAAATCGTTTGTCTCATTGATTTTAACATTTTTGTATATCTGGTTCCAGGATGAAGAGGTACTCTCAAGAACAGCTTTAAAAGCAGTAAATCCTAAGATGAAAGGTTGGTGGCACTTTGCATTCTTGTTTTTTTCTTTCTTTTTTCTTTCTTCTTTCTCGGACGGGGTAGAGAGGATACGCGCTAGGAAATTCGGTAAAGTAGCTTGGAGCAGTCGCCGTTTGCTCAGGTACAATCCAACGATGGATCGACTCCGAAGAACGTTTACCTGCTTTACTCTTGTGATTGTTTCTCCTCCTTTAAGTCAATTCTGTACAATTATGGAGATCTGGACTGAATCGATTTGGTCGGGAAGTCAGTACAATGGAAATGAAATGACTGTCTGATATTAAGAAATCATGAAATACTTTCACTACAGATTTGTTTGCAAAAGCTAAAACAACTTGAATCAAGAGCCCTTTTTTCTCACACGGTTACGAAAAAGTGCGCTAACAATTGCCGACAGTCGGACCATAGGTACCCGTTAATGGAAAGATTGTTCATCCCAGAGGACTATTTTTAATTTTTTTAATCATTTTATTAAAGTGGCGAGTCTACAGAACGCTGATGATGGCGCCTCCAACGTCAGGAATGTAAGTTTTCCCTATTTCAATAGTTCAAAAAACACAAAACACTTCATTTTTTAGCTTTTAACACTAACAGTAAAAAAAATTCTTTGAAACAGTAAATTTTTTCCAGAAAGAAGCAAAAACGGCTCCAAATAGGTCAATGTTATTTTGTTTAGTATATCGACGTGGTTTCGGCCATTTTACGACAATTCTGGATTAATTCAGAAGATTTCCTGAGGCCACCGACGATTCCCTAGGACTGTCGAAGATTTCCGAAGACGAACGAAGAGGTCCGACCATTGCCAAAGATGTCCGAAAAACCCTCCAAACACTTAACAGTATTTTCTTCGGAAACAGTAAACATTAAAAATTGTCAAATTTAACAGCAAACACTAAAGATTACGGGCAAATAGCAGTAAAAACTAAACCCTATTCAGACCCTCTACCAACAAAGTACAATTATTAATTACCCTAGCCAGATATGCGACATCGTGAAGACAGGGGTGGGAAAGGGGTAATTTTGTCTTCCCGTTTTTTCGTATCTCGACGCATCAGTTTTAACGAACCATGCAAATTCCTATCTTGAAACCTAAAACTTTTTTCAGCCAAATTTTATTTTCCTACCATTCTTCCTGCCATAGGGATCAGTCTACAGTTCTAATTTTTAAATTTGATATTGAAGATTTTACTGATCTAAAGATCCGACTGACCCTCACTGGTTCGTCGTTGTGGTTTTCCCTTCACAAGTGTTGCTTTTCTCATGGCCATTAATTCCTGATTGACGCTTCTATTATAGAATCAGAAAGAACAAAAACAATCCTGTGCCCCACTCAGTGAACCCTCAGGATCAGATGTTAAAAAAGGTTAGCTGCTTGATATTCATGCCACTAAAGTAAAGTAAAGTAAAGTAAAGTAAAACTTTTACACAGGGTAGCCCATTCAGCTCTAAGGCTGGTCTCCATAGGGGCCCCGTACCTTAAAAAATTAATTTACATTAATAATTTTCATAAACTTTTAAATTTAAAGAGGGTAATAAAAATACAATAATAGAATTTAAAGCCTAAAAAATAATAAACTATCAAAGTTATGATAAAAAGAAATGTCTTGCTCGGTGCCAGAACGTCTGAATGTTTTCACTCTTCACAATGTTTAAAGGGAGTTTGTTAAAAATTTTTGCGCCAGTAAAAAGAAAGGTCCTTTTCCCAAAAGTCTGTTTAACGTTTGGTAGGGATAGCCTCATACTTTGCCTTGTGGAATAATTGAGTGAATGTTCGAAAATCTAGTGAAAATATAATGAAAAATAACTGGAGGAGCTAATGAGTGAAGACAGAGAAAAACGATTTTAACCTTGTGGTAAGAGCGTCTGCTGGAAAGAGTCAATGCAAGCTGCTCTATTGCTTGAGATGAGCGAGAGCAACGTGTGAAAATCCGTGTAGATCTATTCTGTTGGCGCTGTAGTCGATCTATATCTTGTACATTTCTGTTTGCAAAATACACAAGACCGTGCCTGAGTACCGATGCAAATATTAGCTGAGGATAATTAATTTGGTGCCGCCAGGCCTTGCTAAATTTTTAGGAGGTATATTAACTTTTTAATTATGTAATCAGCAAAGAGGACCCGAGTGGGACGTCATCGACATGCGTGTACCCAACTCAATGGGCAACTGAGCTCGACACTGGAACATGAAAATAGTGTTTGAAGGATTATTAAGCCTCGGTCTTTTTGTTCATAATCAAATCTGTTTCCAGTTCGAATGACGTCTTTGGAAACGACCATTTTGAAAAAAAAATCTTTCCGAGTCGACCGTAATATTGGCACTCGAATTCCTCAGAGTGTCGCTTTAAGTAACTATAATATTTATTTTTTATCCCTTTAAATCTCTTTGTAGGGAAGACCTCGAAAATATTGGTTTCAAGCGAGCGGTCACATGTGTGCTTGTTCTGTAAGAAGCCGCAAAAAAAGGTCAGAAGACACCAAACCAGAAAGCACAAAAATGAATCAGAAGTGTCGAAAGCAATGGCCATGGAAACTGCCCAGGAGCAAGATTTGGCATTTGAGAGGCTTCGCCTCTTAGGTGATTACCAACACAACTGCGACGTGTTGGCCCTGGGCGAGGGAGAATTAATCGTGGTGCGAATGCCGAAAAACGTAGAAGAAGGGATTGCGGCTAACTACTTGCCTTGCCCTAGTTGTATGGGTTTTTTTATGGGGTCAGAGCTCTGGAGGCACCGACAAAATTGCCCCCATCGGTCCCAAAAGACTCCCCCAAAATGGTCGAGGGTACAGCAAGAAGCTAAGCTTCTATTACCAACAACTGTATTGTCCACCAAAGATGTGAAAAAGAGCTTCCATGATAACGTTCTTTCCTCTATGAACAACGACGAAATATCAGCCATTGCCAGAAAAGACGCCCTAATTGTTAACTTTGGCGCCGCTATCTTTGAAAAAGTCGGGACAAAAAACATAAATTATGTTTCCCAAAGAATGCGCCAGTTAGCCAGGCTCCTCCAAACGTTACGGAAAGAAAACGAGGCTGCCAATTTCGATGACTTCATAGACACTGCACGATTTGACGAGCTAGTTGCTGCAGTGAAAGATCTGTGTGGATTCAAGGAAGAATCTCGGTTGGAAATAGATGTCCCCTCACTGGCCTTAAAGCTTGGGCACAACATCAAACGGTGTGCGCAAGTTCTTAAATCTTCAGCGCTGAGGAAAAAAGATGAGGCAGCGATAAGAGAATGCCAGAACTTCATTGATCTCTTTGAGGCGGAGTGGAGCATCAAGATTAGCTCTCGGTCCCTCGCCTCACTGGGGTCAAAGAAGCAAAACAAAGTAGAAATTCTGCCACTAGCTGGAGACCTAATGTTGCTTAAAAATCACCTCGAAAAAAAGATGGCAGATCTTTCAGAGATTTTGAACGAAGGGGAAGAGACACAAACCGCGGCCGGCCACTGGAGCAGCTTGGCCAAGACGACTCTGGCAAGAATAATCATCTTTAACAAAAGAAGATCAGGGGAGACTGCGACCCTACAAATAGGGCAATTTCAGTGTCGCCCAAATTGGGCCAGCTGCAGCACTGCTTTAAAGGCATCGTTGACAGCCTTGGAAAAGCGTCTTTGTGAGAGGTAAGATGTGAGTCAGTAAAATCGTATATTAGAGCAAGGGAAGATATATGGAAAGTCCGCGTTTTACGCCTACTCCATATTTTATACTTGGTTCGCAGTCTCGCGGGGTTTTATTTTCGCCATGTCAGTAGGCGAAGATGAATACAAAGGGCATTAAATTTCGCGATCAAAGTGCTCGAACTTTTCATAACTAATAAGGCAGATCTAATGGAGCTCTGGCTGTTTTTACAACAGTTTTTATACTAGAAACGCGGACGAAAAATATAAAAACATTCCAAGCTCAAAAGGAACAACAAAATGTAACCGTTTCACCCATCCGGATTTATCATACACTGTGATGCTATAAAGTGTTAGTACTTGTTTTAACATTGAATCCTTAGGCTCGACCTAATAGAAATCACGGGCAAGCGAGGGAGGACGGTCCCAATCATACTGACACCTGACACAAGGGCAGCGGTAGAGCTGTTGATAGAAAGAAGACCACCAGTTATTCCCGAGTCAAACAAGTACGTTTTTGCAAGAGCTACCAAAGGCTCTTTGGGTCATCTTCGTGGCTGGGACTGCGTCTCAGCCAGCGTTAAGGAGGTAAAGGAAATACAGAAGCCAGAGGCAATTACCAGCACAAAGCTGCGAAAATACATTGCGACCGTGTCACAAACGGCGGCATTGACGGAACTAGACGTAGACTGGCTCGCACGCCACCTTGGACACGATATTAGAGTCCATCGTCAGTTTTATCGCCTTCACGAATCTACAGCAGAGTTAGCTAAGGTCAGCAAACTCCTTTTAGCAGTTGACGCGGGTAATATCGAACAGGTGCAAGGAAAGAGTCTTCTGGATATGTCAGTCGAAGGTATGTAAAAGTATAGCCTGATTTGCGATTGAACGCCTATATGAGGCTAAATTATATTTGGCGCATCTCGTCCTCCTATTTCGTTATCCTCCTTTTTTCTTATTTTTAATAGCCTGGTTTTCTAACAGACCTAAAGAATGGTAATGAAATCAGATAGGTGAATGAAGAAACGGTATAACTAAATACTAGAACACATGCCATGATCTTACTTCTCATTGATGTTCTACATAAGACCACTAATTAGAACAAACGCTGATTAACTTTTCCGAAAAAGTAATTGATCAGAAGATCACCATGCAAAGTATGTTTGTCACTGTTTTGGTTTATTAAACTGACACTTTGTTCTCTAATTATCTTTAAATATTGACAGATATTCCGGATATTTCAGTCAACCAGGAAAATATCAGTGAGTCTGAAGGTGGGTTCACAGCGTTCACCGCCGTAATAGTCTTAAAGTGTTTCGATACAGTTTTTCGGAGACCATACCGATATTTTTCAATCGGCTTAAAAGGATTTTATGCTTGTCTGATCGCTATAAAATTTTTGCCAGTAATTGGCTGTGGATTGAAGTTTGTCAAAACGCAATTTTAACTAAAGTTGATATTACTATGACAACAATAAAGAAAAAAATTGGAAATTGATAAAAGCCGAATTTTGCGCAATCTAGACCTGCTACTAAAAATCCAACTCTAGGAACTTAAAGTTTGGTGTTTAGCAAATAACCTCCGTGAGAAGTAAAAAAAATTCTGTATGTTTGAATTCAAATAAAACGTAAATATATTTCAAACCTCGTATTTTCAATAGCCGTGATGAGTAACTTCGGATTACTGCTTAATATCATATTTCGATGCTAGGAAAGTTTGGTGTATTTTCGTTCTTGTGATCTTTTAAAGCAATCTGCTTTCTTACCACCTGTCTAGGCGCCACTTTATCCTAAATCTTGACTTTCAGCGCTTTTTTTAATATCTCTGAAACTACTCGAACGATTTTTTTAAAAATCAAATCTCATAATCTTTATAATGAATGTAAGAATGTCTAAAACTTCCATTAAGATTGATTCACTTTAACTTCTTGAAATTTCAAGACGAACCTAGCCTGCGAACCGGCCAAAAATCTGCGTTACAAAATTCACTGTTTTGATGTTATGCTAATGCTTGCTAATTAATGCGCACTGTACATATCTCCACGACAAGTACATTTCAAAAAAGAAAAACATGCCGCTTAATTTTTTACGAAATATTCTGTCACACCGAAATGTACAAGTCAAGGAGGTATGTATCGTGCGTATTAATTAGCATCGCCCTTTTTCACTCTCTTAGAGTCAGGCGCCTCAGGGGACGAGGACACTGCAGATGTCCCGAGCAACAAGGCAGTGGTGGAACAACGTAAGAGAAATAGCTAACAAGTGTTTTTTGCTAGATTGATAAAAACTGTTCCTTGCAAACTTAAAATAGAAACTGGGATAGTTGGTCAGCCCTCGTCAAGGAGTTCACGGGAAGTGTTGAAAAATTCAGAAGCTGTTTCTTGTTTCCCTTGTTTGCTTCCTTTAAGACCTACAAAAAATAGTGTTTTACTTCGTGAAATTGACAATCACTATCACTTATTGTTTCAGAAGTGGCAGATACTTCAGAAGATGGTGGTAAGGAAACCATATCTGATAGATTAGGGAACATCTTGACGTTTTTCTTACTTTTTATCGTGCCCTAGCCTTTTACGCATGTTTAATCTTATTTCTTAGATACCTGTTTGGGTTCTGTTTCCGCAAGCAAGAAAAGAAAGAGTAATGGTATGTACGTTTGTTTACAAAAGCCGATTAATTATTATTATTGTTAATGATATTCTTTTAGGATAAGTAGCATAGTTTAGAGGGACTATGACATCAATCGATTTGATTATCAGCTATCTAAAACCTTCAATATTTCAGGTTCTGCGGGGCGTTCAACCAGCACCACTGTAACACAGCGAAACAAAAGTGAGTTAATTCTAGATTGCCAATAATAAGAATTTATGAAGAAAATATGATTCCTGTTGTTGAACCACAGAATTGCTTTGGATTATATGGACTAAATGACTCATGGATTTCCAGTCTGTTATTCAGTTAATGAATTGTTCTATTTTTCGGTCTATTTTTTGAAAACCATAAAATCCTATTATTTCAGAACTACCTCGACGATCAGATGTATCATCGGGCATGAACAAGAATGGCAAAAGTAAGTTGGAATAACTTGACTTGACTAGGGCGAAGCCAAATAACTATCAAAACCGAGGATGTGTATTCCGATTCATTGTTCATTAAAAGTATGCTATATAGTGTTTTAAACTTTTTTTTCCTTGTCTTCAAATTTAACTCGTGTTTTACCGCTCAGCAAATTAAAAATTCCGATCGAGCCGAGAACATGAACAACCCGCACTAATTCAAACTGAGTATTTTTCGTTTTCGTTTTCGTTCAGTGTTTGAGTTACAGGGATTCTACTTAAGCTAACTCACCCATGTGAAATAAGATTGCTCATATTTATACAGGAAGAAGCGAACTCTATTCAGCATCTATGACTAAAGATTTAAATTGGTTAGATAAAATTACTCTTCCAATGTTCATAAACCTGGAATAACTGATACCGCATCAAGGATTTTTTATGGGGTGGTGCGATCCAACGAGGAGACGGACCGAACGAGGTTGGGGGAGGGGGGGGGGGGGGTGGCTGGGTTGGCCAAGACTGTATATACAGCATAAAAAAATCACTCTTACTTAGTATTTGTTAGCCAGAGAAAATAGCTGACATTTCACTTAGCCACCACTGGTTTCTTGACTTCTGAGCAACAACTGCAATGATTGATAGTTATTGCAATACAATGTTACAAAATATACAAACTTAATTTACATTTCTTGTCTTTTTGCTTCAAGTAGGTGTGTCAACACAAGTATATTTCAGTTCTAAAACCAACATGTTAGTTATTCACAGTCCCCTAGTTTCCCTTAAGATCGTCGAGATCGAGCGCTTTGCGCGTACGGGATGCCATCTTGCATGAGTGTCAAAACTACTTTGGGGGCGGGGGCGGTTGGGAAGGAAGCGAGAAAAATATTTTCTATTTTTCACGCCCCCCTCCCACTAGAGCTATAATTCCCGACGGTCGCCCCTTGGTACATCTGAAAATCAAGATGGCCGCCATTTACCGTAAGACGCGCTTTATCTCGACGATCTCACGAAAAAATAGGGGACTGTGAACAGTCTACCGCTACCGATATGTTAAAGGAGCTCATGTATACTGAACCTTTACATTCGTGTTTAGGAAGTACTCGGATACTGTGAGGAATACTTTCCCACATTTTTGCACCAAATCTACAAACAAATATTTCAATTGATTTAAACGGTCGTCATTTCGCGAGGAAACCAGTAATGTTGTCGTCAAATGTTGGCTGTTTTCTCAGCATGAGAATGTGGCTCTATTTGTTTATATTCCAATTTGTTTCAGGCTCTGGCCAAAGCTCGGTGGATACAAATAAAAGAAGTAAGTTTGTTGTTCGTTTGCTACACATGCATATAAAAAACGCACAATAACAAAACACAGAGAAAAATTACTGCTAAGGTTTTCCTAGCCTCCCCCGCAGGCTGTACAAGTTATTAAGCAGAATCCAGTTTCAACAGCATTTTACCTCTGGAAGACAATCTTACCTTAGAAAAGTGAAACGCAACTTGTCGAACATCCATGTGACACTGGCTGTCCTTTAACAATAGCAACCTCATTTAAATCTGCATTTGAATTTACTCCAACCAAAAGGAGATTGAAACCCGCCTTACCCAGCTACACAATTTACTTTGTTTCTCTCGTACTCTCCACCCCCCGCCCCCATCCCTGGCATATTACGGGCCTTCTCCTCGCATCGTTTTGCGATACACGTGTTTCTAGCAAAACCATGTACATTTTGCGTATCTCTTTTCAGGTTTTGTGGTAAAAATTCCATGGGAAAAGGACGAAAAAAGAGCTGTTTTGCAGCATTTGGGAGCGTTTATAACTTCTGAGGTAGCACCTGGGAAGGAGGCCTGTGAGGAGTGTATAAGGAAGAGTGACGGTGCCCTCAGCAGGCGCAATTGGACTGCAATTAAGTACTTCGTAAAAAACGAAATAGACCGAAGAAAAAAAATGTTAAAATAAGGTCACCTTATTTTACTATTTTTCTTTTCTTTTGTCGATTTCGATTGTTCCTCTCTTTATTCGGAGTCGTGCTATTCTCGTGTGGGGAGCCCATAGCGTACGCTCGGCTACTTCTTGCACAAGGTTACTCTTGGCCTGTTTTAAATAAGATTTGCCATTTTCAGACCCCCTAAAATTGTTATCAACCTAAATATTTTTATGATTTTGAGCTCCTACGCCAATATGGCAGACTTACCTGTACAAGGGGCACCCAACACGATATGTTTTGCTTTGAATATCTGTTCGCAGAAGCAAATTTTATCACTAACATGCAGGCTTAAGTCCTATGATATGTAGCGATATTGGGTCAGGTCAGGTCTAGTGCCTGCTACTGGTAACATTGTAACCCAGTACCACCTGCCGCATGGTCGGGTTGCCGGCGACTAAACCGACTCCCCCTCCAGCGTTACGCTGGTGAGGCGGGTGGCACGTCACCCTGCGGGACGAAAAACAAGACCCGTAAAAGGGCGGATGAGCTCTATCTAGAGCCAACGGCCATCGTGCAAATTAGTTTTGCGGATATCTCTGGGAGGAAAACCAAAAAGAAATCCGGAATGGTGCCCATAAGGCTAGTACGAATAGTGGAGTAACGTTAAGGGCGCGTTCGATTGTCCTAGTATTTTGTTTAAGACCGAGAAATTAAGCCTAGTTAATGTAGCATTACAGTAGTCATAATCACGACAAAAGATCAAAACATAGGTTAAAAGCAAATCCTTAGAAATTGCTTACATTGAAAATCTACTCGAACAGTTCACAATTTTAACTCGATGCTTATATAAAGAGGAACTTTGCTGTTCTTATTACTAATAGTTTTAAGGCCTGTTTACATGGATGTGGGGACCGACTAGGACTGTGAGGTGTTGGCCCCTGGGTGAGGGAGAGTTAATTTTGGTACGAATGCCAACAAAAAAGGAAGAACAGATTGTAGCTGGCATTTTGCCTTTCCCGAGTTGTATGTTTTTTTTGTCATGGCTACAGAGCTCTGGAGGCATCAACAATATTGCCCCTATCGGTCCCAACAGCCCCACCCCCCCTCCCCCAATGGTCAACGGTACAGCAAGAAGCTAAGCTACTATAATCGACAACGGCATTGTCCACTAATGATGTGAAAAAGAGCTTCCGCGACAACGTTCTTGCCTTTATGAAAACGACGACATATTTGCCATTGCCAGTAAAGACGCCCTAATTGTTTCCTTTGTCGCCGAGCTATCTTCGAAAACGTCGGCACAAAAGGCATAATTTATGTTTCTCAAAGAATGCACCAGTAAGCTAAATTCCTCCAGACATTATATAAGAAACGAAAACGAGGCTGTCAATCTCGACGACTACCGTAGTCGTCGAGATTGGCATAGACACTGCGCGATTCGACAAGCTACAATCACGGACTAAAGTAGCTGGGAAGGTTGAACAACTCAACAGCATTATTAGACCATTTCAAACGCTTTATATCTATTTTCAAAAACCGATTATTTGCTCTTTTCTTGAATACCCCTAGTTCCCCCTATTCCATGTTGGGACAAATAAGAATAATTACGCACAAAAACAAATTTAGTTTTGCCCAACATTGATTCAGGGGGCGAGGGGAACAAGGAAGTGCTAAAAAAAATTCAGCTTTGCGAAAATAATAAAGATGAGACTGCGATAAGAGAATGCCAGCACTTCATTGACCTCTTTGAGGCGGAGTGGACCATAAAAATTAGTTTTCGGTCCCTCACCTCACTGGGATCAAAGAAGCAAACAAAAAACATAAATTATGCTTCTCAAAGAATGCGCCAGTTAGCCAGGCTCCTATAAACGTTACGGAAAGAAAACAAGGCTGCCAATTTCGACGACTTCATAGACACTGCACGATTTGACGAGATAGTTGCTGCAGTGAAAGATCTGTGTGGATTCAAGGAAAAATCTCGGTTGGACATAGATGTCCCCTCACTGGCCTTAAAGCTTGGGCACAGCATCAAACAGTGTGCGCAAGTTCTTAAATCATCAGCGCTGAGGAAAAAAGATGAGGCAGCGATAAGAGAATGCCAGAACTTCATTGAACATGCTGTTGATAGAAAGAAGACCACCAGTTATTCCCAAGTCAAACAAGTACGTTTTTGCAAGAGCTACCAAAGGCTCTTTGGGTCATCCTCGTGGCTGTGACTGCGCCTCAGTCAGCGTTAAGGAAGTAAAGGAAATACAGAAGCCAGAGGCAATTACCAGCACAAAGCTGCGAAAATACATTGCAACGGTGTCACAAACGGCGGCATTGACGGAACTAGACGTAGACTGGCTCGCACGCCACCTTGGACACGATATTAGAGTCCATCGTCAGTTTTATCGCCTTCACGAATCTACAGCAGAGTTAGCTAAGGTCAGCAAACTCCTTTTAGCAGTTGACGCGGGTAATATCGAACAGGTGCAAGGAAAGAGTCTTCTTCTTCTTCGCAAGTTCTTAAAGCATCAGCTCTGAGGAAAAAAGATGAGGCAGCGATAAGAGAATGCCAGAACTTCATTGAACATCAAGATTACCTTATTATAGGAATTAACGCTCCATGAAATTAAGGTATTAGAAATTAACGCGAATTTAATGGGAAACGACTTTCGAATGAAGAAAATTAACGCGAAAGAGGAGGTAGAGTTTCATAATAAAGGAAATTAACGCGATTAAGAGACAGTTGGTGGTGACAACTGGAACAAATTTATTTCAACAATGGATGCAAAAAAATTCAAAACTGAACAAAACTGAGCTGAAATCACTTCTGACAGCGACAACGATGAAGATGAACTCGAAATATTGTAAACCTTCACCTTAGCTTTTGTGAAAGATGAAAAATAAAGGGTAAATGGAAAGAAAGAAAGCTTGTAGTTAATGTTTTTTAGGTGTCAAGAATTGGGTTAAAATACTGGAAATTAAGAGCGCGGAAATTAACGCTGCTCTTAATTAACGCCGCGGAAATTAACGCTCAAAAAAATTAACGCGAATTTTAACGATTCGCGTTAATTTCTTGGAGTGTTAATTTCCTATAATAAGGTAGTTCTCGGTCTCTTGTCTGTCTGGGGTCACAGAAGCAAAACAAAGTAGAAATTCTGCCACTAGCTGGAGACCTAATGTTGCTTAAAAATCACCTCGAAAAAAAGATGGCAGATCTTTCAGAGATTTTGAACGAAGGGGAAGAGACACAAACCGCGGCCGGCCACTGGAGCAGCTTGGCCAAGACGACTCTGGCAAGAATAATCATCTTTAACAAAAGAAGATCAGGGGAGACTGCGACCCTACAATTATCGTAAATGTGGACCAAACTGGGCCAGCTGCAGTGGTGCCCTAAAAGCATCGTTGCGCCCCCCCTCCCCTTTGGGGAGAAAGAGTTAATCGTGGTACGAATATGCGAACAAAAGAAGAAGAACAACGGATTTTATTTCTTTAAATCTCTTTGTAAGGAAGACCTCGAAAATATGTCTTAAGTGAGCGGTCACATGTGTGCTTGTTCTGTAAGAAGCCTCAAAAAAAGGTCAGAAGACACCAAACCAGACAGTGAATCACAAGTGGCAAAAGCAATGACCATGGAAACTGCCCAGGAGTAAGATTTGGCATTTGAGAGGCTTCGCCTCTTAGGTGATTACCAACACAACTGCGACCTGTTGGCCCTGGGTGAGGGAGAATTCCGTCGTGGTGCGAATGCCACAAAAAGTAGAAGAAGGGATTGCGGCTAACTTCTTGCCTTGCCCTAGTTGTATGTGTTTTTTCATGGCGTCAGAGCTCTGGAGGCACCGACAAAATTGTCCCCATCGGTCCCAAGAGAGACTCCCCCAAAGTGGTCGAGAGTACAGCAAGAAGCTAAGCTTCTATTACCAACAACAGTATTGTCCACCAAAGATGTGAAAGAGAGCTTCCATGACAACGTCCTTTCCTCTATGAAAAACGACAAAATATCAGCCATCGCCAGAAAAGACACCCTAATTGTTAACTTTGGCACCGCTATCTTTGAAAAAGTCGGGACAAAAAACATAAATTATGTTTCCCAAAGAATGCGCCAGTTAGCCAGGCTCCTCCAAACGTTACGGAAAGAAAACGAGGCTGCCAATTTCGATGACTTCATAGACACTGCACGATTTGACGAGCTAGTTGCTGCAGTAAAAGGTCTGTGTGGATTCAAGGAAAAATCTCGGTTGGAAATAGATGTCCCCTCACTGGCCTTAAAGCTTGGGCACAGCATAAAACAGTGTGCGCAAGTTCTTAAATCATCAGCTCTGAGGAAAAAAAAAGGGGCAGCGATAAGAGAATGCCAGAACTTCATTGAACATCAAGATTACCTTATTATAGGAATTAACGCTCCATGAAATTAAGGTATTAGAAATTAACGCGAATTTAATGGGAAACGACTTTCGAATGAAGAAAATTAACGCGAAAGAGGAGGTAGAGTTTCATAATAAAGGAAATTAACGCGATTAAGAGACAGTTGGTGGTGACAACTGGAACAAATTTATTTCAACAATGGATGCAAAAAAATTCAAAACTGAACAAAACTGAGCTGAAATCACTTCTGACAGCGACAACGATGAAGATGAACTCGAAATATTGTAAACCTTCACCTTAGCTTTTGTGAAAGATGAAAAATAAAGGGTAAATGGAAAGAAAGAAAGCTTGTAGTTAATGTTTTTTAGGTGTCAAGAATTGGGTTAAAATACTGGAAATTAAGAGCGCGGAAATTAACGCTCAAAAAAATTAACGCGACTTAAATTAACGCGAATTTTAACGATTCGCGTTAATTTCTTGGAGTGTTAATTTCCTATAATAAGGTAGTTCTCGGTCCCTTGTCTGTCTGGGGTCAAAGAAGCAAAACAAAGTAGAAATTCTGCCACCAGCTGGAGACCTAATGTTGCTTAAAAATCACCTCGAAAAAAAGATGGCAGATCTTTCAGAGATTTTGAACGAAGGGGAAGAGACACAAACCGCGGCCGGCCACTGGAGCAGCTTGGCCAAGACGACTCTGGCAAGAATAATCATCTTTAACAAAAGAAGATCAGGGGAGACTGCGACCCTACAATTATCGTAAATGTGGACCAGACTGGGCCAGCTGCAGTGGTGCCCTAAAGGCATCGTTGCGCCCCCCCCCCCTCCCCTTTGGGGAGAAAGAGTTAATCGTGGTACGAATATGCGAACAAAAGAAGAAGAACAACGGATTTTATTTCTTTAAATCTCTTTGTAGGGAAGACCTCGAAAATATGTCTTAAGTGAGCGGTCACATGTGTGCTTGTTCTGTAAGAAGCCTCAAAAAAAGGTCAGAAGACACCAAACCAGACAGTGAATCACAAGTGGCAAAAGCAATGACCATGGAAACTGCCCAGGAGTAAGATTTGGCATTTGAGAGGCTTCGCCTCTTAGGTGATTACCAACACAACTGCGACCTGTTGGCCCTGGGTGAGGGAGAATTCCGTCGTGGTGCGAATGCCACAAAAAGTAGAAGAAGGGATTGCGGCTAACTTCTTGCCTTGCCCTAGTTGTATGTGTTTTTTCATGGCGTCAGAGCTCTGGAGGCACAGGCAGTATGACCCCTATCGGTCACAAGAGCCTTCCCCCCCACCCCCCCCCCCCGCCAAAAAAAAGAAATGGTCAACGGTACAGCAAGAAGCTAAGCTATCATCATCGATAACAGTACTGTCTACTAATGATGTGGAAAAGAACTTCCAGGAAAACGTTTTCGTGAGTGCAAACATCAGCTAAAAGAAAAAGCTACTGAAGAGGGTTTCTCTTACTTTACTTTCATCTCCCTCGGGTTTCCCACCTTCAAGTAAACAGGTGCTTAGTTTGTTGGTGTGATTTGTTATGTTTATGCGAATTATACTCTTGAGCCTGCGACCGCATACGTATTTCCGGTCGTCTCGTCTCCTATTTTTCGGAAGGAGAGAAGCGACGCGAACCAGAAATATGCTTTAGTCGCAATTTTGAATGTTCGTCTTATTCGTTCTTGTAATCAGACTGCAATTACGCACCTTTGCGTCACAGCAGAGTTTTGCTTCTAGTAACCTGTTTAACCTAGTTGGTTGTCCAATTTCTTATTACAGATCATCAGCCGTAAATGATCTAATAGATACCCGGTAGTTTTAACTTTATTTTAAGCGTCCAAAATAGGGCGCTAACCGTAATGGAGAGAGGCTTTTATTGTCATTTCAAATAATATTCTCTCGGCGAAAATATTAATAGAGTTTGCAAAGAGAGGAATTTTACGCAGCTCATTGATACTTCTAGGCCCTCCAGATCATATCGGTTTTTTTAGTTTCACCTTCGATGTTAGAACCCTAATTCAAGATCATTGTGCTATTGTCGTTAGTCAATCGTTACTTTGGACTTGACACTGACCACGATGCAATACACAAACCCTTATTTATCGAGCAAAAAAACTGCTCCTTTTTGATGATTGCTCACACCCTGCAAGCAGAGGTTTCTCTCTTGCATGACTTACGAAGTCTTAAACGTTAAGAGCCTTGAAGAGAGAAACCTCTGCTAGCATAAAAAAGACGGGGGCATCTAATACAAAGCTAAAGGCGGAAGCGAAGCGTTTATTAGACAAGAGGCTTTTTTTTATAGGGTGCGTCAATTGGATCAGCTACGGTATTTATTTAGTGATTGAGTATTTAAATTTAAAAAAAATCATTTGAAAAGGTTTACATTACGCGACAGCCCGGCTTATATAAAAAGTTGATATGATTGATATGTATTACCGTCTAAACAATCAAATAAATACACCTTATTCGATGGTTTAGCATATAATACGTGCGGATATTTTGCGAGTTGCGCAGTAAAAATACGAGCAATGAGCAAACTGTCCGTTCATATTATATGCTAAACCATCGAATAAGAGGTTTATTATTCCACTACAAAAAAACTTGTTATTTTGCAATTGATTTCTATTTTTTTGGTAAGAGTCAATTCGGAAACATCCTGATTCCGTCTGTGAGAATGACGTTAACAGTGAGCAAAATGTTCGCGCGTGTTATATGCCAAACCATTGAATGAGAGGTTAATTATTTTATTGCAAACGAAAAATGTTATTTTTGCTTCTATTTTCTAGTAAGAGTATCCAAAACATCCTGATTCTGTCAGTCATAGTTGCTCCTTTTGCATCGGCCGGTATTCGCCCTTTTGTAAACCGGTTAAACCAGGACACTACAGTGTATTACGGCCTCGTATTTTGAGCTTTCTCTTGACCTTGTATGGCAAAATAACATAATAGTGGAATAATAAAGAAAGGTATATTTTATATTTATCATTCATATTGTTAATTTAGTGGCCCACCAGAACGTACCGTTTACGTGTTCAGAAACCCAATAAACAACGATTTAAAAACGTGTTTCGCGTTTCTTCTTTTACGCCAGCAGACAGACAGACAGACAGCTGGGTATAACGATTAAGTCGAAATTAAGTCGCAGAACCGGCGAAGAGGTTTAAGATTACATTTTACGCACATCGATCTGATTCCAAAGCTTAATAGTCCGGTAGTAAAAAGTTCTTTGTCCGGGGACTGTTTTTTACCATTTTGCCATAAAATATAACTGTCTGGACAAACGCACGGAGGCGTCTGCTATGCAGGCTAGTAGTGCCGAAAGGAAAGGTTATCCGTTATAGTGTGAATACGTATCCGATATGTGACTCACCACTTTATCGATTGGCACCCGTTACAGATGATTGGCCGAAATCACCGTTCTTAGAACAGAAACCCTAGTGTGTCGGAGTTCATTTTGGTCTCAGCCGAAGAGACCTTAGTGGTTTGCTTCTCAGGAGCGCCTATTATATCATGACACTTTAAGTGGTTCGACTCTATTTAAAATAGACGAAAATTAAATGGTATGCGATTATTAAAGGTGCGGTCCTCGTAATGAAGGTGTGTAAACACGTTACCCGCAGAATGGCCTAGTCAGTAAACTTTTCCAAGCAAAAATTTTGAGGGGAGCTTTTAAAAATTAAAGTAATTTTGAATTGTAATAATGATGGCTTATTGTATTACTTATCGGTCCTCGCAACCTCTATGTAGAACAAACCAGGTTTTTGGTCCTCGTAAACCAGTGTGTGTATGAGGCAAAACATTTAGAAGGGCGTTGTCGCTAATATCACGGTAGATTATTAAAAGGTTAATGTCAAAGTTACAAACTGATAATAGAGGAGGTCAATAGCGAACGGATTTTAGGTGGTCCCCGTAGAGTCGGTTTGGGAACCGGTACCCACAAACCACCAAAGGTGGGTATGTGTGTGTGTGTGTGTGTGTGTGTGTGAAAACGTTCGACGCGCCAAACTGTCAGCAGCGGCAATAAATTAAGCAGTGTATTTGAATTGTTTTGTAATGATGATAAACTGGGGATGCCTCCTTTCTATGCCTAACTTATTATCAATATCTATTAGTTAACATGTCAGCAATAGCCTCCTCTAATCGCCTCTGACCGCAGGTATGTCGCCGTTTAAGAGGCTTAAGTTATTTGAAAGAAATTGATTGACCGTAACACATGTACACCTGATCCCATTTTCACTGGACCTTTTTCAATTCTGTTCAAAATACTCCTTTGCAAATCAGTGGATTAAAAAAAAAATTATAACAACGTTCGATGCGCCAAACTGTCAGCAGCGGCGATAAATTAAGCAGAGTATTTGACATTGTCTTGCTATGATGATAAACTGGGGATGCCTCCTTTCTATGCCTAACTTATTATCAATATCTATTAGTTAACATGTCAGCAATAACCTCCTCTAATCACTTCTGACCGGAGGTATGTCGCCCTTTAAGACGCTGAAGTTATTTGAAAGAAATTGATTGACCGTAACACACGTACACCTGATCCCATTTTCACTGGATCTTTTTCAATTCTGTTCAAAATATTACTTTGTAAATCATGCGGTGGATTAAACAAGAAGTTTTAACGTATACTGAGAATTTAAAGTTACTAAAGTTCATACAATTTAATACATCAACTGATTTTTTTTCCAGTATGATATTTTCATATTATATATATGAGTCTATATGAGTCTATTCCAAACTGGGTATTAGTTTTTATTTCAATTAAAGCGCGTTTTAACTTAACTGCTTTTTTTGTAACCACTCTTAGTAGTCTCTTAGAAAATTCTCGTGTGTGATACATACTTGGTTGATAAATGTCAATATCCGTGAATAACCTATGTTTGTTAAAAAGCACTCTACTAAACAAAAATAAACAAAATACGAGCTGAAAGTTTGCAAAGGAGCGTATAATTTGACGATGCTAATTCCCTCTCAGTTAAAGGCACTACAATTTTCTTTCACAATGGCGCCTGAAAAATTGATACAATTTCTGGCATTTTTTCAGGCTAAGTTTATTCGTACGAAATAAAAGTTAACCAACTTGTTTTCTCTTAACAAACTAGCTGCGGTTTTGCTTTGCAACGCAAGATGATGAAACGCCCCGGGAACACATCTTAATTAATTGTACGAACTAACCTAACACTGGAAGTTGCAGCCATGAAATGTGCTAACAGCAGTATCCGTATTTAACCCGGCCGGTGAAATTTGTCGATTTATTTATTGTATTTCCTTCCTGCATCAAGTATAATCGATTTTTACCTGAAACTATTGAAACTAATTTATCTTATCGTGCTTAGGTCATTGCATCACTGCCTATCACAGACCGGCAAAATTTGATTTAATTCAGTCCACCCTTCACTCAGTCTTCCCACGAGGGCGGACGCCTCTTTAAAGAGACACTTAGTAACGGTCTACCAACTCTCCATCGAGTTCCGGGTAAAAATTAATGAAGTTAGGCTTACTGTCCCTAGCTTTAAGTTGCTTAAAGACTCCAAAGTTTATGATATACTATTCCGCAAATCGTCTACGATACAGTTGTTTTGCGATTTTTATAAACTACAATCACTGTGTTTTCAAGCCAAAAAGGCGTCTATACCCAGTGCACTTCTTTATGTGGACTTTTTGTGTACAAAAAAGGAAATCTTTGAACCGTATAGATTGGAAATTTTGAGGTTATGGGAACAACAAAGACGAGTTTTCAGAGGGTCGAAAAAGGGCGGAAATCGGTCTTCTTGTCCCATAAATTCTTTAAGTATTCCTCACGTCTAAGAAAAAGTACGGTAACAGTATAAATAAAGGGCGATAACTTTCAAAGAGTTTAAGTGATAGATTGGTTCGGTTTAAAACAGCTAACATTTCCCCAAGCGAGATAGTTATGGCGAACGTGAAAACTCTTTTCGCATTGAGTAGATTATTTTAATGTTACTTGTTTCTTTTGATTATGAACCTTTACAGACTTTTCCTTTGTAGCTAAATCAGTTTAGCAAAACTGAGTTTCACATTAAAAAAAGGATGAAGTTTTTGTAGTTAAACGAACACGCGGTTGAATTTGTTTATCATAATCTTACAACAATAATATTAACATGATCTTTTTTTCTGCAGGTTATTCTTGCATTTCTGTTTGCTTTCGAAGTAAACACCCTAGGTCTTGTCTTTAAAGGTTTTTGCCCCAGCGGGATTGGTCGTTATTTGGAGATAATAAAATGTAATGGAACGTCGTGTTCTGCAAGAATCTCCGGACGAAAGTGTAATATCTCAAGCACAAGTAGGTTGAAATTTTATACCCTGTGATTTTTCTCTCAGTTTTTAAGTTACTTCAAAATTTGTGAGCACTGAATCGAAAAAAAAAGGTGTGATCATTAAATATAGTGCAATATATACGATTTTTTTTGTGATATTTGTATGTACTGCTGTTAAATGACCAATGTTTCTGACACCCACATTTTTATAAAAGCGGCGGTAAACCGTTTTTCGGCTTTCTAAAGAGAGTCTGAAATGTTATACGTCTCTTCGCACCATCCCCAAACGGGCGGCAGGGGCAGAGAATAAGAAGAAAAGAATAAGAATGAGAAGTAGAAAGTAAACAGATCTAATTTGTAGATACTTTAGATAACCTTATCTACAAACGTTCAAAAGAATGGTATAAACTTCGAAGGTATCCTAGCTTCTTGCATGATACAACTTGATCATAGCGGCACAAACATAGACTTAGTTGCGAGTTTATAGATGTCAGTGAGCCGGACATTGCTTATTGTACTAAGAAAATGTTTGCCATTTTGCGCTTTTTTCATCTCCATTCAGTTTTTGTAGGTCAGTTCACCTTGTTGGAGACATATATTGTTAGGCGAGCGGGTCGGTCAGTCTGCGCGAAAACAACTCCAAATATCATTCCCTCACCAAACTCAAATAACTCCGTGTTTCAATATTAGTGTGCATCTTGGTTGACCGTGATCGAAGCTTTTGGCATAATAAAAAGTGTGATGCACAGGCGAATATGACGTAATTCAAAATGGGACCGAAGAGCTAGACGAAGGACAAAAACGTTGCTGAAAAGTTCACTTCTGAGCACCCAATTAGCCCGACCAAGTACCAGAATATCACCAAGATTAGGATTTGTGTTGACATAATGTCGAACGCAATAACCGTGATAATTACCTTTAGGTCCTTTCTATTTCAGTTGTGTCTTGACTACATGAAAAATTATAATTGATATATATATATATATATATGTATATATATATTTTTTTAAGCTATTACTAACTTCAAAATTGAATAATTTCTATTCTTTGATTTCTATTTTTCCAGGTTTCAACATCATAAACGCTCCTGCTCCTAGAGGAAAGAAGTGTATTCAATTTACTAAAGGAAGTGTTAGTTACGCCCTCAAAGTCATTCGAACTAATCCTCCTACTCTAAAGTTCATGGTGAGTGCACAGTCCATTGGAGCTTAAACTCAGCATACAGCCGGAATTTTACTCGAAAGTGGACTCAGATCCGTAACAGTTAACATTAAGTGGAATAACGTTTAAGCGGCAGTGTGTAATCAAAGGGTGGGCGAGAATTCAAAGGAAGTTTTCACTTTTACTTATTTATTTCGATTGTGGGTCCATAGACTTAAAAGTATTCTGCCAGATAAAGATCGTCCTCGTAAGTGCGTTATCCAGAAATCATTTTCTTTCGCTTTAGCGAATGATTAAATGAGTTTAAAAGGTTGAAAAGCATTGGAAAGCATTTTCCATAAGCTATATAGGATTATAAAATAACTGAGATAGTACGCGTGATCTGATTGGTCAAAAACCTATGGTATATTATACCGGTAAACCCATAGAAAAAGGCATCCGGACCACGAGCCATAAACAAAACCGGCTATTGATCTGCAAACAACGATTTTAGAAAGGCTAAAAAAGAGAACAAGTTACTTACTCAGCCCTTCTTAATATTAAAAGCGTTGGTTTCCACATTTTATTACTGAGTACAATTCGCTACTGCCATAGCTTTAGAAGTTATAAAGTACAAAGCTGGAAAACAGTTTACATTTCACGACGATGCCAAATCGCAGAGAAAGACAACAACTGTGTGAATTTCTGGTGTAGAAAGTCTCTAGGAAAACTTAACCATGTGCCAACAAGCAACAAAACGGATAGTTTTAGCATTCTTGATTTATTTTATCTAAAACTTAAATTTCTTAATGAAAGAAATTGTTCCAAAAAGAGATCTCTGATCAAGATATGGTACAAAATCGGCCGCTGTAAGTTGTAAACAAGCTGCCAACGATGATGAAAGATGTCAGAGTTTCTGGCTGGTTTTTTCCAACATTTGCACAAATTATTCGGTGATATCGATGCCATAACCTACCTCAAACCACCTGACTTCACGAATCGACAAATATTAACGCCAATATGTGGCTACGGCAAAGAAGGCCTTTCTCCACCGCTGACATATTTCCATCGGTCGCTGTAGGTGCATATAAAGTTACATGCGACAACTTCGCAAACGCAGCCACGTCGTCACCGCAGCATTTCTTGATCATAATAAAGTCCAGAAAACAGATCTTAAACCACTGCGGCTTGTTAAAAGTGAATGAAGTCCTCTATTACAATAGCTGCCAGTTCCGTCTGTAACAACGAAATTCTTACGGATCGACTGAACAAAATACAGCTGCGTACAGTCTGATGTTCAATTAGTTTCTACTTCTGTAGTAAACAAACCATGAACGAATTCTTTCATTTAACGTTCGCATGAATATGTGTTGACTATTCCTGTAAAACAGCTTTCATAAGTTATCATGTAATGAGTGCAAAAACTCGTGTTTTGAAGTGCTGCTGTTTGTTGTTTGACTGAACCGAGTTTTGAGAAAGTTCAACGCTATTAAATCGTGAGTCATGATTGGCTTATGATGACTTTAGAGAGAAGACGTGACTTGATCACGGTACTAGAACCATATTTTTTACCTAAAATACTCCATTCTACTAAACGTTATTTTATAAAAGCAATAGACCACACTTTCTATGGGTTTACCGGCGTGATAACCCACTTGGGATGTTGGGAGAACACTCGAAAAGCTTGTAAATCACTCGCCTTCGGCTCGTGATTTACAAGCTTTTCTCGTGTTCTCCCAACATCCCGCGTGGGTTATCACGCCGGTAAACCCATAGAAAGTGTGGTCTATTGCTTAAGAACATTCTATAAAATGCTTGAATTATAGAGAGTGAAACGATCAACCGTACGTCACAGAAATACATTGTATAATAATTCTCAACTTGGACGGACTTATTAGCAACGTTCATTGTTATGTCAACTTTAAGTCTTTTTATTTCGACCTAGAGATTCTTAGACCATAGAACCAAACGCAAGTCATCTTACTGCCAACAGAAACAATGGGAGGGGGAGGGGGGGGGCGAGGGGGGACGGGTACTGCCATATATGGGCTATATAGGTATGTGTCGCTGTGAAGGGTATGGTTTTCAAGCAGTTTACTCTAGGATAGGGTATATAAATCAGAGCGTTTGGGTCTAGAATAGGGTATCATTTTTTAGGAAACTAATCAGTTAGTTGAAGATTTTATCTAGACAAGGGAAACAGCTACTCTAGGATAGGGGGGATTTGGGGAGTTTACTCTAGTATAGGGTAGTAAAATCCAGCTGAACTAGCTCTGGGTCCCAGCGGCACATCCCCACCCAGAAATTCCTAAAGTACCCCCCCCCCCCCCCGGGTCTGCTGCACAGCCGTTATAAGTATGTCGGACCCATGTCACCACGCAACGCACCTCGGTTGGAGCGAGGAGCGTTGCGTGACTGAGGCTCGGCGAACAATCGGCATTGTTGCGTAACATTCACAATATAAGGATTTGTATGGGAAAAAAACCTATCGTTTCTGTAACCTACGTGTGTTACGTCTCTCCTGTGAGGTCCACGGGCCATGGGTTTTTATGTTAACGGTTTTCTGATGTAAAGGAGAAAACCGTTAACATAAAAACCCATAAAACGGCCATAAATCGGCCCGTGGACCACGCAGAAGAGACGTAACACACATTTTAAGTAAGGTAAGCTGTTTTTTTTTTTTTTTTTTTGAAATCCTTTCATTTTCGTAGGTTACAGAAACGATAGGTTTTTTTCCAATACAAATCCTTATATTTTGAATGTTACGCAACAACGCCGATGCTCGCCGATGCTCATATTTCGAGCTTGGGTGACAACAACCACACAAAAGTAGTCTAAGGGGCCGTCGACATATTCACTTTTCCTCCGCTTAGGGGGTGGGGGGAGAAGGAGTAGGGCAGTGGACGTCAGTGTGGGGCATTTTAGGATAAAAGGAAACAGATGCATTTTCATAAATTTTACGTCGTGTGTCGAACGGCGCTCGTGACCTTATTTAAGAAGGACCAATTAAAGAAGTGAATGTCAATTGTGATCTTTAAAACTCTCCTCTTAACTACTAGCAAATTGTACGTTTTACTTTGTGATCTTTAAAACTCTATCCTAAAGTATGAAGTTTCTACCACGTTTTAAAAGCAGTAAATCGAGTGTTGATACCATTGACATCTCTTGCATCTTCACATGGATATCGGTATTCCTTCTGGAATGCAGTGACTTTTGGGGCAGCAAAATTTCGAAAGATTGTTTTTGATTAGCTGGGAAAACAATAGGGATTGTCACATAACAACGCCCCTATCCCTGAAAACAATAGAGGTGCAGATTAAAGGGGACCAGTGAAATAAGAGGTTTAAAACGGTGCAGGCCTACTGAACATTTCAAGTGGACGTTAAGGAGGGGGGAGGAATGGGGGGGGGGGGTCTGTTTTCAACGTCCAGTTGACGTTAAGCGGGGAAAAAGTGAGTACAGCTGTATGTCGACGGTCCCTAACTGGAAGAGGATAATCGAAGTCTCTTTAGTGACATATAAACTATCCTTTAAATTTGCAGAAACAGCGACTATGTAATGAGACGTCCAAGGTCGACAATGCGTATCTGTTCGAGGAGCAACCGATAATACCTGGCTCATATAAAACATGGGCCTATATCTATACACACAATAATACACGAATGTGCCTGTCCCGTGCCTGTAATGACCCAACACTAACTCTTAAAACAATTAAAGCCGGTCCGCAAGACGAACTAGATAGGGTGTGTTCTGTTAGACGCAAAAACTGTTAAAAAAAATCATGAAAAATTGTATTATATATTATATTTTTTGCTCACTTACATATGTTGTATTGTAATGGAACATTCCAAGCGTTAAAAATGATGTTTGTGTTGTAATATGGGTAATGTCATTATCAGAAGTACAATAAACACAGAATAAAGATATCTCAGAGGATGATTGTTTGATAATAACCAACTTACAATCAATACAAAATTATGAAGTTGAGTATAAATTTAGCAAGTCATCCTCTAACAAAATGAAGTTTGGAGTGCCTGGACCGATTTCTTTTTTACCGCCGTTGACGAGTGTATTTCAAAAAAGAAAAAGAAGAAAAATCGTCGGTCCCCTTGGATATCAGCTGAGATAATTAAACTAGTGCGGAAAAAGAAGCGGTTGTACAAAAAAGCTAAGATTAGAAATAATGATGAATCGTGGTCCACTTACAAAAAGGCAAGTAATTTGTTGAAGAAAAAATGCAACAAGGCCCGCTGGGAATACCTCGATAAATTGGCAAATGACATGCAGGATAAGAGTGAACACAAGCTCTTTTGGAATTACGTGCAGTCCAGGCGCAAAGGATCAAATGATCTAATTGCTATAAAGTTACATAATGGCAATGTGCTAACCAACGAAGATGACATTGCTGAGTGCATGAACGAATATTTTGCTTCCGTTTTTACAGCCGAAAACTTTGCTAATTTTCCATCATTTGACCAAGTCATTAAAGACAAGGATCTTAGTCTTCTACACTGTTCACCTAAGGTTGTTAGCAAGATTCTAAGCGAGTTGAAACCTCGTAAATCTCCTGGCCCGGATAGTTACATCCCATGATTTTAAAGAAATGTGCTGGAACCTTGGCTCCATCACTTAGTGACGTTTTTAATGGGTCTCTTGCATCAGGCATGTTACCACACAATTGGAAATTGGCTGACATTACTCCTTTGCATAAGAAAGGTGCTAAAAGCGATCGAAAGAACTATCGCCCTGTCTCACTAACATCGGTGGTGTGTAAAGTGTGTGAAATGATAGCAAGGCAGCAGCTTGTTCAGTCTTGGATTTCAAACGAGGTCTTTATTCCGGAGCCATTTGGCTTCCTGAAAGGGAAATCTTGTCTTTCTCAATTATTATCATCGTTTCACGATTGGGCCAGCGCGAGAAACAAAGGCTTGACAACTGATGTTATATTTTTAGACCTTTCAAAAGCTTTTGACTCGGTGCCACATGAACGCCTTTTGACAAAGATACACGCATATGGTATCCAAGGTCCACTCCTGTCTTGGCTTAGAAGTTTTCTCACCAATCGATACCAGCGCGTTGTTCTGCGGGGACATTACTCATCTTGGACTTCCGTTTTGTCTGGTGTACCCCAAGGAACTGTGCTGGGACCCATTTTATTTTTAATTTATATTAATGATATTTCAAGAAACATTATGTCAAGCACAAAACTTTTTGCAGATGATATGAAATTGTATAGGTTACTCAGGGATACTAAGGAAGATGTTGAAGAGCTACAGAAAGATCTTATTCGCCTGGAATCTTGGAGCCATGTCTGGCAGCTGAAATTTAACACAGATAAATGCGAAGCGATGCGCATTTCTAAAAAAAATGATTACTCAAGTCCTCAATACCATCTATGTGGTAACCAATTAAAAGCTGTATCTGAAGTTAAAGATCTCGGAATCTATATTACTTCGAACCTGTCATGGAGTATGCAAACTAATAAATGCGCAAATAAAGCAAATAGTGTGCTTGGATTCATTAGGCGAACGGTGGGTCCTAAAAATCCTCAGTTGTTTTCAAAACTTTATAAGAGTCTAGTACGTCCGATACTCGAGTACTGCTCTCCAGTTTGGTGTCCGCACCTTAAAAAAGACTTGAACACCTTGGAGAAAGTACAACGTAGAGCATCTAAATGCGCCCTTGGAAATATTGGGCAAGACATGCATGCCTTACGAAGAACGCCTAAAGCTCCTTAAATGGCCATCACTTGAACAAAGAAGATTACTTTCGTCGCTTATCGAGTGTTATAAGACAATAAATAGACTTAATGGACTTGATCCCTCGGCATTTTTCACATTTGCACATGATTTTCGGCCCTTAAGAGCCAACCATCGTTTTTAACTTAAGCTTACATCAGCAACTTTAAATAGTTTTAAACATTCTTTTTTTATACGCATAATAGATAAGTGGAACAATCTTCCAAAGGAAGTTGCTGAGGCGGAGAATTTGAATATTTTCAAGAACAAACTGAGACGTTATCTTATAGATTTTTCTAGTGAACACTAAGTTCTTTTACTGTGTGATGTTTTATATACATATATAGTTACTATTTTAAACAGTTGTAAATAATTTATTTCTTAATGTATTTTATCATCAGGAGATAAACTAGAAAGGGATAACCTCTTTTATCTCCTTTTCACTTTCCGATTTGGGTTTGTGAATAAACAGTTATTATTATTATTATTATTATTATTATTATTATTATTATTATTATTATTATTATTATTATTATTATTATTATTATTAAAATCATATTCTGGATCCCACGCTGTGGATTCCAGCTCAGGATAACAAGCAAGTAGTTGCCCAGGGCAAAAATGTGAGAAATTGTGCAAGAGCGAAACTATGTGAGAAAATATGTAGACTGCGAGCAGTCTCTCTTTTTTCTTCAAGGCCTCAGGCTTCTGAAAGGCCGGTTAAAATTTTTTTCACTTTTTGTATTTACCTCTGTAACCAGGAGGCCATAACCCGGAGAGGGCAATTCTCATGTTCTCGTGTCACTGCGTTTTCACTGACCAGTTTATTTTTAGAACGATTTTTGCGCGAATTAAGAATATCTTCCGTGTCCCACAAACCAGTCATTGAAACTGAAACCGCTAGAAATGGCATTTTTGACCTTTTAATGACGGTTGATTTGCTTTGTCGCTCTTTATATTTACAGTATAATGCGCTCATGAACGGAACGGAACGGAGCTTTCATTTTCGCGATAAAACGTGCTGTAAAATGCATCTAAAAATAATCCAGTCCGTGAAAATGCCGTGACATAGGCCTGGTATGAAAGTTGCACGCTTCGGTCTATGGTCTCCTATGTAACCCAGTGTTAAGGCCCAACAGTCAGTTTTGTAGCCTGCGAAAACATCCGTTTCTCCACGCTCTTCGTCGCTAGGGACGTTTCGCGCAGAGGAACGTCTGCGACTCAGCGGCAGATATTCGATACTGATGACGCAAGTCAATGTTTACTTAATAAATTCGGTAGTCATGGGGTTCCAAATGTAAATTTATTCAATTTTAGGTTTCTCCTGGTCGATTTTGGTAAAGTGTTGTGTTCATCTGCGAACGAGCTCCAGCAAAACTCAAATGCTTGTTCTAGAGAAGACTATATTCCACAAATATTGACTGTTTAGTTAGAGATTCATCGCGTTTACATTTGACCTTTGTGGTCTTTTGTCTTTTGTCTGTCTTTCGTAAACAATAGCTAAAACAATGTAACTACTCCGTCGACCAATCAGGGCTTCTGACCGCATTCTGGACATATTTTACGTCATCAGTAAGGAATTTCTGCCGCTGACTCGCAGACGTTCCTCGGCACGAAACTTCCCCAGCGGCGAAGAGCCTGGAGAAACGGGTGTTTTCGGAGGCTATCAGTTTTGTAAACTTGAGTCAAATGTTCTTAGACAAGAAAACCGTGCTTAAAATTTGGCTTAATCTTGGATTAAACTTAGCCATCTTTCGAGGAAACAGGACCTAGAGATTTAGTGAGGGGAGTGCAAGCGCGTGGTCATTTTCGTGTCTCGCGCGTTACGCTCGACGGACTAAGAAAGAAAAGTTGCTCGTAGTCTAGAAAATGGGCAAAATCTGAGAGCCCCTTGCCCAAAGGATGTGCTAGAATTTAATTAGAGACCTTTAGATTTGAGGACGAGAACGAGAACGAGTACGAGATTTAACTTAAAGTTTTTGCGCGTGTTTGAAAAAAAGACACCTTGGAAAGCTTCCTTTCTCTCTCTCCTTTTTTTTTTTCCACCAATAAAGTTAGCACGGTTATTTATACTGAAGGAGGTTAAGCCTTCTCCCGATAGCAAAATGTTAAAACTTCTTACATTTGATAACTTGCTCCCGCCACTACGACATTCTCGCTAAACCTCGTAGTAGAATGACGAAGGCTATCACACTTTCTCGCCAAAATGACGCTGGTTCACGCGTGAGCAATGCTCTGAGAAAATCTCGTACTTGTAGTCGTCACCGTCTCAGAATCTAAGGCTCTCTATTGTTTGTAAGCCCTGAAAATAAGAAAGCCTGGGACCAGGCTCCGCAGTGGGAGAAAAACTTGGTCAAATAGGAAAAATATCGGAGAGCGAAGCGAGCCGAGCGGTGGCCTGGGGAGGGTGACGGGCGGCCACCACCCTTTCCCTCCTCCCCCACAGATTGAGGTTCAACAAGCGATCCTGCCCCGTGGGATCTCTTCATACAAACAGTTTTTTTCAAGACTAACCTTTCCCCTCTCCAGACTACCCCTCTGCTACTTTTTTTTTTTTTTTTTTTTTTTTGCCATGCCCACGCGGTTTTTTTTTTTTCTCCTTTTTCCCCGATGCGGAGCCTGGTCCCAGCCGAAAATAAGAACGATTTAAGAATAAATGTGAGGCTGAGATTTTGAAAAGGATATACTTTTGGGGTTTAAAACCTGTAATTTACACAGTACATGTACACTGATACGTTTTTAACTTAACTGGACTCGGATTACCCGTTGACTTAATAAACTTACAAATGGAAGCAAATTCGGAAAAGACGTCTGCCTACTAAAAACACAGAACGGGATTTTCTTTCGATAAAAAGTCCTTTAGATTTCATATCCGCCAGTTTATCCGGCTATTAACGGCACGGGTTTTGATAGTAAATCAACCTCAAATTAAGAAAGGCAGATATATAATCCTGGTCAGCCTGGTGTCTAAAGTGAAAACGGTCAGTGCTACAGATTATCTAGCCGAAGAACGAGGGGAAACGGCTCAGTTTCGCAGGCTGCGGATTATCGCGGTAAAACCACAAGTTAACCACAGCATAGCCTGTGCCAGGCTCTCAGATAGTACAGTGGGAACGTATTAAAACTAGCAAAGCCAAAATAAGACGTGCACGACTTGGCAAAGGGGGCCTCTCGCGTTTTTCGCATTTCTTATTACTGAACGACTTTCCACCACCATCTCGGAGCCTGGAACAGGCTAACCACAGCATGACATAAAACTTTTCACCTTATTAAGCGGAAGTGGAGGAAGTCGTTTACATCACCAACATGTATGTACTTAACAAATTAAACACTGGGTGACTAAGTGTTTGTCATTGGCGATATAATATTGATAAAGCTTGAATCCTTGAAACGAAAATCAGTTAATCATAAGGAAACCCTTTCACTCCAAGACGAAATTTTTAGGCATGTGCCGCCCTAAAGGGTAGGGTTTTTGCGCCGTTTTGGCCTGAAAACGGTATAGACTTTGCCCATTTTGGTCTGGAATCGGGTTTTGGAGGGAATACGGGAGTGTATGAACGTATTTATCGTTTCAATTCCAAATGAGTATGAAAGAGAAATAAGCGAATTGGAAATGAAATTTAAGAAATCTTTTTTGTTGCTGTTCTAATCTAAGCAATGATGAAATAATTCCTTAGATGTCAGGTCTGAAAACGGGCATGGATTTTCAGGGATTTTAAAAGCCAGGTCTGAAAACGGGCGTGAAAAATGACACTATAATAATATGGACTGAAATAGGGTCAGGATTTGGAGAACCGGGCCGCACCCCCCCACCAAGGATTCCACCAAGGATTCCCAGGAGAACCCCCCAAGGTTTAAACTCAAAGGTAAAAAGAGTTCATTTTAAGGTTAAATTTGACCAGCATTTTTTGTAGTGAGTTCTACGGTCACGATTGACTTCAAACTTGCAGATATATAAAACTAGAGAGCTCTGGGGCTTATTTGCTGAATTTAGAGAAATCTGTCGTTAAGGGTTTCGAAGTTATTGATATTTTTGTAAACGTACCGTTTTAAATATATGCCGATATCTCAAACGTTTTTATTCTTACAATAAAATAAATAAAATTTTCTTAAAGTTCCAACATTCTTTATTAAGGATGCCAAAAATCATAGAAATCGGCTAAATTGTTCCTGCCGAAAAACGCGATTAAAAAACATAACCAACGCGCATATAAATAGGTTCGGGCCACCTTATAAACAATAGAAATTTTTCATAAACTGTGAATATGTATATTATATTTTCAGCCTCAAATCTATTAGTACCGTTGCTATTTTTTTGCAAAAAGTAAAAGTTTTGAAACAAAAAACCAGCCAGGTCGGCAAAACAGTGGTTATGTACAACTGAGTTTTACAATATATGAATAAAATTGAAAGGTCAACTAGCGGATGCTCATTCAAATCAGGGAGAAGCGCAGACTAATAAATAGCTATAAATTGCTGCAGTTTTCACCTTGAACAAAAAACAGATTTTATAAAATCCATATTCCCTAGCAAATATAGCTAATTTGGAATTTAAACGGAGTTCATCAAACTTATCGTTTTTCTTTGCAAAAAGAAAAAGAGCCACTTTAGTTTACGTTTTTGTGTTCTTCCGGCCGGCACAGTACAGTTTATTTCATTGAGAAGCAAGTAAAGGTCACGTGTAATTACGGGCCCTGTCAATGGACAGGGAATAACTGTCAAGTATTACTAAGACGGCTGTTTACATAGCAGAACTAAATTTTTGGGTTTAGGTGCAGAAATTTTGGTCCGTTTGGTTACAAGTTCAAGTTCAAGTTCAAGTATATTTCGCACTATTCAAGTTGATACAGTATAAGATGGCTTACAGAACCGGGGGTTAACAAATGATGAAAAGTAAATATAATATACAGGTTTGTTGATATGTGCACAGTGACCAAAGTAGCCGAAGCTTTCGTGTTCGTCACTGTCCCATTTAAGTAAATAGAGGAGTCCAAGATATAGGTGTGAGGTAGTAATAAATTAGGGTATAGAGAATACTTATTTATACAGCAGTGCGATAAAATGCTATATTAAAGTTCATAATAAAAAAAAGGAGAATATAAGTACCTAATTATATATTACTAATTTCTGCGTTGTTCAAGGAAGACAGGAAGCTAAAAAAAAATAAAAGAAAAGAGGGTTGTGAGCTATTTCTCTATCAATGGTTTTGTAATAGAAAGGTTTTACAGTTTCTTTTAAAGGCAAAACTATTTTAAGAGACTTCAATTCTTTTGGAATAGTTTCCCAAATTAGAGCCGCCCCATAATTAAACGTGAACTTCCCATAGTTGGTTCTTACATGGATTCTGTACATTAAATTCTGATCACTTGTATATCGAGTATTATGAGAATGTATACTTGCTGCAGGAAGAACGAGATCAGAGAATATAACCGGAATGCACTCTTTCCGTATTGTTAAGAATTTTATGATTACTAACGCGGCAATCTTTAATTTAAAAATGTTAAACAGTTTTAGAATGTCAAGAAGTTTGTAATGTGGATCACTGAGAGCTTTGCCTACTATGTGCAAAAAAAATATTACGGATGCACTTATTTTGCTTTGAGATTAGTTTCTTTAATCGCGACTTATATGTGTTGCCCCAGCTAGTATTAAATACCGTAGCTCAAATACGGATAAATTAGTGTATAGTATAATTGTGTCAACGTATGAATATCAAGTTAGTACTTTACTTTTTAAATTATTCCCATGTTACGTGATACTTTGTTATTAATATGCAATATTTGCGGACCCTAGCCTGTTCCAAGCGTTCAGATAGTGGAGAGCGGTGCGAAGTAAAGAAAGCGATGAAAAGTAGAGGGGGACTGGGGAGAGAGGTGCGGGAACGCTTGTAAGAATTTTTAACAAAAGTGCGTTCCGGTATATCAGATCCTGGTATACCCTCTGATTGGTTGATTTTGACAGTTTTTGTCAACAGTGGAGCGTCTTCGATCACAGCGAGAAATGCGATGTGGAGGTGGTGACAGACTCTACGTCCCGTCCAGAATTCGAACTCGCAACAAACACAGCGCTGAGTGACTTTCCAAACGTGGAGGCTAAACGCGAAGAGCAAAGGAACTGTTTAAAACACGTAGTCGGCAGGATAGATGTCTTCGCAATTTCACCGACTGGCTTTGGAAAAAGACCTATTTTCCAGCTTTTTCCTCGAATAAAGCGTGCGTTGGAATGAAGGCAGGATAGAATGCCATTTACGATTGTTGTGGTAACTCCGTTGATTGCCATCATGAAAGACCAAGTGGAACATTTGAACAAAATCGGAGTAGCAGCGGCAATGATGGGAGAAGATGTGGATGAAGCCGTTAAGAGTGGAAGCTGTGAAATTGTATGATCCTTCAAAATTCAATCAAAGGCGTACTGCAGTCACAAATCGTGGTTGTCTAAGGAATGGACCAAAGGACTTCAAAAGGAAAGCTTGGAAAGCAAGTTGCAGCTATCGCTATATCGAATAGTAAATTTTCCCTTCGTTTGTTGGGCATTTTTATTGCTCGAGTTAACGATCTATATTGAAACGGCTTTCTATCGAAATGAGCGATATTTGTTTGTCACTTGATTCATAATTTTTTTGTCACGTACATGCTGAAATCATGTTTTAAAGCGGTAAATAAATTACTTCTCCCGCTCTCTATTGTCTGAAAGTCTTACATTAGGTTTTTAGTACGATTATATATACATAATATTAATTTTTGATCTAAGAAATTTTGATTTATTCGTAAGAAAAATAATAAATGTATGGAGCTGTAACATCAGTCTTGATTGACAAGTGAAGACCACCTACAGCTGATGCGGTCTGAGTGGGTGGATGAGTCTATTTAAAACAAATCTAACAGGCGTTCCCTCTCTCACCTCTCCTCCTGCCTTGCTTTTTTTTTCGCGCTCCTTTTTACTTCGCACCGCTCCCCACTATCTGAACGCCTGGAACAGGCTAGCGCGACGGGCGAGCAGCGAAGCCATAAGGAACGAAGGCGGAAGCCCAAAGAAGAAAGTTTTACTCCCTCCTCCCCAATCTTCTTATTACCGCAATTCTTGCTCTGATTGCCCGCGGTCTACCGCAACCCTTCCCCACCTCCCCCGCTCCAGTACTAGTAAGCTGCTGTTTGTTTTCGCAAAACGGGTGTGTTCAAGGAAACAAAGGGTGCTTTGAAGTTTCTCAGATCCATCAGATCTGGTCTTCAAGGGTCGTTTTCACCGCAGTAATCTCTCTAGTTGCAGCTTTGTTCGACTTTCATATCTGCGATCTCTACGGCAGCCAGTGAGAAAATTTTTCCTTCACTGTGGACGAGTTTATACCCAATCTGTTTTGCCCTCGAACGCATAATGACCAAGTTTACCAACTCAAGTCGTATGTTTCAAAAATTCAGAATTTGATAATAATATTACAAGTTCGACCAGTGTCACCGCTGTCGCTAGTTGCTGTTGTATATACGGCCGACTCGCCACTTGAGGCCGTTTGCGAGGAAGGGTCAAACGATTTCTGATGCCATATTCGGACTCAAACGATCGGCTAATTTCACAGTCTCAGAGTCTGTACCATTTTTACAATGTTTTCAGGTTCGTTCCACTCAGATTTTTAAATGGAAAATTTTTCAATTTATGGTTCATTCCGTCAACAAAAAATTTACGCAGAAAGCATGGTTCAGCGCTTGTAGTGATATTTGCATATGTCGCTTGTAATACTGGTAGCGCACGATTCCAGAATTTCGAATACGACAATACGACTTCTGGAGAAGACTTACACTGCATTTACAGAAAAGAATATTTAAGTAAGGATGTTTTACGAAAATATCCTTCAATATCTCCCGAAATCATCAGGATGAGAGATTAGTTTCACTTGCTACACAGGTAACGATATCACTTCCGCTTCTGCGAGATCTAGCCTAGGGGAGGGGCCCCACCGTAGTTTTAGGCCAAAAGCCAGCAGGGCGGACAAAAATTATTTTCGAGGCCCGCCACCACTTTTTTAGCGTCTGGATGTGCGGGACCCCCACTTTCTCGATGATTGAAACTGTCTATTTGTGACTGTTTAAAAACTGAAAGCGTTAAAACCCAGAAAATGAATCACAACGGCTAACCGTTTCTCGAGCAAACTCTTCTTTTTTGTTTCATTTGTCCACAAACAACTCTTCAGTCTGTGATCGAAATTATCGATGATCTAGCTTGTTCCAAGGGGAAGCTTAGTGGTATAAAAAGCCACAAAATGAAGCTTATATTCGTCCGATTGGTTTCATGAGAGAGCTTTAGCGTTTCGCAAAGTCAGACAAAAATTTGGCAAGCAATGGGCCTAACAAGGAAAACATTACTCTGCACGTCCATTAGTTTTTAATATGACGCACGCTTTTCGGTCGTATGGCACGACTATAAAAACATAGATTTTCCTGATGGGCAGTGTTTCTTGAGGACGTAAATAAGCGACGCCACGACAAATTTTTCTTTCTCTCTAAACTTTGATTGAAATCATTTAATATATGGTGGGGATTTCGGAGAAGTCGCATCGTAACTGCACGACACACATTCGCACAGAAACGAAAATAATTTCTTCAGGAGATCAAACTTTAGCTCTTTACACAGAAATCTCATTTTGGTTTCGAAGTTTAAATAATGCCTGTAGAAAATATACAGGAATTTAGATCAGATGGTGCTTGGACCAAGGACCACATGCTATACTCTTTCATCTCACGAATTTTTTTTGTTTCTCGACTGCAATGTTTTATTATATCAATTCATTGTCACTCTTTTCAGTTTCTTGGTGACTGAAAACGTAACGAATTTTTCTTAAGTCATCATATTTTCCATTGGCGTGATAAGCAGCCCGGGGCCTGCTCTGCAAACGGGGAGGTTTCGCCCGAAAAGAGTGCATTTAAGTTCAGCCTTTAAGGACACGAAATTAAAGGTTTGGGATTTTGTCTTAGGTTACAGTAAACTTCCCAGGGGCCCGGGAGGGAGGGGAGCGGGGGTGCTCAACAAATTTTTATACGGGGAGGCTCCGCTCCGAGGTCCAACCCCTTACCCTTTTATGTACCATTTTTTACGATAAAGTTACCCAAAAGTAGGTTGAGTTTGATCGTCCGGGTGAACCTAGTCCTGAATAGGACTGTTGTTGTTGACAGTGACTGACGTTTCGACAACCTGTGCGGTAGTCATCTTCAGAGTCGTCGCGATGTTATTGGTCGTCTGTCAGTTAAGCCGTGATGTTAAATTGGCTATGAAGACTCGTAATCAGTAATTGGTGCGTTTCGATCCGTCTATTGTCACAGTTAAACAGTCGTTTATTGTTAGTCAAAATTTCAGTTCTCTAGTCGTTCTCTCGTAGTTAGTTTTGCTTGATCTCGTCAAGAAGTCGTTTGTACGGCGCTAGTAACTGTTAGCTACGATTCAGCTTTCTAAAGTAAGACGTTGATAGTAGTCTGTAGAATACGTGATACATGTCGCAGAGTCCCAGTTACCCCTTTCCTATGCCACCCTTCTAACTGCTGTAAATGCACTGTCAGGCTCCTGGCACTGTCAATTAATTAGGAATCAATCGCAAAAATAGAAAGTCTTCTTGACTTTATAAAACCATAAAATTCATCTGTTAGCCCTTTGGGCCCTTTCACAGACCCAAATGACAGATTTCCCTACCCTTTCATATACTCCCTACCCTTTCATATGCCTGAAGCCTGAAAAAGGTACCCCTTTCAGGCGGAGCCTCTCCTTATAGGCCGTTATAAGGAGTAGCCCCCCACCCCCCGGGGTCCAGGGCCTGATCGCATGAATTTACAAAACTCAGGAGCCCATAACCCGGAGCGTGCAACTCCCATAATTAGCCTATGTAACAGCGTTTTCACAGATTAAGTTATTTTTGGCACACTTTTCTAGCACTTTTTCCAGCGAAAATGGAAGCACCGTTCCGTATGCGTGCCATCCATAACATGAGAAATACGTTTTTCTTGTCTTTGGTTTTTGATGACTGATGGTTAAGATATGATATTTAAATTTGGCGGGAAAATCGAGCTAAAAATAAACTGGTCAGTGAAAAAGCCTTTGCATGGGCACAAGGGAGTTGCTCGCTCCGGGTTATGGGCTTCTGCAGACATTCATTGCATGCAGTACAAACATTCCTCGTCCCAAAAGGCTCTTTCAGAGAAAAAGATGCAAAGTGTAAAATTGGAAAAAAATCAATACGGATTAATGGTAGAACTAAGGGAAGTACAACATAAACGATCAAAAGACAAAACCTGTATATGGAGATAGGAGATTCAAGATTCGCAATTTTCTAGAGTAGGAAATTCGAGCAACTTTTAATAATGATTTCTCGGTCCCCTTTTACCAGGCACGGTTCCGGACAAATTTTTAAACGGCCAAAAACTTGTGCGGATCCGTCTTTCGTCTATAGGAAACCCGCGGAAGTGTACAAGTTTTTGAACTGCAACCGTACTGCAATCTGCGACAGATTTTGCACGGTTTCGTGTAAACGGTTCGTACAGGTAAAAAATTCGTCCGTTCAAAAATTTGTCCGGTCCCGTGTAAATGAGGTGTCAGCCACAAGACCAAGGAGAGAAGGACTAAAGAAGTTGTTAACGACGTTAGCTGACCTCGTGTACGTACCTTAACAATCTTTTCTGTTTAGGGAAATGCTGGTAAGTCAGCTGTGTAATTAAAACTAGATTGATCTTCAAGTACGGCTAGGCACTCTGTCATCGCCTCTCCTATCCATTCAAAGTTCGGGTGTTTGTTGTTGTCTACAGGTAGCTTGAACAGCGGGACAATATTGTGTTGAGGGTATGGGGGAGGGAAGGCTTTATTTTCTCCTTTTTAAGTTGGCAAAACCCCAGAGAGGCCCTTTAGGGCAAAGTGTCGCAACTAATTTTGTCGCAGATTGAAGATCAGACTCCTCTGACCTAATTGTAATGTTCGAGTTGTTGTTAAAGATCCGATTAAAGAAAAGTGGTGCCCTCCTCAGTTTCCCTTCAGGTCTTCGTGTTATTATCCACTAGCATTTTGACGTCTTTGGTGATCTATAACTGACCAGACATACGCATGGTATAGTGAAATCCATTTGTTTTGTATGATGTCGAGAATTTAGGCAGGCCGAAATTAGCCTCTGTCGCTCGACTGTAAAGATATCTGCCATCAATTCGCAGGCAAAAAATTGGACACTAACATCCAGTTTCAAAACATACACCTGTTACTTTTAAAGTTTTACAAAACCTAGGGTTTTTCTTTTCTCACATTTGTCTTTTTCTTAAGCTTTTTTCTGTTTTTGTTGTTTCCGTTCCAAGGAGAGATGAACAGGAGCAAACAAAAGAGCGAGTTACCAGAAAAGGAAATTCAGGGCCGCAAGAAGGAGATCGATGACATTGTACAAGTTCTCTCGAGAAAAAGAGACAAAGTGGTTGCAGGAGTCCTTGTCAGTGGAACGGCTGGAGTAGGAAAATCCACGGTTGCCATTCAAGCTGGGTATCGGCTGAAAAATGAGTTTGAAGCCATCGTGAGGTTTTGTTCTTTGGGAGGCGCTTACAAAGGGCGCAGTGAAGACAATGGCGCTTTGAGGGAAATTCTAAATGTGTGTGTTCCAGGCCATCAACAAGGCAGCGAGTACCCCAAGTATGTTTTGCTCAATTGGTGCAGGCGGCTTGACTATGAGTTGGTCCTTATTGTTGATAATGCAGAAGATGTTATAGGCGATCGGGGTGACTACACTTTTTTAAACTTGGTGAGTGATATGAGGATGTGCTCTGATTGTAAAATAAAGTTTCTTGTAACCTCTAGACGTTCGGACATTGCCGGAGCGGTTTCCAACATTCAATTTGTTAATATATGTCTCGGTCCTTTGGATGTTAAGGAAAGTATAGAAGTTCTGAAGAATGGTGCGCGTTTGACATCTGACACTGATACTGACACTGAAGTCAAATTGCGTGAGATAGCTGAACTCTGTGAAAACATTCCCCTCGCACTTCGATTAGCAGGCCCCCTCCTTGCGGAGGAATCTGAATACACTTTTGAAGGACTTAAGAAAAAACTTGAGCAGAACCCAGCAAAAACTCTTGGTGCCGAGAAAATGATGGAGATAGCTTTCGAAAAACTAGACGACACTTTGAAACGTGCCTTAGTGCGTTTATCAGTGTTTCCTCAGTCTTTCAAAAGAGATGCAGCGGAAGCAATACTAGGTGATAACTGTGCTGCAGACCTGACAAATTTAAAGAAAAGGTGTTTGATCCAGAAACAGGACGGCCGATACCTCATTCACTTACTGATTCGAAGCTATGCAAAGCAGGTTGGCAAAAAGGAAGAATTCTGCCAGATTCTATCTGATGGCAAGCACGGTTTTCTGAGGCACTTTTTGTCGCTGATTTTGAGATACGCAAAGAAATATTGGGGGAAGGACACATGCAAAGAGTCGTTCATTCTTTTCAATGAAGAAAGAATTAATCTTGAATCCACCCTTCGGGAGGTTGCCGGTCAAAAGGAAATCCAACATTGCAGTGAAATGGAAGCTACGATGAACGAGTGTCAACAAGTAGCACCTTACATTGAATATTGTGTTCACTTTCAACTTTACGATAAATTTTTGAGGGGTCTTCTTCAATTGTGTCAAAGTCAAAAGAAGATAACCAAACAAGTGGAAATTTTGTGCCTCCTGTATCATGAAAAAAGGAAATATAGTTGGAATTATGAGCACAAATTAGAAGATCTCATTCTCCAAGCCAAGGAACTGCACGATGGCAATCTCTCTCATTTCGAACGAGACAGGTTGTCTGAAGCGTTCTATTTGAACCACTATGGAAGATACCTCTCAGAAGACCGTAATGAAAGAGAACAGGCACAGCCTCTTCTGAAACAAGCAATCTCGATTTATGAAAAGGAACTCACTATCAATGGTTCTGCTTTTGACATAGGCAGAATTATTGCTCAAATGGGCCATAACGCGACAAATGGGGAAAGGCGTCAGGAAGCTCTTCAATTCTATACAAACGCCTTACGTTTTCGTTCTTCTCACTACGGAAAACATTTCTTGACCACTTTTGCACACAAAGACCTGGCTGATTATTATCTCAGGATCGAAAATTTTAGTAAAGCAGAGGAAAGCTACCTTAAAGCAATTCAAGTTCTTGACGATATTGAGATGATAGGGAAAAAAGAGGTAGTTCCAGTTTGTAGAAATTTTGGAATGTGTTGTGAAAAGAGAGGGAATATTGAGGAGGCTCGAAGAGTATTGGAAATGGGAAGACATGTTGCCGCTAACACCATCGAGGGAAGTGTGAAATGGAAGGTTGAGATCAACACCTATTTAGCACTGCTTTTGTATAGAAATTACCCTGATGAGATCAGTACTGCAGACGAACTTTCCAGAGAAGTTTTCGACATGAGCAAAGAACTTAAAATGGAAAAATGGCGTAAAAGCACAGTGCTTGAAACATTTTACAAGAGGAAGTAGACATCCGGCTGAAACTTTGCGTGGCTAATATTTATCTAGAGTTTTTCCTAGCTATTCCAGATCTATTAGGGGTCAGGGGCATTCCGTAATCTTGACATGCAAATGTCTATAATAATAATGAAAAATATTTATCGCTGGTTTTCAGTGTCACGCCATTCTAGAAAGAGCAAAATAAAAATCAAAACCGCCCAATAGATGAAGTTCAGAATCTGGGAGATAAAAGGAGGTAATATGAAAATACCATCGTCAAGATTCTGGACGGTGCAATTTTTTCTTATGCGAGATATCCGGAGAAATGTTTTACCCAGATTTATAGAGATTTGTATGGAGACGCCATGTTGGTGCCCATCCAGATCATAGGGCACCAACATGGAGGTCGGAAACTAAGAGAAACATTGGTACGAAAGCGTGAATTCATTTCTCGATGAACTCACAGTCCTTCAAGAACTAGATAACCGGTAATGATAAAAATACAAGACTATTCAGATCCACAATTTTCCAAATTTTATTCTACTAACTTATCCCTTTGTGACTCTACTCCGGACGTAATATTCGACAACTTACCGACGATTAACTGTAATTGGCAAACGCGGCTCATACCTTGGCATCCAGATACATTATAAGTACCGACCCTCAAAAACTTTTAGTACTGACGTCCGCTCAGAATACTTCCTACAGACTCATTTCCTGGAAGCATTGGTATCAAGCAAGACCCACTCTGCACCTGGTTCAGCAATTCTCCTGAAAATCGTGTTCAACTCCATTAATTTTTGTGATATTGTACAAAAGTTAATATGTTTTGAAAAATTTGACTGATAACAACAAAACTTTGTTGGTAAGTAGATAACATTAAAAAAGCACTGTCCGCAGCTAGCAAAGCTATTCGAAGAGAGGTTGTACATTCAAAAACGAAGATAACGTTAAGACTCATTAGAACGATCTACAACACGTTTGACCGGTAAACTCTGCGGTACCAGTCTCCATTATTTTAATTTTAAATTATACCTCGAGATTACAATCTTTGGGGCCTAAAACCTGCATGATACTTATCAATTTGCTATTCAGCTGAATTTTTGCTTTCTCCCAGCCATACATTACATATGCAATGGAAATCAGAAAGATCTTTTTTAGCCCTCAAAATGGGGCCGTTTAAGTGACGAGTAAAATAGAAGTAGTATAGGGCGCACCGGTTAGGCCTCTTTTTTGGGGGGGAATCTCATTAAGGTGGGGGGGAATAAATTAACGTCGCTGACGTCATAATCTTTTGTCTTGATCTCACGAATAAAATGCGCAGGAATCTCATAAAGATAAGGTCATGTGCTATTTTTAGATGGATGATGTCATCGTTGGTATAACCGGTTTGACAGGTTTTAGTTATTTTCGGAAGATGATGTCATATGTATTCCGGGGTACTATGATGTCATAGTTGTTTTGAATACTTCAATAGGAACAATAGGCTTGCCTAGACTTGCCCGGACTCTTTTAACCCTGATTGTAGAATCTATTCTATCTTCCAAATAAAAGCGCGCTCTCCGTTCAGCATTTTATTGTTGTCACAAACTCCAGTAAATAATATTTTTGAGCGGATAGCTTCCAAACATACTAGTCAACGGTCCGAAAACAGTACTCGACTTAAAACTATTCACTGTGACCAAAGATAAATATTTTTATTCTACAAAACCATTGATTCTGTTTTGTCAATATAATTCAACCTTCAAACGTTTCTAGACTGTGGTATCGAGCGTTAACCATTAACAGGTTGGCCTTCTTCCTTTTAGACCTGTATCATACGAAACAAAACGAACGCAAGCGAACTGTATTTTATTATTCATCGCAAACTAATTTAATATACACTGAGCCAACATGAACGCCTGTCGCATAAATTATCCACGGGAATCAACTCAATTATATATAAACAATGGTGGGATTAATACGCGCGTGCTACAACCAGACTACACCTTTGTCTCGGTTAAAAAATACATTTATTGATAACAAAACCATCAAGTGTTACAACAATAGATGAATAGACAGAGTTCCGGCTTAGTCTTCGGGAACAGTTTGTTTGACAAACAATCGATTGAGTAAGAATTTCCGCTTATCGATGGCAAGGTTCTGTCGATTCCAGCCAGTTATATCCTTCTGTGTCTTTGAGGTCTTGGCGGGTTTCCATCACTTTTCGGAATGTCGGATCTTTCTTCATTGCATGCATCCACTGTAAAAACTCTAAGAAAACTTTTCTCAATTCCTTTCTATATACTGGAAGCAAAGCATTTTCAGCTTTAATGCGGGCCACTTCAGGCGAGTCTCCGTTTTGTTCATACTCGTTGATCAGAGCTTCGAGCTGGGCTTCGTGGCGATTACAAACTTCATTTTGAATGCGTGACCAAGGATCTACATGCTCCTCCTCCTCCTCTTCGGAAGAGTCCATTTCTTCGCTAGATTGAGAACTTTGAGATGATTGTTCGCTTTCTTGTGAGCTTTCAATATCGTCGTCATCATCTTCAAAATTTCCATATCCTTTTTGAATGAAATGATTATAATTGCTGAACATTGTGATCCGAACTGCACGAGGTTTAAGAACTGACTGAAGCAGAAACAGCGGCTTACTTCTTTTATAGCTATCGATGGAGGCACGGCTGCAAAGCACAAGGGAACTCTATGAACTTTCATTGTACCCCTCCTGTACCCTTCCTGTACCCCTACTGTACCCTTCCTGTACCCCTCCTGTACCTCTACTGTACCCTTCCTGTACCCTTCCTGTACCCCTACTGTACCCTTCCTGTACCCCTCCTGTACCCCTACTGTACCCTTCCTGTACCCCTACTGTATCCTTCCTGTACCCCTCCTGTACCCCTCCTATACCCCTCCTGTACCCTTCCTGTACCCCTACTGTACCCTTCCTGTACCCTTCCTGTACTCCTCCTGTACCCCTCCTGTACCCTTCCTGTACCCCTCCTGTACCCCTACTGTACCCTTCCTGTACCCTACTGTACCCTTCCTGTACCCTTCCTGTACCCCTCCTGTACCCCTGAATTCTCTTAAGTACTCCCCACCATTGTAAAATAACTATATATTAAATGATTCTGTTAACTGTGAGTCATTTTTCATAAGCAGTCATGCCTCGAACGTTTCCTCGAATTTGTCCGCTATGTGGCAAACCTGGTGTGTCCAACTTGAGTTCTCATCTTGAAATTGTCCATGACTTAACCGGGCTAAGACGAACACGACTCTTAAAAGAGGCTAAGGTTTCTTGGGAATCGAAAAGAGAATATATTTCTACAAGCGTCGACTTACCTCGTTGTTCATCTAGTTCCACGAGAAAAATATGTGAACCAAGAAAAAGAAGAAGACCAGTAAACGAAACGCCGAAAACTTCTTCTACTGCGAAGAAGGTTAAGCTTTCCCATGATGTTTCCTTGGCAACCGAGCCTTATCCAGATTTTATGTTTCGCCAAAAGTTCTCACTCCTTGTGGTTGGACCAAGTCAATCAGGGAAAACAGTTTTCGTAGAACAGATTCTAACGAGAGATCGTATTGTCTACGAAACCAACAAGCCCCGTCGCATTTTATGGTATAACAGTCAGTTGCAAGATAGATACGAAGCTTTGAAATCAGCGATCGGAAAGGACATTAAATTTTTTCGTGGCCTTCCCACATTTCAAGAAGATCTGCGAGAAATTGACCCAAACTACAACAACGTCATCATCTTTGATGATCTAATGGCAGAAGCGATCGAAAGCCCCATCGTTTCTCGGTTGTTTACCCAAGGTCGCCATAGAAATGCCAGCGTCATACTGCTCCTTCAGAATATGTTCCCCAAGGGAAAATTTAACACCGATATCAGCCGGAATGCACAGTACATGGCTCTTTTCCGAAGTCCTAGCGATCGGAAACAAATCGGAATTGTTGCTGAGCGTATGTTTGATAAGAATCGCCAACGATTCATGACAGCTTATTATCAGGAAACAGAGAGGCCTTACGGTTACATCTTTGTAGATAATAAACCGGACACGGCGGCAAATAAGCAGGTGTTGAGCGACATCTTTGGCTCTTGTCGAGTTTACCCAAGTATCAACAAAACCTTAAAACCAGAGGGAGAGGTGGAATCGATCCCCCCAAAGGATCTTATTGTGCCCCCGAAATATGCTGAAGCTAAATCATCTACGCGTAAACCGAAACCGTTTGATCTGGATTGGTGTGGGATGACCTGGCCCGCCTTGCAGAATTATTTACATGGAGCGCCCTATCTCAAAGCTATTCCAGAAGGGTTTGGCCTTTGCGAGATGTACACGAGCACTCGAAATGCTTTTAACCCTTATACCCCCACAGTCATGTTTGCATCTGAAAATTACTGGCCCGTCAAAATAAAACATTATTCCAACGGCAAAAGAAAGTGGATTTATATACACGAAGACGAACCAAGTGTCCAAGCATTTGTTCAAGAAACGAAAGCAATCGAAAGAGCTAGAGGGAGAGGCACTTTCTAGGCTTTGAACATTTGCTCACCATATTGTAATCCTTTTTCTAAAGTTATTGAGTTACTTCAATAAATGTATTTTCTAACCGAGACAAAGGTGTAGTCTGGTTGTAGCACGCGCGTATTAATCCCACCATTGTTTATATATAATTGAGTTGATTCCCGTGGATAATTTATGCGACAAGCGTTCATGTTGGCTCAGTGTATATTAAATTAGTTTGCGATGAATAATAAAATACAGTTCGCTTGCGTTCGTTTTGTTTCGTATGATACAGGTCTAAAAGGAAAAAGGCCAACCTGTTAATGGTTAACGCTCGATACCACAGTCTAGAAACGTTTGAAGGTTGAATTATATTGACAAAACAGAATCAATGGTTTTGTAGAATAAAAATATTTATCTTTGGTCACAGTGAATAGTTTTAAGTCGAGTACTGTTTTCGGACCGTTGACTAGTATGTTTGGAAGCTATCCGCTCAAAAATATTATTTACTGGAGTTTGTGACAACAATAAAATGCTGAACGGAGAGCGCGCTTTTATTTGGAAGATAGAATAGATTCTACAATCAGGGTTAAAAGAGCCCGGGCAAGTCTAGGCAAGCCTATTGTTCCTATTGAAGTATTCAAAACAACTATAACATCATAGTACCCCGGAATACATATGACATCATCTTCCGAAAATAACTAAAACCTGTCAAACCGGTTATACCAACCATGACATCATCCATCTAAAAATAGCACATGACCTTATCTTTATGAGATTCCTGCGCATTTTATTCGTGAGATCAAGACAAAAGGTTATGACGTCAGCGACGTTAATTTATTCCCCCCCACCTTAATGAGATTCCCCCCCCCAAAAAAAGAGGCCTAACCGGTGCGCCCTATACTACTAATAGAGTCTTATTTTTGAGCCTAATTTGGCTCTCTTAAATCAGGGCTAATACAGTCCAATTACCTAGGGCTGAAATGGGCCCCAGCGCGGGCTGGAATAGCCTTTTGATTGAGCTGTTTTGGTCTAAATTGGGCTCAAATGGTTCCAGAAGGGGCTGAATCAGACTTTGGCCTGCAGGGCTGAACTGGCACTTTGGGGCTGAAACAGATCTTTTTAATTTACAGCGTGGGGCACCAGAACCAGTGACAAGACCCCATCAGCTAAAAATGTTCTTGAAGGTCCTTAAGTACCAATTTCAACTAAAATCCTACAAACAAATTCCTTTCGAAGAAGTGCGGGATCCTGCCGTAGACAAATTGGTGTGCATTCCCTTATGACCTGGCATGCTCGCTTTTAAGGCGATATAGTTTTCAAGCATGAAAAAGCTTCCTTGAAATTCTTTGCCTTGGTAATGCTCACTACTGAAGTTGTTTTTTTAAATAGTTTTTTAATAGAGGAATTACGATTAACTTACAGCTTTCATCCTTCAGGTATATTTTTTTCCTCCGTAATCATTTTATTTTATTTTTCACATTTTTTTCTTTCCTCATTGTATAACTAGCCTAATCAGGTCACTACTGTTGTTGGTAAGTTTATTGTCTCAGGTTAAGTATTTATGTATTTTGTTACTCGCGCGCCGGCGAGCGCTGTTTCATGTGGGGCTCGCGCGAGTATGCAATCGGGCACGTGAGCTAATTTTAACGAACTTTTTAACGGTATTTAGTCGTGTACTTTGAAGAAGGCAGCATTGCCGAAACGTCGGTTAATACTCTTAATATAACAGCGTCGATTTTATAATTATCAAATTAACTAAATAACATCGACCGATCAAACCCACGTTCCTCCGAAAGACCATAAGCAGCGTCGCTCAATGCAATACAGCTGAGTCTATTACAGATGTAACATTTTTTTTAGTAATATAAACTGGAAACGACAATATCCACCACATTGTAACTCAAATTTTGTATCCTCATTGCGATCGATCATGGTCAAGTGAGCGGAAGTCGAGGGATCATTTCAGTCACTTTGTAAGACGCCGCTGATATATCGATGACTCACCTGGTTTAGGTCGATGTTATCTAGTGCTTTCCCTTCCACGCACGTCACCCGTTCCTGTCCCACGTGGGGCAGGAACTAAGAAAGTCTTTGAGGAGGCTCAGACAACGAACTTTCGGTTGCTATTCACGCACGCCCTGAAAGTCAGCGTTCTCGTTGCTTAAGCTCGCCTTCATCTTACCTAAAGATATTTCCATTTGTAAAGTGCGAGCTATACGATTTGTACCCCTGGATTGTGTACTCATCATAACATGAACTTTTCGATACTTTCCAACAGTTGTTGCGTTCGACGTCAGGAGAAAGCAACCTAAACTCAACCCGCGAGAGGCTTGGGCAC